>WOVY01003355.1:0-10053 GCA_013436015.1 Rhipicephalus annulatus | reverse complement strand
GGTTTGTTTTCAGTTTTTTGTGATTTTCTAGACCGATAGGCCGGCTTTCCCTAGCGATATTTCTCATGGCGTATTCAAAGTGGCATGCTAACAAGAAGCTGAGAGCAAGTATGTTTTCATTCCTTGTTGCTTATTTTGGCATTATTCAATTTTCAGCAAAGAAGCCCCCCAGTCGCCGGAGGTGCCTTGATTACTCGTGTATGTCCTTCATGTTTTTGTAACTAGGTACTTATTTGTGTTCAATGAACACATAGAATAAATATTAAATGGTACACGTCACGTACCACAAAAAACTGACGCAATGAAACCGCTTGTGCCAGTGTAATATTATTGTTAATGGCCAATCGCATATACCCAGTATCATTGATTGATTGATTGATTCGTTAGGTTTAACGTCCCAAAACCAACATAAGATTATGAAAGACGCCGTAGTGGAGGGCTCAGGAAAGCTTGACCACCTGGGTTTTTTTGACGTGCACCCACATCTGAGCACACGGGCCTACCACATTTTGCCTCCACCGAAAATGCAGCCACTTTGTACACAATATTATGCAACACAAACAGAAAAATATACAATTGGAAATATAGGAGACAAGTGCTGATTCGAGTGCATCAACTAGTCTTTGTGAGAAGGAGATATTGTGCAGCAGTAAGCAGTGCACGAGGAAAACCACATGACAAACCACAAATTGGCAACGATCGTTAAAAATAACTTGAGAAACTTGAGCTGCCAAGACAACGAATTGTATGTGCTAACAATATATTGAAATATTACACGAGCTAATTCTACCAGTCAACGTCTTTATTTCCTGGTGTGGTGCAATTATATGAATTTTTGGTATGAGGAAAGGCAGTCGCTTTCGCGAGTGCAGTAGGCTAGGTTGGTTGTTTCGTGAGACTTTTCTGAACCATTGCACATGCTTTTTACCACTCATGTGAGAAATAAAAAAAAGGCGGAGTAAAGGAAGTCTCAGGACTTCTCATGGCTTCACGAAGGGCGCTCGTAATAGCGAACAGTCCTGAGTGTGCATATTTATTAGCAATAATACAAGTGCATTAGGTGTAATTATTTAGTAAGGCGAAGGCTACTGCGATTCATAAAAAGTAATTTGTAACGTGTGTAAGCTCAAGCGATTTATTCCTCCTTTAGTTAGATGAATTGGGTACCAGTTAAGCTGTCCAAGCTGGTGTACGTTGCAGCCATTTTATGTGTTTATGAGGCTTTGAAACATGAAATGTCCCCTGAAACAGTGTGCAGATTGGCAGCTTTTTCTATAAGACTTCCATTCGTATGTCGCAGCATTGAAGAAGGCATGTCGGCTTGAAGAGAATTAGCCTAAATAGGCACCCCGATTTTCTAAATATTTTTCATGATTTTCAATTTACTTCCTTTCCGACTTCTCCCTCGATGTCACGCCTACGTGTGACGTACAAGTGGATTATGAGCGAACATGTTGAACTGGTCTCAAATTTATTAATCAGGTAATATCAGTGAATCATCATGATTGGCTTGGAAAGTTGCTCGGTGACACCGAAACTTTGTTATATCTGCGTGATTTGAGATGAAAAAAGGAAAAAAGCACTTTATAAAAAACACACGCATTTCTTTTTCTCATGACACTTTAAGAAATATCAGTTGTCTAGTTTATAAATTCAACTATAATAGGGGTGTTAATGGAGAATTTGTGGCCTCCTGGAAAGCAAAACATGATTTTCAGCAAGAATACGCAGTTTTGAAGAAAATTTGTATATAATTCCGCAAGCTCTAAATAGGTTGAGCCAGCGTTTTGCATACGTTAATAAAAAGCAGAAATGGAAACCTTCGATAACCATTTTTTCTCTCAATAGACTTACAAATTCTGTTAGTACTGCACAGGAAGGCCGCCCTGAAATTATTTCATGTTCGTTTTCACCGATCCCAAATATCCTTATCCATCGCGAAAGATGTACACGATAGAGATTTATAACCAGAAGAAGGTGCAAGACTCTTAAGAACGAAACAAGTTTTTTCAAGCATGTAAATACTTTCTGATATTACGTTCAAACAATGTGCTTAAGACTGGCAAAATTATTCATGTAGGAGCTTAAAAAGTAGTAGCTCAATAAACAGATAACTATTTACTGGCATGATAATGCATTACTTATTGACAACTACAACGAGTTAACCTAATAAATTACGAGAAAGTAATGCAAACTAAACTGGAAAGAGAGAAGTGCATATAAAGAATGAAGCGGTATGAGCCTTTGGACAGAAGATGAAGAAGCACGAGAGCCGCGGCAGGAAAGAAAAGGAGGAGGAAGTGAAAAAAATAAAGCAGATTAAGATGGACGCCAGTTCCATACTGAAGCTTTAATGCTGTTCCGTTATTTTAAGTAGGAACACTACATTATTTTGGCGCAGTCGGCGGGATCGAAGCCATCATGTGGGTGACGTTCTTCATAGACGAGACCTCCGAGGAGATCATCTTTTCGAAGTACCAAGTTCAAGACGAAGCAGCGGTAGACCTACCTCGTGAGCTCAGCTCGGAAGAACTCGTGAACCTGGTTGTGGAAAAGGCAGCCGTAGACACTACTGAACTACGACGGAAAGGTGCTGTGAAAGTGAACTTGCGTGTGGCAACCTTCAACGACCTAGTTCTTGAACCAGTGCGTCGACAACACTCAGGATCACGATCTTCGACGGAAGAGGTGAGCCTCGTTTTAAAAGCTTTTCAGCTGCAACAGGAACAGATGGTTCAACAAAACCAAATAATGACATCTCTTATAAGCTCTCTGAATGCTGAGAGACCGACACCTAAATTCGTAGAACCTGATGCTTTCGACGGTGTGTCTTCAAATCCAGAAAGTTGGCTTGATTCTACGAATATGCCGCTGGAAAAAACAAGTGGCTCTCTGATGAGGCTAAAAATCACCAACATGCGCGTTTACTTGAGAGGTGTTGCGCGAAAGTGGTATGAAACATGCATTCTGGAAGACAGTGACGACTCTTGGAGCCAGTGGAGGAAAAAGTTTTTGACTGCATTCCGAAGCAATCCAGTAGAAAGATGGAACACGGCGCTTAATTTCAAGTCTGAGCAAAGTTGCCTTGTCGAGTACTTCTTTGAGAAACGCCGTCTTTTAAAGCTGGCGGAGCCTTTGCTTCCATCTACGGCCGTAGTTGCCTTAATAATGCATGGATTGCACACTAACGTGTTGAAGCAAGTGCAAATACTGTCACCAAAGACTCTAGATGACCTCCTCGCGTGTCTTCAGAACATACCATCAGCTTCGGAAACAAGCATAACCGCCGAGTCAAGCAGCTGTTTTCAGTCGGAGTAAAGCGGACTGGTCAAGCCGCGCTCAGCGAGAACCGAGCCACCTCGCTACTCGCACAGATAACTTGCCCTGGCGTGTTCCAAGATGTCGAGTGAATAATCTCGACACTGAAGCTCAGGAGTATTCGACAGAAAAAAACTAATAAACGAGGGTGATCAGTCCCACCCGATGACTCCAAATGAGACTGTTTATTTAAGTTGCTCTAGCCTACTTCACATTCCCGTCAAAGTAGGAAACAAACATATGATGGCTCTGGTAGACAGCGGTGCTTCTGTGTCCATTATAAATGCCAAGCTGGTGGATGCAAATCGCTTGCATAGTGGAAGAATCCTACGAGTACAAGGCTATGATGGAAAAGTAACGTTGCATGATCAGTGGGCTTTTGTAAACATCGAGTTCCAGGGTCAGCAAATAGAGAGCGAAGTGTTGGTGATAGAGGGGGTAACGTACGACTTTTTGCTATCAAGACCAGATATAAAGAAACTAAAGATCAACGTGTACTGGGACGATGTGGTTCTAGTCGAAGGAGTAGCAAGGAACGAGACAAATCAGGGTAGACAAGATAATCTACGAGTTGTCAAGTGCGCGCAGGATATCGCAACGACCTACCCTGAACTTGTATGCATAGGAAGCTATCCTCAGGCGATGAAGTCCCACAAGGTTCCTTTCGAACTCGCTGATAAGACCGTCATCCGAAAAGCACCTTACAATATGTCAAGAGAGCGAAAGATGTGGCTCAAGAAAGAGTTGCAGGAGATGCTAGATGCTGATATCATACGACCTTCGGTATCACCCTTCGCTTCTCCCATAACGATCGCACCGAAAGAAGACGGAACCTTCAGATTATGCACCGACTACCGGGTTCTCAATCGTCAGACAGAACTCATACCATTTCCTATGCCGAAGATCGACACAATTATAGATGAGACCGGGGGTTGCCGACATTTTTCCCGCATCGATTTATGCAAAGGTTTCTGGCAGATCCCACTAACCGAAGAAACAAAAATGTACACCGCTTTTATCACGCCATTCGATCTCTACGAATACAACCGGCTTCCTTTCGGTTGGAAAAACTCGCCAGCGTGGTTCCAGAAGATCATGAACGAAGTCCTAAAGCCATTCCTTGGTGTTTTTGTAATGTGTACATAGACGACATTATAGTCCTTCTCCAAAACAGAGGCTGAGCATCAGGACCATCTGTCTCAGGTGTTAAACGCCTTGAGCTTGGCACATCTCAAGGTTAATTTTAAGAAGAGTGCATTCTTTCAACAAAAAGTTGTGTTTCTTGGAAGAGTCTTTGATGGGAACACCAAAAGCACAAAACAAGAGTCCGTCGAGAAGATCTCCCAGTTGAAGAAAACCATATGACGTCCATTCACTGCGTGTGTTTTTGGGATTGGCAGGACATTTCCGATCTTTCATAAAGGACTTTGCTGTCAAAACTAGATGCCTCACGCGCCTTAACGCAGAAGAAGTTCCCTTTGAATGGAGTGACGAATGTGAGAGAGTCTACCGTGACTTGGTGCACAGAATTTCTTCTGACCCCAGTTCTGCGTATACCAGACTTCACTTTACCCTTTGAATTGAACACTGACGCCTCACATTATGGGACTGGTGCAGTGTTGTATCAAAAATGTATTGAAGCATCTGGCCGAGAAAAGCGACACGTAGTAGGTTACTACAGTTACACTTTCAAGCCGTCTGAAACAAATACTACACTACTACAGAAAAGGAAGCACTGGCGGTTCTGAAGGCCGTTGACTACTTCCGCACGTACCTGGAAGGTACGAAGTTCACTTTGTTCACCGATCACCAGGCACTCACTCATCTCTTGAATATGACCCAAACTAAAGGGCGTATCGCCAGATGGGTGAATACTTGCAGCAATTTGACTTCACCATCTCGCACCGACCAGGACCGCTTTTAACCGATGCAGATGCTCTATCAAGATTGATGGTACAAAACAACACAGAAAAATCTGAAGAAATCAATGAAGTGAAGCTGTGGAAGGCTCAGAACAACTGGTTTTTTACTGAAGGTCGGTATCAAGTCCCACCAACTCTTGTTCCAAAGTGCTTTACTTGTACCACGATAGCCCAGAATCTGGAGGACACGACGGCTTTTGGCGTACCTACAACAAGTTGGTCAAGAGGTTTACGTGGCCTCACATGAAGAAAGACGTCAGTCAGTACGTTCGTATCATGCCATGTGTGTCAAGTACACAAAGTCAAGTATAACAGCCTACGGACACCATGATACTACCTTGCCACTCGAACGTGCCTTTTGAAGTAGTTCACCTGGATTTCGCCGAACTTAACAAGAAACGGGAAGGAGTCAGAAAAACGCAAGCCTTCTGCTGGCCATAGATGAATGCACCAGGATGGTCGCGGCACGAGCAGGAAAAGAAGATGCAAATAGCGTCATAACCCTTCTCGAAAGAGACATGTTTAGAACTACGCGGACAATCGTATGCGATAACGGCCCCGCGTTCAAGAGTGAAAAGCTAGTAAGATGGGCTCGAGATCACAATGTATCGATCAAGTTCTGTGCGCCATACCATCCTGCGGCGAATGGGCTTGCAGAACGTGCCATACGGGACGTGAAACAATACATCAAGATGTACGATAATTTTCCTGGGGGATGGAAATGTTCTTTAGAAGCAGCCGTAAAACATCATAACCGATCCTACACAAGTGGCTTGGGGTGCAGTCCACAGTACGCTTCTACAGGAGAGACCCCTATTCTGCAGGCAGATCGTGAGTTGGGACTCTTGGAAAACCTCAAGATTGTCGAGGAGAGGCAACAAAAATCACAGGAGGAGATGTACCGAAAACGAATGAAAAAGAATTTCGACAAGAGGCATCGAGCAGACATGCCAAACATTCAAGTCACCGACCTCGTACTAGTGAGAAAAGGAATAAGAGATTCCAGTGCAAAATTTTATGGGCCTTACTCTGTGACCAAGACAGCCACCCAGAACGGAATTTTGAAGACTGTCTGGTACACTGGTGAACGTGGATCTGTTGAATGTGCTTCAATTGGGAATGTCTTCAAGTATTACCCCAGGAGGGGTAATTAAAAGAAAGCGGGAAGGGTGAAGCGGTATGAGCCTTTGGACAGAAGATGAAGAAGCACGAGAGCCGCGGCAGGAAAGAAAAGGAGGAGGAAGTGAAAAAAATAAAGCAGATTAAGATGGACGCCCAGTTCCATACTGAAGCTTTAATGCTGTTCCGTTATTTTAAGTAGGAACACTACATTATTTAAACTCAAATCGGAAAAATGCACAGGTTTGCAGGCTCCGCAGCAGTCATGAATAGATGGACAAGAACAACGACACGAACACAGGGATGCTGACCAAAACTACGCAGTACAAAGATATTATCTAAATCAATTATGAAAATATTTATTGGTAATATAGATAGACTTATTGACACTATCATTGCAGTAAACACTCATTCTAAGCTTTGCATGTTACAGCAGCATACATTTTACCTAGGCCATGAAAAGATGAATTTCAGGCGTTTTTGTGATAAAACTATAACTGACTAAGGCCTAGGCAAACTACTGCTTAGATGTTATTACCATTTTGCATATTTATGTAACTGCGACACAAAAAGTGAGCTTTTCATGAGTTGCAAAAATTTTTTAGATGTTTTATTACTGTACTTTGTAAGCAGCTGTCCATTCAACATAGCAAGTGCTAAGCTTGAATAAAGCTGGAATGAACTGTACAATAAGCACTTGCCAAGCGAATAACAATGAACTAGTAGGAAGTGCGAGAGTACAAGAATTCGAGTAAATCCTCAAAATGGATTCCAGCCTCTGAACTAGGCAACCGACCTTACCGTTGACACATTGAACGGTCATCTAATTAGTATCACGAAAGAGTGTGCAATCAAACTTTGAGGGTAGAGTCACTAGACAAGACACTGGCAAACTGGCACATGAGACAAAAAAATCTCACTAAAAGAAAACAAATTGTGAAAGCCTCAATAGGATCCGCCAAACTAAAGCAAGTAAACCAGTAGAGCTTGTGAAGTTATTCTATAGGGTTAACGTAGCCCACATAAGAAAGTATAGCATGGAGAGAATTGAGCACGCAAACGTCGGATGTATGCGTTAAGGTACTAAGAAAAAAAATGTTATAACCAATACGGATGAGATAGTTGAGGGGACGGAGGAGTTCGACGGAGAACTGTGCAGATGCTGAAAGGATGAGCATATATCATGAGAAGCAATGATCGCCTGGAGGAATTCGACACCCATACCAGTATCAACAGTTGAAGTAAGGAAAGACCCTAGAAGCAATGCAAAGTGACAAGCGGCAGGAGTGGTCAAGGTAATAATAGACCTGATGAAAAATAGATACATTGTGTTAGCAAACTTGCCACGTGAAATTCGAAGTGTCTTTCGACGGGAATGGTACCGGAATCTTAGACGAATGCCAGCATCATTTTGATTCATGAGAAATAAGACGTAGGGCTTTAAAACCTACAACCAATAAGCTTCTACAAAATTTACTTTGTATCCCCAGCCGCTTTAGTTTTTCATCAACAACGACAGAAACAACATAAGGCAAGGAAGAATGATCTCTCCAATGTTATTTGCCACGTCTTTAGAGGAGGTGTCCAGTACCTATATTGGGAAGCGTTTGGGTTTAGGTGTTATTGAAAGTATCCTAGAAAGCTGCGATTCGCTGGTGACATCGCATTGATGAGTAACTCAAGGGATGAGTCAAAGCGGGTGATTACTGAATAAGGGAAGCAGAACATTAGGCCTGAAAAGTTTCATGCGCAAAACTAAAGTAATGTGCAACAGTATCGGCATAGAACAGCACATTCTGAAAGATTGAGAAATGCTGCAAGTTTGTAGAGGAATATGTTTCCTTAGCACAGATACTAACCGCTGAGCCAAACGTAGAAAGTTAAATACCTGGATGAGTATGGATGGGGTGGTTTTGATTCGGCAAGCATTCTCAAATTTTACACAGAAATATGCCGCTAACTCTGAAGAGAAAGGTTTAAAACAGCTGCATCTTGCCAGTAATTAACTGCGGAGCAAAGTCTCAACAATTACAAAGACGGTCCTGCGTAAAATAAAGACAACCAAGCAAGCGATGAAAAGGCAAACAATAGGCGTGACCTCAAGAGACAAGAAGAGAGCAGGGTAGGTAAGGCAACAAACGGGGTGAAGGTTACTGTAGATGAAATCAAGATCAAATAGACTTGAGCCAGGCACGTACCACATAGCAGCAAAACCGCTAGTCCTTAGGGGAGCTGATGGTTTCCCGAAGAAGAACATATGCTCGAAGGAGAGACAGGAAGTTAGTTGGACTGATTAGATTGAAAATTTTGCAAGTATAACATGGCAGCACAAAGCACAATACAGGGATGTTTGGCGAATTATGGGAGAGAATTTCACCCTACTGTGACTGATATTAGGCTGATCATGCTGTTTTTCTTCAGAGGGTGCGCTTTTCATTCTTATCTTGCCACGGTTCAGCAGCTTTGAGGAGACGTGAGTCTCTACAAAACGAAATTTGTAATACGTTGTGCGCGCAATGAGGTGCGACCACTTCATGTTAGTATCGAGTTATTTATTGTTTTTCGTAGTCGACACGTCAGCTTTTGATTTTGAGTGGCTTTCTCATGACGTATAAATGTTTTTTGCCTCACTGAGAGCATGCATAGTAGCTGAGAGCAATGCACATGCTTTTGATCTTCTTTAGTCATTACCGGTTTATTCCTTTTTGAGCTTAAAGCCCCCTAAGAACCACTGGTATCAGATTAGTTCCCGCAAGTCATTTGTCCTAATATTCTTACGTTGCTCATAAATGTATGATGCCCCTGGTGGACAATGACTACATGATAACACAATGTGTACTACAAAAAGAGCACTGGGGCAACAACAGAGCTGTTTAGGCGTATTACTCATTGTTTATGGAAACTTTTGTGTAGCCATCAATGTAAAAATGGACCAATTGCACTAAAAGAGATAAAGCATAACTTCCATTTTTTAAATCACTTTACAACGTTTTTCAGATACCGGGCAGCAGTATGTTGTTTCAGATAGCGTGTAGCATATAGAGTGTAGCAGCTTGGTATGTTACATGGATTAGGTTTATTGGCGAGCTGCTCCTCTGTGACAGTGCGCCACTCAGTTGATTGCTCCAATCAGGAAACGCATTCACTCCTGTCAGCTTAGTACGTAATAAGGTCTTTTTTTATGCGCTCTCTTTTGAGGTGCTAGAGCTTTTATAATTGTTCTTATATAAGCCGCCTGCTGGCTTAGTTAACAAGAAGAAAATTCAAACGAGTGGCCATGTCTTCACAAAGCGATTTTGTAAATGCAAAGTGCACGGAACACACACTATTTTCTTAACTACTTCTTTATCCATCTATTTCGATAAATGTACAAGTTATGCCTATCTACAGAAAAGTTATTCACAAGATGCTCATGTCAAACGATGAATTGCTCATGTTTTCCGTCATTAGATGGACACTAAAAACAAATATAGAGTGGACGTTGCTTCCTAGAAAAAGCGGTACGGAAACCTGTAGTACTACTTAATTGTGGTTGAAGGAAGTGCTTAGTTCAGAAAAAAGTGACGTTTTAATGGTTTTGAACCACGTAAGCGCACCTAAACTACCCGCATGAAAGCGGTATTTGGGATACCACTGTTTCCCATGACAACATTGCCCGTCTTTACTGCACGATGACCGACACTAGTTGCAGCAC
>WOVY01003354.1:0-27545 GCA_013436015.1 Rhipicephalus annulatus | reverse complement strand
TTTTACTTGTGCTTGGCGAGATAGTGCATGGATTGTTCGATGGCTTAGGCCATCGAGCAATTTTCGCTTTTAGCTACAGTCGTGATGAAAGGCGAGTGCTTGCTTTGCAAGCTCACCAAAACGTCTATTCCAACGTACGCCGTATCCCGTAAGCGCTGTAGCAGATGCTCGCGGAACTGAAACTTAGATGCAGCAAATCATTGGCTATCATCGTATACTCTTGATGCTAGACGCTTTGCGTGCCACCTTGATATTATCAGCACACACTTCTTTCTTTCCTTGTCGTTTCATCGGCTATCGTGTGTCTTCCTCACCCTCTTAGGTGCCGAATATGTTAAATTCATACCCGCGCTATAGTAATCCCTCCAGATAAGAGAATTCTTGGCTGAGAAAATGCGTAGCAGAGAAAGCTTTGAGAATTCGGCCCGGGATATTGTTCAACATTGGAGGTAGTATTTCACAGGCTATTTTTATAACAAATGAATACGTGCCATTCGATCGGCATGCCAATGCTTGCGACTTGCTTAAAAACAAAACCTACAACAAAACTATAAAATCTAAATAAAACTATACGGCGTGCCAGAGATGAAAGAAAAGCGAATGCCAAACTTGAGTGTAATTTTGCGTCAAACAAGCTACCTCTCTGCCGTGTTTTCGAAAATGACAGTTTTCAAAACATATACTAGGGCTCAAAAGAGAGCAATGTCGTCTTGCCCAGAAAGGACTGGACCTCTTTTGCTCGCTTCTGTTCTAATGAAAGAAAGCTCAGCCAAAATCTAATCTATACGAGAGAGTCAATTTTGACCTTCCGCACTTTCTTCGCCTTAGAGTCGTTTTAAAGTACTTAGGTGTTTCGATAGACTGTACTACTGGAGGCGGAGGTCTAATCACATTCATTTCGGGGAAAATATGTTGTAAGGCAAAAATATTTTCCAAGTTATGATTCCAGACTGTGAAATTTTAACTGGAAAGCTAGTCCATACCAGGTGTTTTCCGGTATAAAATGTAAAAAAAAATTTTTCCTTACGGTGTTAAGTGTACTAGCCATCTTGACAGGGCTTTAAATTTTATATAGGGCGTGGTACATGGCGTTTCTGAGTGAGGACAAGAAATAAAACAATTGCTAACAAATATAGCGAATGGCGTAAAAGCAAACTCTCTTCTTTCTTATTCTGAATTACCGAGTGATGACTTCGCTTGAGGTATGAATAATTCAACATGCCAACGTTATAGACGGATCGACTTGCAAATCACGCTCCAGTTGGTGACGGTAGAGCAACCAACATTTAAATTTCTTTAAAGAAAGCCCGTAGTATTTCACTAGGTATACTCAACCATTATATCAAATTCTTGTAGATTCATCATATTGTAAAATTGCTAAAATTATTCCAGTTCTTCCAAGCAGAGTGTGGGATACACCTTGGACAATATAAGAGCCATGATAAAACAAGCGCTAAAAATATACACACTCAGAGAGGAAGCGGACGAGTGCTTACTAGCAACTGAAAGTTATATTTTTAAGCGAACACTAACACATGCACAACACGCATGTACCTCATTCCGAACCTATTTCAGAGGTGCGGGGTTCCCAGCACCTTACAACCTTCTCAAAGGTACAAGCGGCTCAAAGTCGGACGAAACAGAGCAATAACAGGACTGTGATCCCCTTGAATGTCCGAGGCCGCACGCGTGCTACACCGAAAGAAGCAGTTCGCACGCTCTGCCGAAAGGTACTCTTTGAGGTCCGATATTCTCAATCATACCGACAACAGCTCTCATAATTCTTGACAGATCTTGAAGGCGTGCCTTATTGCAAGACACCAGGAAAACAATCATCGCTCGTCTAAACGAGAATCCCTTGGTGTAGGAGTTTCTGTTCAACACAACAAGAGGCAGTTATTTTTACAATATTGCACTCTCACTTTCCAAAATAAACTATTATATGCAAATAGCTGGTCTGGCTCCTTCCCCTCGTTGCTCGTTTTAAAACAATGGCGAAAGGATTGAGCACGATTTCTTATTACGCAACCGCTTCAATTTTTTGATGAGAAACATTCTCAAAACGGTGTTCAATCGCATTAGAGTGGATATTATAGTTTCAAATATTATCACCTATGGAGCATTAGGTCATTACGGATCTCGGTTCTGTGGTACTGTAATCTAAAATATCACGACTGCTTTTGCCTCCATAGAGCTCAATACTCTCATTGTCGATATTCATAGAAACAAATGAAAACCCTGGTGCCACCCTGCTGCCCGATATAATTGAAGCATAGGAGATAAGGGAGACATAAAAGATGCTTCGACCATAAAAATTTTTAGCTGTTCGTGGACTCATTATGCACTCTAACCAAGCTTAACGTCACAAGTGATCAGGCGAGACTGCAATATTGTCGTTTATTTATATATTCAATGTGACTAAAAAATAGAACCCTTCTCCGAAGCAGTGCTTGCTACTGTACAGCGGATCATAACTTAAACTCATGTTAATCATATTTATATAATGTTAAGTATGTCCAAGGACACGGGTAGTCCGTGCTGCGAGTTTTTTGGGCAGATGCTGCACACGTTCACTATACACATCTTGCAAAAGCACATTCCTATCCTGCAAGAAGCCATCAGGAAGCGAAAAGTCACTCACGGCGACCCTGAAGCCCAGCCTTTTCAAGAGGGCCGTCCAGGATTTCGTGGGCCTTTTTCAGAAGCAGGAAAGGTGATCCTCGACTCGCTTTGTAGTACCATGGCAGCCGCGCATGGTGCTGGGGACAAGTGCGACATTATGTTGCCCGGCAAGAAACTGCACATCAGTTGACGAGGCTGGTCGTTGAAGTCCTCTCTGAGTAGCCGCGAATGCGTGGCGTAGCTCAGGCCGAGGACTTGAAGCTAGCGCATGAACCGGCCTTCAAGTAGCGAAAAATTCTTACGTCGCCGATGCCCCCAGGGTAGACCTTGCAGAACAGCCGAAGGTGATAGCAGGACCCGACCGGAAGGTGTTTCGCGAAGAAGGCACAAGTGCGGAGCGGAGGCGCTTCGCAAATTAGATCGCGGCCGTGCGTGACGATGTTTTGTTCGCCAGCAAGTCGCAAGCATTGACATGCCAATCGGATGGCACGTATTCATTTTTTTTTATGAAATAGCCTGTGAAATACTACCTCCCATGTTGCATAATACCTGGTTCATTGCCTTCTTTTCTGCATGCTTTCTGCACAGCTCCTTCAATAATTGCTGTGAAAAATCGTTTCGCCTATAAATTAGCCAGATTTCACTGATTAGCGGCAAGCACAAGCGGACACTTTTTAGAAATTTCAAAGAGGCGGCCTTCTAATCCCAGGAAACACTTCAATTTGCCTGATTAAATCGACCGCTTATATCCGCTGCCTAAGGAGTTAACTATAATTTATGTCTGTAATTCCTGCCATAATTATTCTTCGTACGCATCCGAAGATACCTTCTGCCACAGTGAAGGGAACACCGCAGGTAGCTTCCAAGGGACTTTCTGTTTTTTTTTCATTATTACTGGACACATTTCATGAATGCGCTGTATATGTGCACACAAAAACATGCAAAATCACAAATCAAGCAAAGTCAGAACATTGTAAAAAAGTGTTTGTCAATGACCCGGATTATGCACAATGATTGTTGAATACGTGCTTATGTGTAAACAGGTATACACCGACCTATTTATCTTATCGCTTTCCGTGGTCTTGAGTACGAGCAAATCGCCACAAGCTCCTTATATGAGCCACAGGCTCTCAGAAGATTGGGTTTCGTTCGTTGAAGAAAAAAAGGAAAATTCGAATAATATGTGAGGTTCAACATCTCAAAACCACCATTGATTATGAGAGACGCCGTGGTGGAGGGCTCCAGAAATTTAGACCACCTGGGGTTATTTACCGTGCAGACGAATCAGAGAATACGAGCCTACAGCATTCTCGCCTCCGTCGAACGTTTTTCCGCAGCCACCGGTACTCGAACCCACGACCTGTGGGTCAACAGCCGAGTGCCTTAGCCTTTAGAACTCTTCGGCGATGTAAAGAAAAGAAGTACCATTTGTCTAGTCAAAGGAGTACCTGGCTAATAGCACTTTGATTTGGTAGAGTTCGTACATAATTGGATAGGCTTCAGCGCGATTTAGACGAAGACAATAGGAGACACCAGAACACAAACGAGTAAAGATGTGCCCCCCCCCCCTCCCCCAGTATCTGGCCTCGCGGATGCTACCAGGGTAAAAATGTCCGACGTGAGATTCAGCAACATGGATGTTCGAAATAGCCAGCACAGAGCGGAAGAAAGACTTATAGAAACATAGACACATAGATTGAAAACAAAGAAAAAAGAAGATAAATAGATACAGTACAAGGCAAAGAATTATATAATAAACAGACATATCATAAAGTCACAAGGACAGGGAGAGAGAAACAAATAAAGTGGAAGCAGGATTTAAAACGAAACGATACAAAGAGTTCAAAATAATAGATATAGCGAGAATAAGAGAAAGAACCAGAAACAATTACAAAGAAGAAACAGCATAAAAAGAGAGCGAGAGAGAAAAATAAAGAGGATCAAGAAAGGCCACCCAGCTTCACAGGTGGTGGAAGCCTCCCGCCACTATTTAAAGGTGCGCCCATCTTTATTTGTACAGCACTCGCCAGGAAAATCAACGCCACCAAGGTTGCCATTGGTTGGACTCGAAAAGGAACCAGAACTCAAGCTAAATGTTGCCAAAGTAGCCAAGCCGTGCAATTGCATCGCTCAGTTTGTATTTAAATGGTTCAAAAGCGGCCTGATGAAAAGAGTTAGTGATGTTGAACCACGAATGATAACATTTTCAAACAGCAATAAAATATAAACTCCACTATAGTTCTTTCTCCACTTCCTCGATCTTCAAACTAATAGGAAATTGCAAATAAATGAACAAAGGATAAGTTCAGGGCGCCCGCATATCGCTCCTGTAGAAATATCTTGATGGAGTAACTGCCAGAGACAGAGAAAAACAACCAGGCCTGTGCGGCATGCGCACCAGGGTCACAGTGATTGCTGGACGAGCTTCCTTTCAGAGCCTCTCTGAAGGGCGGAGCTACCAAAGCCGTAAGCCTGTACATGCTTGTCAAGTGTCGCTATTTCGCGAAGTTTCAGGGCTTTTAGGTCAAAGGTCATCGCAGCAGCGCACCCATTCGCCGGTTTGTTATCGTGGGGCAGCCTTTGCGGCCTTAGTACCTAGGACACTAAAAGACCCCCCCCCCCCAGTGCCTGTGCACATCCCTTGTACATGACTACGGCCGTTACCCTCGAGATCAACGCCTTCTGTTATTAACCACGGAACTGCTTAAACATTTGTCTTTGCTTCTATTGTTGAATAAAATACAGCACTTTTCGGCGGATGGCAAAAGAATATACAGGCTAAAAAGTTTGACACGCTAAGCGTTCACCTCCTCGCCAAGTTCCTATTTCGTCTTCGCAAAAACTATCATGCCGGTTCACGTTCTCATTTCTCTTCTGCTTCGCCACCCAAACACGTGAACCTGGCGTGCCCTCACCCGATGTGCTTGCCGACTTGTTCGGCGTGAGATGCAGCAACACGGATGTTCGATAAAACCAGCACAGACCGGAAAGGCTTAGAAACATGGACACATAGATTAAAAACGAAGACAGGACGAAAGGAGAAAGATATGCAAAAAAACACGCAAAACAATATATAGACAAAAAAATAGACACAGTATAGAGTCAGAAAGAAAGGGAGAGAAAAACAAAGAAAGTGGAATAACGAATAGAAAGAAAACCAATAAAAAGAGATAAAGATAGAGATAGGGAACCTGAATGAAAAAGGCACAAAGAAAGATGATGATGGAACTGAAAAAAAAACGGAGCGATAGGGAAAAATAAAGAGAGTCAAGGAACGCCGCCCAGCTTCACAGTTGCTTCAGGTCTTCTGCCACTAATGCAAGCTGCATCATCTTTCTGTTTGTACAGAACTCGCCAACGAATTCCAGGGTTTGTGAAATTCTATTTTACAGTCACGCTTCTGTTTTGATTACAGCGAAAATAATTTCCTTTGCTTGAAAATGCAGTGAGAGTAATTTTCAGGCTTCCCATACATACGTGTCCTGTATATAGGCTTCGCACTACCACGTGAAATGCTGCAATAGTAATGCACGGTAAAAGCAAGCGTACATTGCCATCGGGTAAAAGCACATGAGAAAAAAATTAACGACTTCTTGATTTAAAGTTGGTCACCCACTACATAAGGCACATACTTCACTGCGTCTATTTTCTTATGGTCACGTGAGGGGGGGGGGGCATAGCAAGTTCGAATATGTTTTAGTGCTTGAAGTAGGCACTAAAAAATATGTCGCTAATTTAAAGCAATGCATGCGTACATATAGATTGAGTTTTTGTTGCAGGGCTGGCGTGCGCACGCCCTATTCTAGCTACCGTGAGGACTGCACTGTCCTTATACACCAGGGGCCTTCATTGGTCTTCCTCTTTTTCTTAAGCGCTAGATAGCTTTCTCGAGCACGCGTTTCATATGCGCGTGGTGGCTCGTTCTGCAAGGCATTCCACGTCAGCTCGCTTGTCATTACATCGAAGCCTCAGAAGCAAGTCTTCAACCTGCAGTTCTCCGCACATGCTTGTCGCGTCTTTCGCCAGCTCACCACAAGTACGACCGAGGCTTTGTTGGCTCTCCTGTTTGGCGTTAGGCGTCTTGAAACCAAAAGACTGCGCCTGTCTTCACATCGGGAAGCCACCCAGCGACAACGCGCTCACATCGGACAGCACGACTGTGTCATCGCCCCCTCGAAGCGCAGGGCACGGGGCGATGGCAAAGACCTGGTGCTTGTGTTTGAGATGCGCCGTTTTGGACTTGTGGGCTTCCTGCGAAATGCATGCGACATCGTCATGCAAGGCCTCGAGCTCATTCGCAAAGCGCCTCCGCTCCGCACCTGTGCCTTCTTGGCGAAACGCCTTCCGGTTGTGTCCTGGTGTCACCTTTCGCTGTTGTGCAAGGTCTACCCTGTTGGCGTCGGCGATGCTAGCGTTTCGTGCTTCTTGAAGGCCGGTACTTGCGCTACCTTCAAGTCCTCGGCCTGAGCTATGCCACGCATCCACGAGCGCTCAGATTGGACTTCAACGGTTAGTCTTGTGCATTGATGTGCAGTTTCTTGCCGGTCGACATGATGTCAACCTTCTCTCCAGCACCATACAGCGCTGGCTATCTACTACAAAGTGAGCCGAGGATCACCTTTCCTGCTTCTTTAAGTGGCCTGTGAGATCCAGGACGGCAATTTTGAAAAGGCACGGGCTTCAGGGTCGCCGTGAGTGACTTGTCACTTTCTGATAGCTTCCTGCAGGATAGGGATGCGCTTTTTCAAAATGTGTATAGCCAAAGTGTGCAGCAGCCGCTCAAGAAACTCGCAGCACGGCCTCGCTGTGTCGTTGGACATATTGAATGTTACATAAATTTGACCAACATGAGTTTGAGTTATGATCCGCTGTACAGTAGCAGGTACTGCTTCGGAAAAGAGGTCTATTTTTTGTCACATTGAATATATAAATAAACAATAATATTGCATTCGCGCCTGATTACTTGTGACGTTAAGCTTGGTTAGAGTGCATATTTGGTCTTCAAACAGCTCAAAATTTTTTTGATCGAAGCATCTTTCATCTCTCCCTCATCTCCCACGCTTCATTTATATTGGGCAGCAGGGCTGGCACCCAGATTTTCATATTGTTGCTATGAATGTCGACAATGAGAGTATTGAGACCTTCGGAGGCAAGGACAGTGGTGATATAATAAGGTGGCTTTCTAGTAATAGTGCACCAAATAAAAGCATTGTTATGCTAGAAAGGTTTTGTTACCCTTTATGTGGCTACAGCGCGTCAAGTTAACAGTAACATAATAATTAAAGTATTCGTTGTTTTTATGGATATTTAATTCGGTCATTTGTTTGGAAAGACTAACTTTTATGTATGTGCAGTGTCTCTTAGGTCAGCAAAGAAGGCAACGTAGACAATACGTGTGTATAGTGGATAAGTACATTGTTTATAGAATCCTTGGCCCGACACCAGCAGCATATGCTCTAAAATGTGTTTATAGAAGCCGTGGTCGCGTTCTTAGAAGCCACTGGACAGGATGTACGTATGTAAAGGGACCCCAGCCTAACAAAACCATCTTCTTATCTCCCGACCTTACAATCGTCATTCAACAATCTTTCAATCACCACTCACATTTCCCCAGTAGCCAGAGACTAACCTTTCTATTGAACCATCTCACGTTCCGCCAACATATAAACACACACCCACGCACCCACACGCAAGCGAGCACACACACACACACACTCTCTCTCTCTTTATCTCTCTCTCTCTCTCACACACACACACACACACACACTCACACACACACACACACACACACACACACACGTGCAACAGAATATTCGGCTCATCCACAAACTTTGCTTGTATGTGAGCTTGTATTCTTGTATGCGAGACATTATTACATGTCTTTACTATGCCCAAAGGGCTAAAGGTACTCTGAAGTGTTGTTTAGTGACGAAGTTGCAACATATACAAACGTGCAGGGCAATTACAACCTTACAAAGGCCTACTAAAATTCATCATTTTACTTCACCTGAAAAATAAAACATGGTTGTCATAAACGTAAAGCATCGTAATGAGAAATGAAGTGTGGGCAGCTTTAGTGTGCCCAAGATTTATTGTTCAGCCGTGTGGCAAACAGCGCAAGAATAAGGAACATAAAGCTGCAAAAACTTGTGACATATAAATATCTCTAACGATGATGATGATGATGAATACACAGCCATGGCTCGTATCCACTCAGGGAGATTGGCCAAGAATTGATGACTTAATTCTGAAAGACTTTTATTATGTTTATATTCAATATCAAAACCACCCACCGGTGAAAAAAAAGAAAAACAAAGAAAATTCACCCTGGACAGAATGAAAGGATTGCAAAACTTGTTTGTCACTCGTTCTGATCAGACAATTATTCATTACCTTGAATAGTCTATATATTTATTTGCTTCCTCTTCGTCCCTTTACATTAACAGGACTATAGAAGGGTACACCACAGAGTTTCCTCAAATTGACTAGCGGATACTCTGGCGCTGTGATCGTTCAGCGACCATGGGGACCATGGGTAGTACACGGTTTCCTTAGTCCTCGTACTTGCGGCTATCAAATCGCACTTGTGGCTTTTTTTACTGCCGCGTTTCGGTTTTGTTTCGAAGAAAAGAACGAACCATTTTGAAATTTGTGACCCGATTTGTAAAGGTAAGCCTGAAACAGTAAGGTGGCGAAGTGCAACCGCGGAACATTTCTCATTTTTGTTTTTTTTAGGAAACTGTATCGTTTAGCTCAGAGACAAGACGACGATGAGCACGTGGCTGGGCCTCGCCATAACGAAAGACCCCTGGCCGTTTATTTGCTGGGCTTAAGTAGCCGCGCTCACAGCGGGGAAGGGGGAAAGAAAGAAAAGGAAGGAACGTAAAGCGCACGAAACGGTGGAGAGGAGGAGAAGACGATATCGCCTAGGGCGAATGCTGATAGCAGATAGTCCGGTCTGTTACATCTTCTCTTCACACATTTTCAAAACACTGATTTCTTTTGCACTCATTTACTTGATGGAAGGATGGCCCGTAGTGAAGGCGCTTCGGTTCGCTGCGCTGGCGTCCTGACCTGCGCAGGCCAGCCAGTGGGCTTCCTGGAGTGTCTGGAGAAGTGGTGGCGCTATAATCTTCTTCTGGATGAGCTGGTTGCACCTGGTGACACCCCAGTGGGTTGTCCGGCGTGATGTTGCCGCGGTGTCCATCACTGAACTTCGTCGGGGGCCTCGTGTCGGGGTTCGGATTACCCTCGGGGCTGACCTTGTCGGTGAAGTTTTCGTCCGTTCGCAGCAAGTGTTGTCGGTTCCGTCTCAGGAGCCCATGGTCTTCCGTTCTTACCACGTATGATCGTGGTGCAGTCTCTCGTACCACTTTCGCTCGGCGTGACCAGCTTCCATGTTTGATCCGGACCACATTTCCGGCTTCCAAGGGTGGTAGTGGCCTGCCTCGGGAAGACTGTCGCTGTTTCCATACGGGTATGCCTCCGTCGACGTTGTATTCTGGAAGAGTGGCGTGCAGGCGACGACCTTGCAGTAGTTCTCCGGGTGAGTGACCGCTGTCAAGGGGAGAAGATCGATAAGCCAACAGACCAAGCCATACATCACCCCGAGACTCGTGGGTTTTCTTTAGAATACGCTTCACGATCTGTACCCCCTTTTCAGCTAAGCCATTTGATCGTGGGAACTCTGGACTTGAGGTGATATGCTCGAAGTCATATCGGCGCACGAAGGACGCGAACTCTCGCGATGCAAATTGAGGCCCGTTGTCGGTGCAAACTTGGTTGGGAATGCCGTATCGCGAGAAGATAGCAGATATCTTGTCGATTACTTCCGCCGCCGTGGTACCTCTGAGTTTCTCGACGTCGGGAAAGTTGGAATGGGCATCAAACACAACTACGTAGTGTTCTCCAGCGAATGTAAATAGGTCTATGCCTACGCGATGCCACGGTCAGTCGGGCGTTGGCTGAAGCAGGAGGGGTTCACTCGGTTGACTGTATGCGTACTTTCGACATACGCTGCACGTTCGCGCTCGTCGCTCAATGTCACTGCTCATTCCCGGCCAGAAAACCAGTCTACGGGCTCTAGCTTTGCACTTGTTCATACCTAAGTGGCCTTCGTGAATTCGCTCAAGAATTTCCGCACGCATTGATTTAGGCACCACAACTTTGCAACCCTTTAGCACCACTCCATTGACCACGGATAGCTCTTCCGCATACGGTTTCAGTACACCGTCTATTGCAATGCCATCTTCAATTTGTTTCATGGTGCGGCTGAGAAGCGGATCTTCGAGGGTTTCCTTCTGCAGCCGCGACATAGTCGCTTTGCTTATGATGCTGGTGACTACTTGCGTTGTGTGGACGTCCACGTCCTCGACTTGGTCACCTCCACCAGTTGGTAGTGCAGCCCGAGACAGCAGGTCTGCGAGTAACAGGTCCCTACCAGGTACAAACTGTAACAAAAAATCGTATTTCATAAGACGGATGAAAAACCGCTGTATCCTGGGTGGCATATCTGCAATGTTCTTTTCGGCAATCGCAAGTAATGGCCTGTGATCAGTTTCTATCGTAATGCTTCGTCCATACACGAACTGATGAAATTTTTCACAAGCGAAAACAATTGCCAGTGTTTCCTTTTCTATCTGGGCGTATCGCTCTTCACTCGGCGTCAGCGCTCTTGAGGCGTAGGTCACTGGGCGCCAGTCATCCCCGTGTCTTTGCAATAAGGCAGCGCCAATACCTGTTCCTGAGGCGTCCGCAGTTATCTTAGTGTTTCTTTTTTCATCAAAAAGAGCCAGCAATGGAGGATTAGCAAGCGCTGCGCAGATCTGGTCCCATTCGCGCTCATGGGCTGTTGTCCACTCAAACACCGATGCTTCTTTCACCAGGCTACGCAGCAACGCCGTTTTATCACTCAAAGCTGGCAGGTATTTCCGAAAGTAGTTCACAACCCCGAGTAGTCTGCGCACACCCTGTTTATCTTTTGGGGCTGGCATGGCACGGACGCTTTCGATTAGATCGGGGTCCGGACGAATTCCGTCTCTTCCGATAACGTCGCCAAGGAATGCAACCTGCGTGGTGCCGAACACGCATTTAGCTGGATTAAATGTCAGCCCTTCCTCTTGCGCCCGCCTTAGTACTGCGATGACGCGTTCGTCGTGTTCTTCCTTTGAGTCGCCCCATATTAAAACGTCGTCTACGTAGACGCGCACTCCCGGCAGCCCTTCGAACATCTCTGTTAGAGTCTTTTGAAACACCTCGCTGGCTGAGCAAATTCCGAAAGGCAGACGCAAAAAACGGTACCGCCCAAATGGTGTCGCAAAAGTGCATATTCGTGAAGTGGCCTCATCTAAAGGAATCTGATGAAAGCCGGCATTAGCGTCGAGCCGGGAGAAATATTGTGCTCCTGCCAGCTCGCTCTCTATGTCCTCTCTTGAAGGGATAGGATAGTGCTCCCGCTTAATGCTCCTGTTCACTGCTCTAGGGTCCATGCAAATGCGAAGGGTACCATCCTTTTTGTGCACAACTACCAGGGGGCTCACCCATTCAGTTGGTTCATCCACCTTGACGATGATCGAGGCCTTTTCCATTCGTTGCAGTTCTTGTCGCAGGCGTCCTTTCAATGCTATGGGTACTCTGCGGGCAGGCTGCACGACTGGAACGGCATCCTCTCGTAGCACCATTTTGTAGGGTCGCCTGACGCAGCCGGTGCCGCTGAAGAGGTCAGGAAATGCAAGCTGGAATTTCGTTTGCCCATCGCCTACCTTCACGGCGTCCGTCGACACCGGTACCAGACCAAACTGCTGGCATGTCTTTAAGCCAAGGATGGCTTGGCGCCCCTTTTTCACGATAAAGAACGAGACTGAATGCTGTGCTTCGTTTATCTCGAGATCTTCGGTCGCCACGCCAACGTGTTTGATTGTACTGCCGTTGTAGGCGGAGAGGACAGCGGCGCTCTTTCGCGGAGTGCTTGCGTGGGCGATTCGGTTGAACAGGGTTAGGGGCAGCAAATTTGCCTGAGACCCGGTATCTACCTTGAATTGTATCTCCTGACCGGCTATTTTTCCGTGGACCATCCAATCCGCTCCTATATCTCCGGTGACGCCGCAAATGCTGATGCCCATGATGTCAAAATTTTCATCGCTTTCTTCGGCTTTGTGAACCTCGCTTATCCTGCGCGCATTGTTGCAGCATGCGGCGAAGTGATTTCGTTTTTTGCATGCATAACAAGTTTTTCCATACGCCGGGCACCGCTCGGGGGCATGTACCTTGTTACAATTTCGACACCGAGTTCCATTCGCAAACTTCGTGCGGTGTGTGCGGCGTGTAACGTCAACGTGCAGGCTTTCATTTGACCATGCTGTGCTCTGAATGGCAGCAATCTCAGCAGCTTTGCAAATTTCTTCTGCTTTCTGCAAGTTTAAGTCTTTGTCGCTCAGCAACTTTTCTCGAAGTTTCGCATTATTTGTCCCAAACACCACTTGATCCCTGATCATGGACTCTTCAAGCGTACCGAAGTTGCACAGCTTTGCTTGCTTCTTTAAGTCCCGTAGGAACCGCTCAAAGGGCTCGGCCTCTTCCTGCTTTCGCAATCGAAAAATGTGCCTTTCGTAGACTTCATTACCCTGGTCGACACAATATTCTTCAAATTTCCGCACTAACGTGTCATAATCTTCTTTGCTCTCACCTGCCGCAAACGAGAAGTTGTTGTAGACCTCAAGCGCCTCGTCCCCCGCGGTGCTCAGAAGAATCGCTGCTTTTACGGCCGATGGGCGGGGCTTCTCCGGTTCCGTAGCGGTGATGAACAGCTGCAGCTTCTGCTTGAATACCAGCCAGTTTTTCCTGATGTTGCCGGACAGTTGCAGCGGTTCCGGGGGCTTGACAAGGTCCATTTCGAACGTCAGTACCCCACTTCTGACACCATGTGTCGTTTAGCTCAGAGACAAGACGACGATGAGCACGTGGCTGGGCCTCGCCATAACGAAAGACCCCTGGCCGTTTATTTGCTGGGCTTAAGTAGCCGCGCTCACAGCGGGGAAGGGGGAAAGAAAGAAAAGGAAGGAACGTAAAGCGCACGAAACGGTGGAGAGGAGGAGAAGACGATATCGCCTAGGGCGAATGCTGATAGCAGATAGTCCGGTCTGTTACAGAAACGGCTCCAAAGCCCGCAAACACACACGAAGCCAGAAGTACGTAGATTAGACAAATTTGTGTACTACCCTTCATCGCCAAGCTCGCTGAAGCACCGTGCGTTGTAGCTGCCATAGACACTAGCGCTAGAGTTTTCTCTAGTGTATATTTAGGAAAATCTTTGGGATACACCGAGCGATTTTTCCAACTAGCGACATAACGCACTACAAGAAATGCGCATAATACAGAAACTTAGCTGAACATATTATCATGTGAAATGAAGAACGATACATATAGTAACCATAATTTTTACGAGAAATAAAATAAACTGTGTTCAAGCAATGTGCAACTGACACATGACTTACCCATATACTGTTGATTATCTTTTTTAATTTACACGAAGGTTATCCTGCGCATTACCTGTCATATTATATGCCGCATATGTTGCCAAACATTTGCGCGATTCGTTACATGCAAACTTGGGTTGTTGCATTGCTGTTCATATCTTTCATATCCACGAACCACCTCTGCAAGTGAAAGCTATCACAGAAAAGCAAGGAGTAGGTAACGGTAGAGAATGGAAGCATTCTGCCTGGTGCGAGACTCATTTTCAGCAATGTATCTCAATCAGTTGAACTTGAGCACTTACAGCTGGACGAAAAGTAGTGTGCGATGATTTTACCAAAACCGTCTTTTTTACTACACGCCACGGTGGTTCAATGGTCATGGTTCTCCGTTGCCGACCCAAATTCTTGTCGTATTTCGATGAAGGCGGAAATGCTCGATGTCCATACACTTTGATACAGGTGCACGCTAGAGACCCAAAGTGGTTAAATTTATGGAGTGCCCCACTACGGCGTCTCTCATAATCATATTGTGGTTTTCGGATGTTTAACCTCCTCCAATTGTTCATTAACAACTAGGTTTTTAAGGCTGCCGGAAAATTTCTATCCCAGAACAACGTCAGTTAACTTTCTTCCTTGAGTTTGAGCAGGCGCCTGTGGTTGATACTACACGCTCAGCTGAAGACGCCTCTACGTTCCCGTAAAAGAACAGAGAAAATAGGCAGTTATGGTTTACCGTTAGCGTCACAGCGAATGTTAAGAAAATGACGTTACCGCGCAAGAAACGTTTGTTGCGGGCAGCGTCCTATAGTTAAGCGTGATAGCGTTTACGTGGCTTACGTGCCCCAGCTATGGAATGGTTGAAAAGTGAGAACAGTGGAAGGGAAAAGAAAACGCGAGTGTCTAATTGGGTTATGGCGCCAAGCATTTGAAGAAGTTTATTTTAGTAATAATGAAAGTAAATAAATATGAGACATGCATCAAATGCAAAAAAATCTATGTTGCCGGTTTGCAAACATCTATCTTGTATATAGTTAGGCCTTGACAATATCGAAATGGGAAGCTGTCTCAAAAACTACACTAACTTATTCGTAGTACTCAGTCATCTAAGCTAACTGAGGGCGAGCGAAGCCCCTTTAAACAGTCGTTTGCTGCGAACAATGTGAATCCTTCAACAACTATACACAAAAATCGCATCGAAGCGGGCGTTCGAGAGCTTCGCATTGTTTTACGTACACTACGTACACCAACGCTAACATCGTATGGGTGAAGCTGAAAAACAGCGCGTATGCTAATCGGTAAGGGAAACGTACGTATCTGCACATGTGCACTTAGGTGCGCTATCACGGTTCGCCAGGTATCCCGGTAAGCCCGGTATACCATCACTGTCTTATTTCTTCCGGCAGACTTGTATTTCTCGGTGAATGTTTAAAAGAGCGATGTCAACCAATATTTCATTTGTTGTTGTAGCTCTCAGGTCTAATCCCTAGGGGTATCAGCGATGAAAAAGAACGTTCCGCTTCAGCTGGGCTGACGGGCAGAGTCGCGAGAATCTTTAACAGATAGTGCACGTTTGGGAACAATACTTTTGGGTAATTGGCAACGTTATGCATCGCAGACATGCTAAAGTTTCCCACTTCTCTCACTTCTTTTTCGCAGCCGGTATGCCGATGTTGACATATTGTTCGAGCACACGTCAGAAAACTCCTCGGCATTGGAAGAGTGGCAGACTCGGGAGTAGGGAACGGGGGAAAGAATGGAAGAATGAAAAGAAAAGGGCAGAAGGAAAATGCATCTTCAAGGCGTGCCGATGCATTGTAAAGCGCTCACAGAACTGACCTAGCAATGAAATTACTGCGACTCGCATGAGAATGCCTTAAACAGACAACCGACAAGCAGAGATGGTGCACATTACCGCGTTATTAAGGAAACAAGTTGCATGCGCTGGCAGTTGTTGTGAAATTGTCGTCAGAGTTCACGCGTTTTGAGAAATTGATTATAGTGCACTATGCTCTAAACGAATCCGGAGTTCATTCCTTCGTCACTAGCGAACCGATCACCCAAGATTTTGTGTGGCACGAGGCTGCTTTTCTTCGTGCCAGCGTAAGCGCTGCAAACACGAATGCTCTACTAGTTAGAAGAGTGTGTACATGGCATATCTATGCCGCACGGTGATATACATATATGTACATTTTTCAATATGTTGACGTAGGCTTCCTAAGAACAGAAGGCACTTTGCCGGAATGCTGTCGTTTCAGGGAGAAGAGTGACGGGAGTTATGAAAACACCAAGAAAGAGAACATCATACGTTTTAGCGCGTATTTAGGGTTACTGGCGGGTGCACGCAGCGAACAAGCTATTTCTAGGTGAGTATGCATAGTCTGGTCCCAGGTGCATTTTCGTTTCAGACTAAGTAAACATTGCTCAACAGTGATTACCTTGCCCTGGCAGATTGCACGACAATACCTCTACGATTGGACTACTTCATTGCTATCAAAAGTCACAGGGAGCCCTATAGTCAACAAAAGGTGCGATAAGGTCTACTCGAAAAATAACGCATGCGAAATCGTGTTGCCAATGTGCCGCATAACTTACAAAAACGATTACTTATTGCGTATTGCAAGCATATTTAGATGCACGCAGTAAAGTAAGAAGTGTTGACGAAAAGCTTTCACTACGTCAGGGCTGCTTGACATATAGAGCTCAAAATAAAAAAAGTATTCCCATAGGCATGCAGTCATGAACATCAACAGTAATAAATTCGCTCAGGAAATAAGCGAAAGCGAAAATCAATTATTAATGTGAAAAAAGCATGCTGCGTTTACCTCTCATTCCGCATCAAACAGTGCCATCATCGACTTGAAAGAATTGTTGAGTACACGTCACAATGACTCGTTTTCAAAGACTATTTCAGTAAATGGTGCGATGAGAGGTCTTAATCAAAATGCTTCACTGTACCTGTTGTTTACTGTACTTTACAGTAATTACTTTACTTTTAATATTTACTTAATTCTATCTTCACAGGCATATAGGTATGGGACGGGGGAGTCTCATGACTGTGATATACAAAAACACAATCTGCTTAAACTACCGGTGGTAGTCACGTCACAGAGACCGGGAGTGTAGGAGCGGGGGACTCAGGCACGAGCCTGCTCCAACTTCCTCTCTCCGGTGGGGTCAGTGTGACCCTCCCTCTTGAATATGTTTTTGGCTATGCCACTGGTTAATTAACTGTTTGCTAACATTTTTAAGCGTGTCCGCGAAATATACGACGTTGATCTCGCAGTATCGAAACGGTATCTAGTATGCTCAAAAAAAGTCCCAATGAGCCTTAGATGTTCAAGATGGCCTTGTAGTCGCTTTCACACATTTTCCTCATTGTTGGGTTGTTTTGCAGTATTTGACCATACAAGTCGTTCAGTCGCTCGAGTAGCACTTCATACTGCCGAGATTCCTCTACACTTGAGTCTTCGCCAAGTTGGGAGCGGGCTGCACTTTCGTACTTGGCATACTGTTCTACGAAGTGCTTCGCCACAGCGTGCTACAGGACCTCCGGGTACGACGAGTTGCCGAGTATATGGGAAGCCTCGAGAGCCTCGCAATTCACGACCCTGAGGGTCTGGAAGTGCTGTTTGGCGTTGTAATCAGTCGTCTTTTCGAGCCAAGTTCCAAACTCGCGTCCTAAAGCAGGTTCGTTCGCCAAAGGCTGCTCGATGAGCAATGACTGAATCGAAACTAGCACCGTCTGGATGGTCATCTCCGGGTTCCATGAGGGTCCATGAAACGTGCCTAGATTGCTGAGTGAGACGAGCCCACCGCTGTATAGGTTCGGGTTAAGCGCACCCTTCCGCCGTCTCTCGTCATGAAGTGTACCTGAGGGGGACTGGCTGGGTAGTCGAGGGGGAACTTGAGCACGAAATGGAAAATGCTTCCCTGGTACGGCGTGTTGTCCGGTCCCACGATGACGGCGTGGACGTTGGTGATGTTGCTTGTTTCGCGAATGACGAACACTCCAGGGACAGGGTTAATATGTTCTTCATGTCGGGGTTGAGTCTTAGCAGACACTTCTCCGAGGGCTGCTTGGGCTGGGACAACGCGGTCTCCAAACTGCACGCAGCTGCACTTCGCCCAAATTCATCCATGGTGGAATGAGGGGAGGGGGGTGGCTGCGAGCTGACGTCGTTGCACTGCTGGCCGTTTGCGACGATCTTGATTATTATTATCACCTATACAAATTGCCTACACCCACTCTGAGATTTTTGGCCAAGAAATTAATTATTTATAAGAGTGATCACATAAAAATTGTATGACTAATAGTTACAGAATAGTCAGAATAAACTAATGATGCTAGTTTAGATCAAAACCACCCTGATTCCTTCAAAACAACTTTACCGCATAACAAAAATACCAGTGAAAATGACCTAATGCTCCCAAAGATAGAATATTTGAAACTATAAAATCCGATTTAATGCGATTGAACACCATTTTAAACACATTTCTGATCAAAAGAATTGAAGTGGTTGCAAGATAAGAAGTGGTACTCGATCCTTTTCTCAACGTTATAAATCGAACAACGAGGGGAAAGAGCCAGACCAGCTCTGTGCATATAATAGTTTAATTTTCGAAAAGGACAGTGCAATCTTGTAAAAATAACTGACTCTTGTCATCTTGAACAGAAACTCCTACGCCAAGGGAACAAGAGGTGTCAATACTCGTTTAGACGAGCGATAATTGTTTTCCTAGTGTCTCACATTATGACACGCCTTTTAAATCTGTTACGAACTATGAGAGCTGTTGCCGGTTAATTTAGAATATCAGACCACAGAGAGTGGCTTTCGGCAGTGTGTGCGTGATTTCATTCATTTTTATCCCTTTGTTGCCTAGTACCCCGCGGATAATCTGATTACAGTTGAGTGAATAGGGACCAGATAAAGAAAACTACGTGATAATTGAGAGTCACTTTTTGGAGCGTGGGCTGAGCACAGGGTTAAAAATATGTAACTATATATGGCCGTATTCGATGTTGACGGGAAGCTTTTTTATGCGAATATAACCGCCAAAATGCCCACTTAAAATGCTGGTGATACCAGTGATAGTCACGTCACAGAGACCCGGAGTGTAGGAGGGAGAAGGTTCAGACCTCAGCGTGCTCCACCCTCCTCTCCCCGGTCGGGTCGGTGTGACCACATCCCACAAAAATATTTTCTGGCTACGCCCCTGGTTTATTAAAGGTTTGCCAACTCTTTTTAGGCTCCAAAGAAGTCTCCATGCGTCTTAAAAGTTAATGATGCCCTTGTAGTCGGTTTGACAGATTTTCTCATCGTTGGGCTGTTTTGCAGTATTCGATCATACAAGTCCTGCAGTCTCTCGAATAGCGCTGCGTACTGCTGAGATTCCTCCTTGCTTGAGTCTTCACCAAGAAGGGAGAAGGCTACATTTTCGTACTTGTCATAATGTTGTACGAAGTGCTTCATCACTGCCGTCTGCAGGTCCTGTGGTTACAACGAGTTGCCGAGGAGGCAAGCCTCGAGTGCGTCGCAAATCGCAACCCTGAGGGTCTGGGAGCGCAGTTTTACGTTGCAACCAATCGTCTTTTCGAGCCAAGTTTCCAACTCCCGTCCCAGTGCAGCTTCGTCGGCCAATGGCTGCTCGATGAGCGACAACTGGATCAAAAGCACCACCGTCTTCAGGGTCATCTCTGGGTTCCACGAGGGTCCGTGACACGTGCCCGGAATGCTGAGGGAGACGAGCCCACTGCTGTACAGTTTCCTGTTGAAACGCACCCTTCCGCCGTCGGTCGTCATGAAGCGTACCTGCGGTGGACAGTCTGGGTAGTCGAGGGGGAACTTGAGGACGAAATGGAAGAAGCCTCCCTGGCACGGCGTGTTGTCGGGTCCCACGATGACGGCGTGGACGTAGGTGATGTCGCCTTTTTCGGGCTCGACGAAGATACCTGGAACAGGGTTGTCAATGATGTTCTTGAGGTCATGGGTCAGTCTCAACAAACACTGCCCCGACGGCTGCTTGGGCTGGGCCAACGCGGTCTCGAAATTGCACGTAGCTGCACTTCGCCGAGCTTCGTCCATGGTGGAATAAGGGGCGCCCTCGGCTGTGAGCGGACGTCGTTGCTGTTGTTGTTGTTGTTGTTGTTCTCCTATTGATAGTGGCGCATACCCACTGTGGGGGATTGGCCAAGAATCGAGTGGCTTTAAAATTTACTGTTCAGATTTAGAATGATGGAGGTATAACAGAAAGATTACCGATAGCCTATAGGCAAGTGTGGTGCCTAATGTAATGCATACAAATATATACATAAACAAATTTATTCTTAGAATAGACCAATAATCTGATTTTATACTTATATAATTATGTGGACATGTTAAGATAATGAAACTGGTTAATTCGTCAACCTATTAGTTTCATCAATATAGTCCCGGACGGCCGCGCATACTGTGCCATTAGAGAAACCAGAAATGGAAGCTCCAAAAGACAAAATGACAGGCAGAGATAAGTCCATACCAATGCCACGCAAAGGTATTTCTAATAGGGTTTTTCGTAATGTGTTAAACCGCCTGCAGGTCAAAAAGAAATGGTCTATTGTTTCCAGTTCATCACAGAATGCGCACAGTGGCGAAGGTGCCTGAGCAGACCTGTGTTTATAGAAATTTAGATTTGGTACCCGGCAACGCAGCCTTGTGATAGCTACTTCTTGTTTTCGAGTGCGCCAAAAGTCTCTTCGCCAGGGATATAATAAATGGCGATATTCTGTAGAGTTTGTTAGTGCTGAACCTTTAAAGACTTGCATAAGCGTACGTCTGCGGAATCGAGCAGCGGTCACATAAGCGGATGATGGACAGAGCGGTAGAATTGGTTCGCTGATTGACGACTTAGCTAAGTAATCGGCTATTTCATTCAGAAACAAACCTTTATGCCCAGGCACCCAAACTAATCGCACTTTTCTCAAATGCACAGGTACTAGTACACAGAACGCCCTTGTTACGTGATTATCAGCACCAACAGAAAGTGCTGCACAGAGAGATAGGGAATCTGTTATTATGACAGCTGATGTAATTGCTGTATCTAGCTTGCGTAAGGCGAGCACTACTGCCAGAAACTCAGCCACGAAAACGGGTATGAAATCGGGTAGTCGAAGGGAATAAATCCAATTTAAAATCGGGCTGAAAATACCAACCCCTGATTTTTCGTCGTATTGCGATGCGTCTGTAGCAATAATAACGTTCGTTGTAATACGGCGCAGGTGATCTTGTAGTAAACCATCCAAAATATTATGGGGAATTAATTTGGCATTATTAGGAAAAATGTCGTCGAATTGAATTTCCACCGGGGCTGAATTATAACGACTCGGCATGATGTCGCATATACGTAAGTTTAGAGGCTCCAGTAAATTTTGAACAAATATAATTTGTGGCGTGTGAAATCGCGGCCATCTAGCAGCAAAAATGATGCCGGGGTGGAAATGAAGGCTGTTTCTGAATGTCGTAATGGTGATTCATAAATTCTTAAGAATGTCTGAACAGTCAGAAGGCGAATTCTACAAGAAAGCGGAGGGACCCTCGATTCGAGATATAACACATTGTTGGCGACTGTTTTGGGAAGGCCAAGGCATAAGCGCAAAGCTTCTCTTTCCAGAAGAATTAGAGGCCGCAACTTGTAAGCTGGAACTCCAGAGAAAAGCACACAACCAAATTCCAAAATGGGACGAACATACATGCGATATATCATTAATAATGTGTCTCTTCTCATACCTGTGCGGTAGTTGCTTAGCCTACGTAATATGCCAATGGCCCGCACACCTTTTCCGGTGATATATTCGATATGAGATTGCCAGTTAAGCGATGTGTGATAAATTACTCCAAGGTATTTAACAGATTCCACCTGTGGTATATCCTCATGATGGTAAGACAGAGAGATGTTCACAGGGTATTGCAGCGGGAAAACAAGGAGGGCACATTTACTCGGATTAAGTAAAAAGCTGTTGCCATCGAGCCAGCTCTCCAATATATTAAGGTAAGTCTGCAGCCGTTCATATAAGGTCTGAATGTTATCTGCCATTGCAAAAAATGCGATATCGTCTGCATAAACATAAGTTGTTATATCCTGTTTACGTGGGATGGTGCTCATTAGTAAATTAAATAGCACCGGGGAAAGCACCGAGCCTTGCGGTACTCCCCTCGTTTGGGTATGAGTAGATGATGAAAACCCATCTTTAAAACAATAAAATTTCCTGTCTGCGAGAAAATTGTGAACCCACGCTACTATGTATGATGGAAAATCAAGGTATTCTAATCAATCTATCAAAATACAGTGCTCCACGGTATCATATGCTTTAGCGATGTCTAAGGTAACTAAAGCAGCATATTGTTTATGTAGCCGAGCTAATTGAAGCCTACTTTCTAAGTCAACGTGGGCATCCCAAATTGAACAACCAGCCCTGAACCCAATTTGACAGGGACTTAGAATAGACCTCATGTTAATAAGTTCATTAATTCGTATATTGATGATTCTCTCAACCAATTTCACTAAGTTTGATGTCAGTGCGATCGGCCTTATGTTATCCAACGTGTATGCATCATTTTCATTTTTTAGCAACAATACAATTTTGGCAAGTTTCCATTCTGGAGGTATCCATGCATTCCCTAAAGAATAATTCACTAGTTCTAGCAAAAGATTAGGTGATTCCTGGAGTAAACATTTCAACATAGAGTTCGTAATCCCATCTGGTCCGGGAGCCGTCCTCGGTAAGCATAATACTGTCTGATTCAATTCAGCTAAAGAAACTTCTGGAAAATCATGCAAGTTTACCAGAACGGACTGAATAGCCGAAAAATTCGCAGTGAAGCGGCGTTCTAACCTTGCGCTATGTCTTCTAGAGAGGTGTTCATTTCTACCGGCGTCAAGACACATGACTGCAACGTTAAAGGTTCTGGTATTACTTTCTTGTCCGAAGATAAGCGAACAAAGCACGCTTATTTTTTGATTTAGAAAGATAATCAAAATGTCTACTCTCGTATTCTTCTTTCGCGCGGTTCACTGTACGCTTAAATACGCCAGCAAGGAATTGATAGTCTTTCCAGTTTGTTGGGCTCTGATTAAGAAGAAGTTTTTTCCAAGCAGCTTTTCGTCTTCTATAATCGCGCGTACACTCATCGTTCCACCAACGAGAGGAGGATCGTTTATTGGATGGAATAGAAAATTCAGAATTTTTTCTAGATCCCTCCAGCATTGAACCAATCGTAGATGCAATCTCTTAGTACTGGCATTTCCAAGCTTGGAAATGGCAGAACGGAGGCAGGCTTGAAATTTGCTATGGTTGATGTATGTGCGTTTTGCCTGATCTAAAGTTATTGTTGGACAAGTAATGTCAAAAACTACAGGAAGATGGTCACTGTTAGTTGCCGAATCCAGAACAGCCCATGACAAAATCTTGATTTCATTGGAGCAAAACGTTAAATCCAATACTGAGCTAGTTGACCTCGGACAAATGTTACATGACCTTTATTCAGACAGGAAAGGTTGTGATCAATAGTCCATTCCCACAGTCGCCTACCACAAGAATCTGTCCTTATACCCCAAGACAAATGGTGTGAATTAAAGTCTCCTGTGAGTACAATTTCCTTTCTACATGCTACCAAAACGCTGTCAAGATAACGCGTGCTTTGCACACCGGAGGGGAAGTATCAATTTACGATTGAAAAATGGTGGTATCCGGGGAGACACAAGTCTAATGCTAATAATTCACAATCCAAGTCTAACATTCTGAAAGAAATTTTCGCCCTATGGCATAATTTACTTGATACAAGGATCATTAAACCACCACCACGTTATGGGCGATCTAATAGAAAAGAACGAAAACCTGCAAGATGGAAATTTTTATCTGGTGTAAGCCAAGTTTCTTGGAGAATTATAATATCAAGATTAAATTATTGCAAAAGTAATGTAAGTCGGTTGAGGCTGAGAATATAGAACGGCAGTTCCACTGTAGTACCCTCAACTAACCTATGGTGTTGAGCGCACCGCAGAGGCGCCTGTCGCGCCCTTGTTAGCATCTGCACGCGAAATAGCTGATTCATTCGTTTAGATTTGGACTTGAGATCGGTGAAGATAGGGGATCTGGTACGTTTATTAGATCGTATATCGAGTTCCATATCTGTATCAGTACTTGTACTCGGCCGAGGCGAATGTCGGTCCAAGTGCACCTGTGTTTCTGGCTGCTTAGCCTTGCCTGCAGATGCAGAAAGCTCGTCCATCACTACATTGCGTAGCTGTGTGGCGTCAGTGGTGATGTGTAATACTGCAGGTTCTGTACTGGTCTGTACTGTTTGTCCAATCTGGCTTGAAAAAATTTGCACTAAACAGTCGGAAAGGGTTAGATATTAGTTTATCCATTGCCTTACTCACTGCCTTTTCCACAGCAGTTTCAATAGCCTGCGATAGGGTTGATCCATACTGGAAGTGCGCGCGCTGTAATACCAGAGTATCCAAAAAGCCCTGTCTCTAACTATGTCAATGGCTTCCCTTCGAGAACAGCAGCGGCGGTCAATAACTTCTAGGATTTGAACCTCCCGGAACGAGCGGAGACAGTCAGAGTTGTCGGCGCAGTGACTGCCCCACAAGAGACAAACACTTTTCCCACTGTTGCAGTACAATTGCTTGAAGGATGACTCTCTCCGCAGTGCTACAACGAACGTTAGATTTACATCCTCCCGCACTGTGGCCGAATCTCCAGCAGTTCTTGCACTGAATCGGACGAGAAGCGAGGGGTTCTACTCGGAAGATCAGTGGCCATAATTTTATTCTGACGGGCATTTTGTGCCCACAAATTCGCGATAACAGATTCGGTTGGTGCCCTCTGGTTGTCGACTAGGCGATTACACCGGTCAATTGAAATTACGCCTGCTCCAGAGAGCCTGTCTAGGGTCTCAGCTGGACTCAGCTTGGAGTCGACTCCCCGTACAAGGCCTTTGTACATGCAAGGTGTGGCGGAATAAAAGCACTCACCGGGGTAGCAGCAAAGGAGGTGCATTTGAGAAGATCCTGCACGCAGGTCTGATCCGGCGACCTACACACGATACCTCCTCGCCCAAATGGGCGCACATCTGTGATGGTCTGGAAATGATTTGAAGTTGTCTTAAGTTCCGTTTGAACCACCTGAGGGTTTGAAAGTCTGATGAAGCCTCCATTCGTAGGTACCAGTGCTACAGGAATGCTGTCGATACCACTGCGGAAAAAGGAGTCTAGCGGTAATTCATTAGACGGCAGGGACGCTGACCAGGCGGATCGCGCCTGGCCAGGAGAAGTAGTCGACATGGGCAATAGAGATATGGTTAGACTCAGAAACAGATAAACTATAGAATCGGACTCTAAGACAGAAAGTTAAAACCACTCAATCCTCAGCCAAGAACCCCCAGCAGGTTGAGCACGGCACTGCAGCGTTCTCTCGTTGTTCTCGTCCACCGACTGAACGTGGCTCAGACACTAGCTGCGTCGGAACGCAACCTCAGGCTTAACTGCACGAGTGTCACGTCTGAGTGTCTGCCACGATTCTTTCGTCGTTGCATTCTGGTGGCCGTTTGCGCAGATGATGATACTATACAATGGCTCCCACCCACTATGAGGGATTGACCAAGAAAGGAGTTATTAATAATTAAAGTTATCACATAATATTTGTATGACTAATTATACACAATACTTAGAATAAATAATGATGCTAATCAAGATGAAAGCAACCCTGATTCATTTAAATATTTATGTACCGCAACGGAGATCTACAATGACCTAATGCTCCCAAGGATTGAATACTTAAAACTTTACTTTCAATATAATGCAATTGAACACCGTTTCGGAAAATTTTTCTCATCAAAAAATGAAGCGGTGTCAGGATAAGAAATTGCGCTGGATTCTTTTCCCATCGTAGTAAAACGAGCAACGTGGGGACGGAACCAGACCACCTCTGGGAGTATAATACTTTAATTTTTGAAAGCGACAGTGAGATCTTGTAAAAAAACTGCCGTTTGTTGTGTTGAACAGAAACTCCTGCTCTAAGGAAACATGAGGTGTCAATACTCGTTTATATGAGCGATTGATGTTTTTAGTGTCTTGCATTTTGGCACGCCTTCTATATCTGTCAGGATTTATTAGAGTTGTTGTTGGAAATTGGAAATTTCGGAACACAGAGAGTTGCTTTCGCCAGAGCGTGTGCGATTTAATTGTTTTTATCCCTTTGTGGCCTGGTACCCAGAAAAAGCTGGTTACAGTTACGTGGATAGAGACCAGAAAATGAAAACATCGTGATAAATGAGAGTCGCTTTTTGAGGACTATGCTGAGCACAAAAATGAAGAATCTGTAACTATAAATGGCCATATTTGAGGTCGAAGGGGAGCTTTCTTAATTTCAATACAACCGCCAGAATTTTCGCCAGAAATCACGATAATAAATTGGGGAATGCTGTAATAAAAATTAATGATTGAAGATCTCGAAGATAACACCCATGCTGGATTCTTCCTCAGATTGTGACGCACCTTATTATATTTTCTTAAGATTGTCCCCTTTGAATGCCCCTCTAAAAGCCCGTTCAACACCTGGTAAGGGAGGAACGAAGGGAAAATAACTTTATTTTTAATCTGCGGAACGTGTCAGGGTCCCGCATCTGGCTGAGCCCCACGTAGACTCCGGTAAGGCAACTTTTTCGAATGATTGGAATATATATAGCCAAAATGAGTAAGAGGTACTGTCTTTCATGACCATTGCAAGGAACTTCATTCCCTTTAACATTGGCTGGTTGAACAAGTGCTTGTACGTAGCTCAGCTGCGGTGTATAAAACTGAGGCCAATATTATAGAAAAAATAAGCCTCGCAGATACATAAAAATTGTTTCAAGTTTGTCGTATATTGATAATCTTTAGGAATGCTTGTACTCTTAGTATCCTCAACCAGCCCAGAGAGGGCGACTGTGCTTCTAAATAGAGCACACCATTGGCTATATGAATATCGGTAATCAAAGCCTTAGGGCCTCTCTTTTTAAGAGTATATATACAAGAGGACACAGTTTATAAGACGGTGCTTCAGAATATAAAACTTATTCAAATTCTGATATGGGGCGTACATACGTTTTGTAAACCAAAATAAGTGTGCCGATCATGCATCCCGATCGACCTTTGCACAGCCTTTTGTAGGGCTCCCAGCGCGCGTACTTCCATGTATGTATGTATGTGTAATGTATGTATGTATGTATGTATGTATGTATGTATGTATGTATGTATGTAGTATGTATGTATGTCTGTATGTATGTCTGTATATGTATTTACGTGTATGTTTGTATGTACTCATCACATGTAGTTTAAGCTATGTATATATAGCTGTGTATTTAACGGGGCCATGTCAGAAGAGAATGGTTTATGAATTAATTCCAAATATTTTACAGAGTCCAATGT
>WOVY01003353.1:357500-654793 GCA_013436015.1 Rhipicephalus annulatus | reverse complement strand
CAGAGGTAATTACTGGCTAGCGTTTCGTAGGAATAACATGGCCATCGGATAGTTGTATCACTGAACCGATTGCATTGCAAAACTGCTCATCTGCAAAGCGGCACTTTTCAATTTACGCACTGCAGGTCCAAGGTGCAAAAAACAGCTTCGTTTGCAATTCCTGCTTCCAGAAACTGTTTTTCATTATTTCTAGTACACAATATTAAGCAGAGTAGCAAAGAACCTGACCTTATAATAATGAAAACTAACATATATTCTTGCCGAGGGAAGTATAGATGTTATTGGAAGCAATTGTAATTGAAGTGTGAAGAAATTGTGATGTAAACGTTAAGGTCGCTGGTTCAGTCCCTGCCGGTAGCGAGTTATCTTTCCGTCCACTTTTCTTTCTTTGCATTTACATTACAATTCTAATAACACACCTGTACTTCTCTTGACACAATTTTCTGTTAGTTCTCCTTGATCTTGTGTCTAAAGAAGACAACGAGCCCTGAAATTTACACTTCTTTTTTTTAAAGAACTTGACTATAACATGAAGCTGGTATGATGTAAGACCCAATTAAAGTACTTATGACAGAAACGAAAGGCAATACGCGTTTGTGATGCTTGTCTCAAAAAGATCATGTGATGGTAAATGATGTAAATCTAGTAGTTGTAAATGATGTAAAATTAATAGTTGGGCGAGTTAATTCATATTCAGCATGCACGAGAGACAAGAACACAGCGAAGAAGACAAACACGGCAATATGCACTCGTTTGTCCTCTACACAGCGTAGTTTTCTTTTTAGCTTATTGAAATTTGTGATAAACGACGGTGTATTCAAAGTGGCACTGTCTCTTTATTTCATTTTCTCTTTATTTAATTCTTCCAACAGAGTTGTCACACCTGCGCAACAGCCCTCAAAACCCGATACCGACCCTGATGACGACCCAGCTCCCGCGCCGGGTGAGCCTGTAAAGAAGACGAAAAAAAAGAAAAAAAGGAAACCCTCGGAGAGCAGTGAGTCACCCGAGGCTAACGCCAATGATGTTTCCACGCCAGACGAGCCTGTGAAGAAGACGAAAAAGAAGAGAAAACGGGAATCCTCGGAGAGCAACGAGTCACCCGAGGACAACGCCAACAGTGTTTCCGGAGCCGCCGACCACGACCGCTCCGCCGCTTCAACGGCGTTGACACCAAAGCAGGGTGCCACACCGCACTTCCCAGCTGTCAAAGTCTCAAGCACGCCCTTTCATAATGAACCAACTTGCTCAACCCCACAAAGTCAGAGCCTCAAAGGCACACCAGGGTGGCCGGTGGCCCCAGCAGACCCCAGCTTATCGATTTCGCTGAGCCCTCCAAAGAAAAAACGCAGGCCTAGGAGGAAGAAGAAGAAGCCCGGTGAGGATGGCGCCCAAGTTGCCGAGTCACTGAGCCTGCCTGCAGCACCACGCCTTCCATCGCCAGTCGCATCACCGGGCTTACCACAAACAGCCGCAGTGCGCGCTCTCGTGAAGCTCGCTGAAGGGGAATTGCCAACCGGGAGACATGTTCGTTTCGGCAGTAGATCGTCAGATGATGATGATGACGAAGAAGAAAAGCAAGTAGCTGCCCAGCAGAATGTGCAACCGGCAGTTGTCCAACCAACACCTTGCGTAGCACAAGTTAGTCAGAGCGTTTCAACGAACCAGGAAAACCAGCTTCCACTCATGAATGGTCAAGCATCGTCGTGGGATTCTCCCGCGACACGCTCCTACCGTTCCGTGCCTCCACCTGCAGAAGCTCCCACACTGAACGCAAAGATTCCAGAGGTAGTAAAGAAAAAGACCTTCTTTTTCACATCCGTTGGCGAAACAGCGCAAAGAAAATATAGATAAGTTGCACAGAACTAACTGATATACCTTTAAAGTGTGCACACTGGGGAGGGAGAAATAATGAACATTTCTAGCTGCACGCTCGTCAAGTAGCAAAACTTGTTTTGTCAAAAAAAAAAAAAAAAAAACACTGGAGATATAGTTACATGGTCTGTCAGCTAGTTTTATTGAAAGCTCGCTAACATATCGTGTGTCTACTGTTAGTAGCGAAAGCATTAAAAAACTGTCTCCACCACAGTGGATAAGTGGTTATGGTCGCATGTTCGATACTGGCCGCGGCGGTCGCATTTTCAGAGGGCCGCAGAATGCTAAATGATCATGTACTGTGCGATGTCGGTGCACGTAAAACAATACCTGATGGTCAAAATTTCTATAGCGCTTCACTGTGGCATCCCTCATTATCAAATCGTGGTTTATTACTAAACATCACTTTGTACTGTTTTACCTGTGAATGCAATCAACTGTCTCGCATTAAGCATTAATAAGGTACTCCTTTAGGACTAGGTTGCGCTAGAGACTTTTGAAGTTGTGTGATCGAGGTGGTTGGAAACGTTCAGTCACAGTGGGATCACAAAACGACGGCAGGTCATAAAATAATACCTTTTAATTGAAAACTGTCTGTTTAGAAGTATTCGCTCACTGCTCAATTTTTGCAATTGGGTCACCTTGAACTGTGGCTGCAATCTAAAATAGTCTTTTTCAATCAAAGTGGCTATTTGCAACTGTTTTCAATTGGTAGCGTTGCGACTTAGTTATGCTAAAACATTCGGCAAATGATTCAACTGAGTACTGCTAATGTGTCATTACTAGTCAGTGCCCACGACTGCATAGGTGTTGTAGCACTGAGCCGACACTGATAATGCCAATACCATCTGCGTGCCTTTGAGGTTAACAGCTTTAAAAAGGTCCTGCAACTCATTTTCAGCATGGCCAAATAACGCTGCCGGTCACTAGTCAAGGCTCCTGACAACACGCCAGCCAAATGTTACAGCGCGGCATGCAGCCTGGAATTTACCGTTTATTCTCAAACTCAGCTGGACTTGCTCCCTTTGCTCTCTACTAATGATGCCATATACTCAAATGGCCGCGTCATATACCCGAATTTGGGCCCATTGGCTCATTTTGGTATCGCAGGACCGCATGATTGCAGCATCAACCACTGGACGTTGCCGTGTGCCCGCTCGCAATCTCGCTGACAGTTGGGTGTGGGTTCAAATAAAAAAAAGAAGCGCTGGCAGTCATAATGCAAATGTGACTAACTTTTTTCCCTTGTGCAATCCCTTCACGCTTAGCTTCCAGCACACTTCTCGGGATGAAAGAAAAGAGAAACTGATTGCGCTGCTCAACAAATTTCTATAACTCCGCTCGTATTTGAAAAAATTCTAAAATTTCCTGCAGCTATGATGTATTCGTAAAGCAATAGTCATTCAGTGGAGCCATTCGATGATTACTAGTGAGCTGTGGTGTTAGTCTCCATACTTTTTTTTTGCAGAGATGCAACTTAAGTGATTGTGGCTGCAGCCGGTATTAAGGCAGGATATCACTCGCAAATCTTTCAGCATCTTTAGAGAGGTCTTGTGGGAAGCCATTGCAATGAACACGATCGGATTCAGTCAGAATCGTTATCGTGGTTGTTTGAAACAGTGTGCCTCCATATTAATACTGTAACTACAATCTTCATTGGAAGGTGGCGGAGGAACACGGGGCAGCATCGAGTGCAGACTCTGTTGATGCCCCCGCAAGACAAGTGAACTACTCGAAATACCCGCCGCTGAAAGTGCCGCCCAAGCCGGGAGACGTCATAGCTTTCAAGGTAATGCAGCTGCTGCTTGAATAAAGTGCCGTGACATCTTAATTCCATCTCACACATAGTCGAGTATAACCTATAGGGGCCATAATAGGGACACCCAACAATTTACAGTTTTTAGAGAAAACTAGAAGTATAGGGTCCATTATGCCTGCACATACACTCAAACATTATTATAAGGAAGTCATATCTGCTCCTAAAATAACTTCATTATATCTGAAAATTTGTTATAAATGTTTATCTGTAACACTGTGTCTGTGACTAGACTATTCTTTATTTACTTCGTTAGTTCATTATATCCATGTTCGAGTGTATATAAAAACTATACTGTAAAAGATTATTTTTGTGCCTTTAAAAGGGGAAGCTGCTTTTCGGGACCAATAATTGCCAAAAAAAATTATTTTTTGGAAACGTTACTTTTGTGTTCTGCTATTACCGATACATAGCCTCCTCAAGGTTCATGCATTCTAGGTCATTATCCAAAAAACGGTAAGATGGGGAAGAGATGGAAGCTTGCGTTGAAAAATCCGTAAACAAGTGTTGTGTCAAAACATTGGCTCGACACAATCCTTAAGTCATTATTTTATCCATAGCAGCTTTTTACATCACATTGGCAATCCACACCATTTTGTTCATTGCTATTATTATTTTTTTCATAACCTTACAATGTACTGAGAAGCTTTTTCTCGGCTTTGGCACATATAATTTTGATAATTTTTTTTCTCTAACTGTTTAGTGAGCAAGATGGAGCACCATATGTCACTTCAGGAAGTTATAAATTTTTAGTAAAGGTGAATTAAGAAAAAATGCCTTTTTCTCAGTAATTTAAATCGTAATCATATAGCATCGCAACTTTTTTGTTGTAGGAATGCTAGAATCGTAATGTTACTCTTGTCACGCTCTGATTTTTGTGAAGCTGTCCCGCTACCCCATTAAGAAGACGGGAGAGCACTCCTGCTTAAATGATTGAAGGCAGCAACACATTGTTTCTGGAGCTAAAGAAGTGCTAATTCCACTTAGGCGGTGGTCCTTTGAAATCGCTGGGTCCTTTTCCGGAGGTTTGACAAATCGCCCGTGCGCTGCTCCACTCATTAAGTCGAATTGTCTGTAGCTCACCCAGTTTTTCAATTTTACCGTCTACCTTTCACGTTTGCTCAAGCCTCGTTATAATGAAGCCGCCTTTTACGCAAAAATAACTGCATTGTATTCAAAAATTTGTTGTATATATATATCCATAACAACGTATCTATGAGTGAATTATTCTTCGTTTAGTTCTTGGTAACTGATAATTTGTTTTATCTGTGTTTGTAATATCAAGGTTTGAGTGTGTTCGGTGAAGCTCCCTGGGGGCGGGGTCACCGACAGTCCAGCTTATAGTGTCAGTCTAGCGTACATGTCCATGGGTGCAGGCTAATGTTTGTCTGCTTTTGAGACCGAAATCTCTCCCTGTTGTAAAGTTTGTGGGGTCTCGGCGAGGCGAACGAGCGCATCTCCACGCCACGCTCTTGGAGTGAAAGGACACAGCAGTCGCGGTCGGTACAAACCACACAACATACATACATTTATTAACTAATTTAGACGACGACATCGTCCGCCGAATGTTACATCAATTTTAATTAACACGCTACCATACAAACAACATAACGCAATGACACACTAAACACACAATAACATGATAAACACACACTAACACACCCAATACACTAACACATACCCAAGGCGGCGGCGCCAACGCCTGACCTTCCACGTGGGACCCCGGCGCGAAGCCCGCGGTGCCGAGCACCGGAAACCCACGCTACAGACAACCGTTCGCGGCAGCCGCCACGCGCAGAAGAGGCTCGCTCAACCCTCGCCCACCACCAAGGCCTGCCTTCCGCCAGGGGCCACCACCGGCGCTACCACTCTACCAACAGTGGTACTCAATGCGAACACAACGCCATCTATCGTTCGGCGGTGGTCACTACCGAAATAAAGCCTTGGGGCGAGACACATGCGCCATGCGGCGCAGACAACTTTACAGGGGGGGTATCAGCATCCCCACAAGTTGTACGTGACCATAGTGCGACTTTGCGACTTGACCTATTCAGTACCTGAATGGGTACCTTGCCGTTAGTCTCTTGCAAACTATAACTCCAAGGAAATTATGCGAAATCATTTTCCGCAAGCAGAGACAAGTGGAAACTGTTTAAATGTACTACTGTCGTAAACTTTCGCTAAAATCATCACGCTTGATATACATAGTCTTATCATCAGAAAATAAAAGTGTCCATAGGGTATAGTTTGAGAGCAACAAGTCGCAAAAATCTAGGGTGCAGCTTCCACGTGCGCGTGTATAACGCCAGTTTATGACCTGCGTGTGTCGGCCAATAGAAACGATTTTGACGGCAGCGAATTCTGAAGATACGGCTGCTACTCCTCACTGCATGCATCGAGGTTCCACCTTTTGCGCGTAAATTTGACATTCTCATTGACTTATTTGGCTAGCCGCCACAGCTCGAGTGTGTCTAGCCAGACTGACATGTTTGTTATCCTTTCTCTAATCTAGATACTGGAACTGGATGCTAACTATTGTCCAAACGTGTCCGATTACAAGGTAAATGGTCCCTTTACTTATGATTTGCCACAGCTTTAAAGCAGATCGCAGTGTGTTGCGCACCACAGTAGCCTTTCGAATGACCTAGCAATGTTTGTGACCTCTCACGCTTCAAAACTGCTCTGCCAAGCATTAGTTAACGTAGTAGTTCATTTGGTCTTTAAGTCAGTAACCGTAAGAGTCATGATAAAAGATGCAATTTAATTGTCATTAATATAAGTGCCATCACGTCATTGTTGCAGCGTTGTACAGCACGTGGCCAATGAGCCTTTGTGACTTCTATGTAGAAATGGAATGTCTTGGAAGGGCAACACCTTGATGATTTTTCAAATGTAGAAGTGAGGGGATGTCTGATTTCCATTTCATTCGTTTCCCTTTTCAGGAAGGTAAAGTTCTGCAACACAATGCCGTCAGCGACTTTCTGAGAATAGAGCTAAAGCGAGCCGAGGCCAAGAAGAGTAAGTGCGCTCAACTTTTCAACGACGCAGTTTGAGTCAACAGTCGAGCTTCGAAAGTGCTTGCTGTTGGGCCAGTCAGTTCGCACTGTGTACTGACCGTAAAACCACGGTCAGTTAGCTCCTCGCTCCTTTTAACGCAATAGTGTTAAAGAGTTGTTCCGCAGAAGTTTCGGCGTCGACGTCGGCGTTGTTGGTTATGAGCGAAAATTCATTCGGTGCATGACCGAAAAATTGAGAAAGGTGCAAATCAAAAAACAATAAAAAAAACAGGGTCCGAGTGGGGATCGAACCCGAATAGTTTGCGCGGCAAACGAATGTTCTACCACATAGACACGTGTCTGCTTGTGAATACAGTGAGAACAGCTTCCTTTCCTTGGAAGGGCAGTGAAAGTAACGTTCATGATTTACAAACACACATTTTTTATACATGCTTAACAGTGCAACATGAAATATTGCAGTAATAATGCGTGTTACAGGGTACATTGCCACCGGGCATCAGAACACGTAATTATCATAATGACCTCATGGTTTAAAGGCAGTCAACCACTACAAAAGAAGCACGCGTTACTGGATCCTTAAGGGCATGTAGCGGGTGCATAGAAAGTTCAAAAAGATTTCATGCAATTGACAATAGTTTTATGGTCAGTACGCATAGAGCTTCAAAGGATTGTTATGGTGTGGTAGGACATGAAACAATTTGATTTTAGTGCTATGGTTCATTGAATCATACTTTGGCTACATTATGTTTCACACGTGTTAAGAATACCCCCATAGTTCATGGAATGCATGGCCAGCATGCATTAACCGGTCTTTTTTTTTTTTCACAGTTTTAGCCTCATCATCTTGGGGAGGGAAATTGAAATGTCAAAATTATGATCAGCATACTACCAGTCAAATTTCCCAACGAACACTTTTTTGAGGCAACATGAATATCATACTTTCAGCTGTCATCTCTTGGGTACACGTGACTATAGATTGATGAACTTGTATTTTTGTACATACTTAATAATCTGTGTGTCTTTTGTTGTTACTGTGTTTGCAAAGAAACTGTGTGCTTGTTAAACTTCTTGTGAACTTCTTTTGTATAGCAGCTGCCCCGTCTTTGTCGCATAGGGAAATCTTGTGTACATTTGCATATGTAGATTAAAGTACTCTCAAACCTTATATAACAAAGTCACATCTGCCATGAAATTACTTCATTATATCCGAAAATTTGTTATAAACCTTAATAATATTAATATCACAGTATAGCAAAGCTATTCGTTGCTTATTTTGTTATAACTAATAATTAATTATATCCAAATTCGTTATTTTGAGAATAGAATGTACACTCATACCTCATTATAACAAAGTTGCATCTTACACGAACATAAGGTCGTTATATTCAAAGATTTGTTATAAAAGGTATATTTGAAACACTATATTAATTACAAGACTATTTTTTGTTTACTTCATTATAACTGATATTTTGTTATATTTGAGCTCGTTATATAAAAGTTTAAGTGTAGTTTCTCTTCATTTTTTTTGTTTTTACCAGCTTATGGTGGCAAGTTTGAGCTCGAGGTGCTCGATGAAGGCATGCCTCCGGTGGAAAAAGTGGTGAGTACAGCCTCAATCGTGCTCGGGACACCGATCTGTCGGCGCCTAGTTGAACACAAATGCAGCCCCTGTTAATAATCACTTTAGCATCAGTTGAGAAGATTCTTGAATGCAGCCTATTAGGTAAACAAACAGGCTACATGTTTACAGCAGCATTCATCTTGTCATATGTAATCTTATGTTCGATGGCACCTCATCTCGTCGGCATAAAATGTGAGGAAACAAGGCAGACCAACAAAATTAAACTATGTTATTCGTGTATGAAGTTGGAACTTTGTGCCCTTTATAAACTTTGGTTTGGTTCATATACATCCATATTTTGTGATCTAAGATATGCCAATAATTATGTAGCACAGTAATACACCTTTCGAGTTTTATGTGTCCAATTTTATTTATCCATTTCTAACACTATGTGTGCATTGCACTTCTTTGAACCACCGTTTCAATGTGTGTGTTTGCGAGTTGCAGCTTCCAACAAACACAAATTTTTGTAGTTTCGCTGTTCTGGGTTCTCACGCGAGATTTGTTATTTTGAAAAGCCTGATACTATACAATTTTTTATGCATGTAATTAAAATTACATTGTACTATGTATCGTTGCAAGTGTTACTGCATTGAAAGTGTAATTGTATTGTAATATGTCATTGCATTGTCCTCTCTGTTGTGACCCTTCATGAGGGTTGGCAGTATTACTAAACAAAATTTTTTAAATAAAAAAGCATTTATTTGGTGCTTCATCTGCCCTTTGCCCAAAATAGCAAAAAGAATTCATGTGAGAATGCAATTCTCTAACTTCGCATATAGCCATCAGGCACACTGGTATGTATTTGTGTGTGATTAGATTTTGTCGGTCGTGACTAAATGTAAACAGTTGTGACATTCACAAAATAAAGAGCAACAAGTACTGATATTTAAGCAAATTTTGCCCCCTCAGCAATTGGTTTATAGTTTATTTAACTGGCAGTGTGTTGTTTATAGAAGGTTAGCACTTTAGTGCGCATGCTATCACGTATAACTGGATGTCCGATTTGCCGCTGACAACAGCAACAGCGAAATAGTAACGTATTTTTCATAATGCTTTCATCAAGTAATTAACTTATGCATGTACTCAAAGTCTGCTATCAAATTTTTCAAGAAAAATGCAGTGTGATCAATCACAGAATAGGTGGGCATTTAATTACTCATCACGGCTTACTACAATCAGATTCAAATCCTTTTACACTGCAAAATGCATTATGATCAACTGCAGAATGGGCAGACGTTTAATTAGTCTATTGTGGTTCCCTAGAATATTTTCACAAGGCTTCACCCATCTGCCTTAACCTTTCTTATGACAAAACTTCCAGCACATTGTAGTAAATTACTATTGAAAATTGATTCATTCACGAAAAGTTTGTCCTAAGTTGTGCCTGAAAGGGATATTGCAGTTGTAACAAAGCTGGACTAATTGTTTAATGTCAGAAGAAAGTGCTGTTCCTGAACATGGTGTACAATGAGCTCAAATGAGTGTTACATATTTGGCTACCAATTTATATAATTGCTGTTGTTGTATGTCTATCCATTTCAGGTTTCAATTCTGTGGACCGAACTAATTGATCCAGTTGTCCTATCATCCTGAAGTGCAAGACCGTCTTAATGAAATAATAAAGCATTTCCCATCAGTTTACATTATTTTCTTCGTTGTTTATTTTTTCTCTGAGTTTTTTTTTGTAGCGAAGTGGTTCAGAGCATGAGCACAGTTTTCAATATAACATTGCATACTGTACTGTAATATGCAGATTTCCGCATAATAACTTTTAAAACTAGATCATGTGTTAATCGAATAGTGGCAGTAGCGAATCGAATACTTTTTGACCAATGGAATGACAGTTTTTACAAATAACGCAGATTGACGTCCCACATCCTAGTACCGATACATTAGGTAATTTCAATCACAACTCAGCATATTGCAAAGTGCTGTTTATTAAATTCAGAAACGAATCAATAGGAACAAGTAGGCAGGCTTGTTCACATCCACAAAACTTTTCAGAGTGTGCAGATGACTAATGTATAATCGCTAAAGTCTAGCTGACTAATTTGCATGGCCCAGTCCTGTGCACATGTGCTGCTTTATGACTGTGCTACTCCTATAGAAATGGTGAATATCATAGGTTTACTCTTAGTTTATGCCCAACTGCACACTACTGACATTTTCAACAGAGGCTAAATTTACATTCATTCTGCAACTTTTGTTTATGCATGGCTAAACATCTTGTTCATAATTCAAATATGTAAAACATTTGCACAGTGGTATAGTGAAAATCCACTGCAGTGTAAGTGGTGTGCTGGCTGCCCTTGCTATTACGAAAAAATTCGAAATATGGTGGGCAGTCCTGTGCATTGTTTATGTCATCGTAGAGTAGCAACGACACAACAACATTGTGTCCCAGATCAGCTTTACCGTACTGACGAAAATTTGCCATGTTCTGCACCTAGCATAAGCTTAAAATACAATATTACAACAGTGCAAATACAATTACAACAGTGCATTACAACATGCCGCACATAAGCTTAAGATTCAGAACAGTAAATAGCTGGACCCCCTTTTTGCTTCACTTACTGTGGCCAACTTGTATGGACCATTTATTACGGATGACTTAATTCAACCCTGAAGACAAGCTCAACTTAATTGATCTTCAGGTTAAGTGTCAGTTTGAACAGAGGAAGGAAAAAATTGCCTAAATGTACTGCTGCCTCATTGTGGGGTACTTGCCTTGATTTAAAAGTGTACCTACTGAAAACAGTTAAAGTACCACAAAGAAGTATACATACAAAAGGTAACCAACATTTTAGAAAAAAAAAGGAGAGGGATTTGCCTTCAACCACGGCAGTTCGAAAAAGGATGAGACCAATAAACATTACCTGGAAAGAAAAAAGCATTTCATTTCTAAGTTAAGGTTTTGTGAAACTCCAAAACTGGAAAAAAAAAAATGCTGTTACTTCTTCCAACGATGTGCACTACTGTATTACAGAGCTGAATTGCTGTGAAGCTTACTATCAAATTCGGTTTTAAAGGGACTGACAACTGTGCCAAACATGAAATGAGATGACTGCACGTATGAAAAGATTGTCCCTCATAGTGCCTCAAACCAACCCTGTTTTTCTGGTGAGAATTAAGTGGAGTTATGTTTCTTATTTCTTCTTTAAAAAATCGCTAAAATAGCCTATGGCGCTACCTAGAGGCAGAAACTTGCCACTAGCAGCCGCCGCCGCCGGGATTCGATCCCGCGACCTGCGGATCAGCAGCCGAGTACTTCAGCCACTAGACCACCACGGCGGGACACGGTACCAATACAGGGGTGTTGAAGATTGGGCGAGTTGGTTCGTCGTACATGAACTGGTATAGCGCATTACGGGGAAGAAGAAACGACCGAGCAGACCGACACAAGAGGACAGAGCGCTAACTTCCAACTGTTGGAAGTTACAGTTGGAAGTTAGCGCTCTGTCCTCTTGTGTCGGTCTGCTCGGCCGTTTCTTCTTCCCCGTAATGCGCTATACCAGTTCAAGTACCAATACAGGGAAGCTGCACAAAGCCACAGCGTCTCATTGTAACAGCTTGTTCTTTTCAAAAATAGTTGTAAAGCTCATGGTAGACGTGGTCAAGCATAGTTACTGGATTGCCTGCAAAAGCAGAACAATTACAGCACGCAGCACAAGCAGTTAGAAGTGCTACCAGCATCGCTATCAATTCTCAGTGTTGCTGGACAAAAAGGTACGTCGGTGTTCAGAACCTTTCAAATCGAAAAATACTGCTATTAAAATAACTACGTGTTTCGGAAGTAACTACTGCAGCTGCGAACACTGCGAAGGGTAAGTTTTCTGTCACGCCGGAAAAAACTGGGTCGAAAAAAAAAAATCAGTTGTCGGTCCCTTTATTACAATAGAGTTGTAATTTATTAATAACAACTACGTAACTTTTTTTAACAAGGTAACAACAAATTTTTTTTTTCGTTCATCAACTTGCAAAGCCCACATTATCGCGCCAGCAAATAATAACACTTCGACAATATAAGCAATTAAGAGCGCTAATATAGGAAGAGTGGTAGAAACACATGTTTGTCGAATTAAGAGACGTGTGTTCGCACATCAGTTTTGCGTTACAACGTGATTAACCCGAACAGAATTCCACAGAATTCCACCTCAAAACGAAGTCGTCCGCCGCGGTGGATCAGTGCACGTACTCGGCTGCTGCCCTGAAGGCCGCGGGTTCGATTCCGACAGTGGCGATCGCATTTCAATGGATACGAAATGGAAGAAGCCCGGGAACTGCACGATGTCAAAAACACTAGACGGTCAAAATTTTGCGAGCCCTCCACTACAGCGTCTCTCATACACATAATGTGGTTTTAAGACGCAAACCACACATCATCATCATCATCATCATCATAATTATTATTATTATTATTATTATTATTATTATTATTATTATTATTATTATTATTATTATTATTATTATTATTATTATTATCTCAAATGAAGTTCACCGTAGCATCGTATGTAGTGATGTTCGTAATATATTAGGACTACTGTTCCGACGGCGATGTGTAAATAAAGGCGTTTTTTTTTTTTAGCTCCTTGTTGAAAAAAAAAACAAGCTGCTGTTTTAAGAAGCAAGAACTGCACGAAATTTCCTGTCCCAGATAAGTATAATTGTCAACGTTGACTATTCCTGCTAACATGCTCAAACGAGTCCATGTGAATGCAGGAAGGGGGGGGGGGAGGGGTAAGCGAAACGAAACTATTCATGACAGGTTCTGCAAAGCGAAACTATTGCTTTTGTCGAAACTTGCATTGTGCAGGATTTTTAACTACCATCGTTAACATTTGCTGTTAATTCGCTCAGACGAGTCCATTTATCAGCGGAGGATGGGAGCGACGCTAGCTGCGTCTGTCAGCGAGCGTTCGGCAGTTACGAAACTATGACCACAGAACAGCTACCAGCTTCTATAACTTTATCGAACTTGCAATTGTAGGATTGTATGAACTTGTGCGCCAGCGTAATTCAAACGCTAGCTTTTAACTCTTGTGCTGACCTGCTCAGACGAGTCCATCTGACTGCGGAGGAGAGCTGGGTTTGGGACTCTGCGGAGGAGAGCTGGGCATGTGTGCGTGAACTATACAGCGAAACAAAAATCACCGAGCAACGATGGCTAACAACGGTGCTTCGGGCATGGTCAGAGTTAAGTTGGACTTGCGGTGCGTCGTACCGCATCGGGGACCGCACAATTTGGTGTGGATCATCGCCGACAGATCGAAGACCCCGACGATTGGGCATTTCGCGCGATTGGTGCAATCGAAGTACGGCGTCCCCAAGAGTGCCGAACTCTACCTGGACGACGCTCTGCTGCCGCATGGAGAACCGATTGCCATGTTGAACGACAAGGACACCGTGAGGTAAACAGGACGCCTGGTACATTCTAATAATTTGCCGAAATCAGTCGACCTCTCGTCTGACTCGCGAATGGAGGAACCACGCAAGTTTTCCCGCGATACATATATTGCACATATACAGACTTGCTTTCGAGTTCGCTTTTGGTGAATAGTTGCATGCTATTTCGGAACAATACTGCACGCGGAATGTGAAGAAAAAAAAAGAAATCATAAGTGCATCATGTGAAAATATTGTCGCTGCTCAACATCATATAATTAGCAAATTTTTAGTTTGGAACCTCGATGATCGAGTATAGCCTTTTGACGATGATTGATATGTGGGGTTTAACGTCTCGAAACCACCATATGATTATGAGAGACGCCCTATAGGAGGGCTTCAGAAACTTCGACCACCTAGGGTTCTTTAACGTGCACCCCAATCTGAGCACACGGGCCTATAGCATTCTCGCCTCCATCGAAAATGCAGCCGCCGCAGCCGAGATTTGATCCCGCGACCTGCGGGTCAGCAGCCGAGTACCTTAGCCACTAGACCACTGCGGCGGGGAGGTACAGTCTTTTGAGTTAACTGTTATAGCTTACTGTGAGTGCACATGCGTACAGCACAGTCGAACTGTTGTGCGCTTTTTTGACACCAAGTGCATACATATATATATATATATATATATATATATATATATATATATATATATATATATATATATAAGGGAAAGAAGTGTATACCTAAGGGCTCGTTTTTCCATGTTTTGACACAATATTAATGAGATCTAACAGACAATAATGCCAAGGGATCTATTGGGGAAGTTATTAGAACCAATGTAGTGTAAATAAAAAGAAAGAAAAGTGGGTAAAAAAATACTTGCCGTGAACAGTAATCGAACCTACAACCTCCGAGAGCATTGAACGCGTTATTCGGAGGTCGTAGGTTCGATTCCTGCTTATGGCAAGTTATTTTTTCACCCACTTTTCTTCTTATTTACTTTAAACTGTTCTAACAACTTCCCCTATACATTCCTTGGCATTATTGTCTATTAGATCTCATTAGTATATATATATATATATGTATATATATATATATGTGTGTGTGTGTGTGTGTGTGTGTGTGTGTGTGTGTGTGTGTGTGTATGTGTGACAAAACAGACCACACGCGCACTGTATCTAAGTTCAAAACCAGGCCGAGCTTTCCTGCACAATAATTACTTTCTAAGACGTTTTACAGCGAAAGCTGTTATAAGATCACAACTCGGGTCACGCGCGGCTGTACGTCACACCGCCGGTGTCCGTAACCACATTGCGCGAAAATAGAAAAAAAACCTACCACGAATGAAACAGTGGCGCTCGAACCCGGGTACGTGGGTGCCAGCCCAGTATTCTACCACTGAGCTACGCCGGTGCTCGCGACTTATTGGCAAACTTGCCTTAGGCAGGCTTGATGTCGGGAAAGCAATCCCGTTAATACGACTTATGAAGCCTTTTAAAACATCAAAATAACAACCAGTCATCGCACAATGCAAATAGCGTAACGAGTGGGTGGTCCAATGCTCCAACCCATTACAAAAGCTTGTTCTTGTTCCCATATTAACTGTGGCGCATAGCCACTTCAGCCATAATTCCTCGTCCTCGTCAGCCACTGCATGAACAATTGGCACAAATTTCTTTGCAAGTGTTTAGCCGATACCGCGCTTCTCAGAAGAATGACGAAACATAGCATAGGTTGGTATGTTGGGTTTAACGTCCCAAAAGCACCATATGATTATGAGAGACGCCATAGTGGAGGGCTCCGGAAATTTCGACCACCTGGGGTTCTTTAACGTGCACACAAATCTGAGCACACGGGCCTACAACATTGCCGCTTTCATCGGAAATGCAGCCGCCGCAGCTGGTATACGAACCCGCGACCTGCGGGTCAGCAGCCGAGTACCTTAGCTACTAGACCACAGTGGCGGGGCCGAAACATAACATAGCGAATTCCGGCCAACTACCCCCAAAAATTTATTATTTATGCCCTAGTGGGTATCCAGTAAGTGTGCTTGCAGTAGTTATCAAATGAGTGTTCTGAAAAGGCTCTGAAAGGCCGCTCTTCTAGCCTTCGATGTGATTGTGCTGTGCCTTCCGAACAGGCCTGGTGTTTTTTTTTTTAGTTGGCTGCATGTAAACATGGTATTTGCATCCTGTCAGAGTGTACAGGTTTTGTGTGTCTTTGTGTGTTGTGCGCGCTTGAGACATTTATCACTATAGCTAATGTAAACAAAAAGTGGTTAATTAAGTCTACATTCAGCTGCCTTATCGTAAGTGTCAATGCTGTACTTCATTGTTCATCTGTATTAAATAAAAGTTGTGATTCAATTAGTTATTACAGACTTAGCATCAGGCGCGCCCCTTTGCAGCATTTCGCATGCAATTGCAGCTACTAGTTACTGGCTCAAAACTAAGCGCAAAAAGCTTAGTTCTGTTCCTGTTTGAACTAAGCTGCCAGTACAAAAAAATGTTGTTTTTTTTTTCAATTTAAATACAAAAAGCAAATACCACGTGGAGCCTTAACACGTTAAACCAGACCCTGAAACAGTTTTGAAGGTTTCTTATAAATGTATTGAGCTGGTAAAGCAAGTCCTAAGGATCATTTTACGATTGATTTAAACCCTCTGAATCAACTTATAATTCTTACAAGACTAAACATCTAAATCGCTCCAGATCGCAGCGGCTCAGCCAATCAAGTTTTCAGCTTTTCAAACCTTTTACACGTAGAATCATTCCAGTAGGCGTAACATCTAGTGACCGATTTTGTTTGATATTTCAGTCTACATCATGGAACCTGCCGAGGGCAGCGAGCGTGTTCTGCTTGTTTTACGGCTTGCTCCGTGTTGACATGAGCTGAGCGGGAGTGTTTACCTCAAAGTTTCTCTCCTCGGACACAATGAATTGCCTTAGCTGTGTTATGTACCGCATACTGAGCAATCGATGACCTTCAAAGGTGCAACGTAGTGCAATGTTTGTGAGGCATCTAGCGAGTGGGATCGATTTAGCCCATCGCAGCAATGAGTGTCGCGCTCTCGCTATTTGGTGAAACGCTATAATCCACGGGTCTGCCGCTGTAACTTGACCCCTGAAGACTCGGCCGCATCGCCCGAGTTTACGCTCATGGGTGATTGTTTTCAGATTCTTTTTGTTCATTTGCATGCCTTTGCAGGTTGTTGCTATACAGGAAAATCAAATAAAATTGGCTGGTAGTGTGGTGGCACCTGTCGGAGCTGATGTCAACCACTCTGTCATCTTCGTGTGGCGTGCATGCCGACAGGCGCATTGGGCGATCTCGGAGGCAATGACTGGGTGAAGCTCGAACCGTCCAATGCACATTATGATCACCAAAGGTGCCAGCATGTCTCATGAGTTGAGGAAGCAAGGCAGGGGTGAGAAGGAGGGTATAGACATAATTTTCCGTAGCAGCCTTGGTACCTGGTGTGTCGCTAAATTTGTGGCACAGATTATTTGGTGCTCTAGCGTAAACTCTGACAAAGCTTTAAAAAATAAAGTTTCGGGGTCCCTTAGATCTCGGTGATCATTGTAAAACTGTCTGAGGATGAATAATCAGTGGCATTATAAATGCTTACACATGTATGATTACAAATTACCCAGCTCTTAATTGACTACAGAAATGTAGAATGAATATACATTCCAATAGCTTCATCGCTAGTTGTATAATTGAATAATATTCCCTCATTTATTCGATAGAATACGTGCTCTTGAATCTTGAATGCAGAAAAACTCATGTCTTTAATTCGTGATTTTTCTTCATTATGTCTTACTCACTGTATTGTGAATTTAAAAAAAAAAAAAAACTTGGCCTTGACCGCATCAGTTCAGGTACGAAACTAATGAATTCATAAGTACTAGTACATGTAGTGAACGACAGGAAAAGGAATGAAGCAGCCTAATTTTTGTTAATTGCAACCTTATGTAACCAACAAATCATGAAGGCATAAGAAAAGCACAGAGAAAGTTCATTGAAGCTTCAATTTACATGCAAGTGTAAACAATGCATGATAAGCTAGAGCAGATGAATTTCGTACATTGCATTTGCTCCAGGTATTGATTTTTGAACACTTTTTCATACTTTCTTTCTCAGAGTTGTTGGAGCTATCAAACAACAGTCCTCAAGTTCCAGTTTAGAACCCATTGCCAATGCAGAACCACCGTCAGTGACTGATGAACGAATTAAGACAGAGATCAAGCAGGAAGATCCAGGGAGCAGTAGTAGTGTTCACGTTGCCCGTCCCATTGCCATCAAGTTAGAATCATCGGATTCAGATTCCAGCGACGAAGGGGGTATGGAACTGTCACAGGTGACCCATCGGCCTAATAAGAGAGAGGTCAAGTGGCAAAATCCAAGCAGCGGTGGCAGCATCGATGTAGCAACGGCCGTCCATGTACCACCGTCGGGTTTAGATTCCCACACAGGTCGACGGCGTTCGCGTTTGCACACCCCGCCTTCGGACATGCCACCGGCTCCTGCTAGAGAACCACCTTGCATGGTGTACTTGACTGCGTCCACTAAGGAAGCCTCTGTGAAGTTGGAGTGCCAACCACTTTCCAGGAATGGCCACGATCCACAGGTACCTGTTGCGATCCGAGGTGCCCCTCGCTTCCCCTGAACTTGTTGTTCCGACAGGCGAGATGCGATTGGTACGAAGGTCAGTACATGCTGCATCTGAGTATTCGTTTCATGTTATTTATTTTGAGCATTCATTTTCAGTGATGAAAGTGCTACTCCAATAGAGAATTACAACTCTATGGTTCTCCAAACAGTAGTATTTCTTAGCAATTGCTCCAAACCTGCTCCGAAATGACTCTGAGATAATGAGAATGACGAACTTTTACTGTTTGACCAACTCACAAGTCCTAAAAAAACAGAAAAAAAATCTGTGCTATCATCGCAGCATGCTGCTAGTGTGCAGCATTATCGGTTCCAATTTCACTTGTGTGACGTGAATTGGCATATTAATTACATAGCTCATTTGGCTGTTTTTTTTTTTTGTCAGCTAGACATGCAGGCTAATGCGGTGAAATACGAAAATGGGCAAGACTGCTTTTATCTCACACCGACGATCTACTGTTTATTTAACAGCAGTTATATGGGACTGTGGTTGCTTCTCAAATGTGGTGCTCAGTTTTTCCGGTTTGACTTGATCTGTGCCACAAATACTAGTATTTTGCATTGTACCACATTTCACAGCAATTTTCGACAACCTGCCATTGTTTGCTACATGAAATTTACATTGATTGTTGCCTGTGAAATATATTTAATACGAAATATAAATATTTATGAGATGTTTTCTCACACTCCAGTTGAGGTATAGCAAATTTAATATCTGCTCCTAAAACACCAATATCTGCCTTAAACTAGCATTTTTTTTTTCTGCTCCGAAAGAACTTATGGCTGCTCCAGAGCAGTAATATTCCTGCTCCAAGATATGCTCTAGAAAGTGAAAAGGCACTTTCATCGCTGAATTTTATTTTACTAGCTAAAAGTGCAATACAGTATTGAGACATAGTGTGGACTTCTGATTGATTTTGACTGCCTGTGGTTTCTAGAAGTAGATTTTAAATCTAACTACAAGAACGTTCATGGGTGTCGTCCCCATCCTGGGAATCTCGCCCAAATCCTTGAACCTAGCAGAGAAACACTTTAGCTGCTGTGGCAGGTGGGCTGGGTGGTTAACGAGAGGCAATTGTAATTGGCTACTTTGCATACAGTCAGCCCACCAATGGACAGCACAACCGACCGCCAATTGCTTACAGCTTCGTTGTTTTCGAGGACATCTATCACAGTGGTTTACAGAGCTTCAGAGGTTGAGAAGTGCAAACATAAACAGCATAAAGTTCTTGCTTGAAAGCTTTTGAGCATCACTTGCTCCAGAGACAACGGCAAGTACTATGTTCGTACTGCCAAGTTAATTCATTTATACTCATAACTTACTGTAAGAACGCTACAGTTAAAGTGTCATTGCGGGTTGGTTATTGGATAAGACAATGGGGTCCAAAATTTAATTTTGGGATTTCGTGCCATAACCACACTGTCTCAATGGCAGAGCTCAAAAGAATTTTCTTTGAAACTTATGACACCAAAGAAACACTAAAGTGAAGCAATAAATTAGTTTAGACTGCTGTATTGTACTCTAGAAAAGGAATATGTCTACTTAGGACAGGCAGTAATGATGGAGCTGAACATTGAGAGTGAAATAACTAGAATAAGGACGGGGTTGAACAAATTCGGCAAGCATCCTCAAATTATGAATGGTAGTGTACCATTGTTCCTCAAGAGAAAGGTATATAACAGCTGCATCTTACCTATATATAGAGCAGAACTCTGTGGGCTTACAAAGAGGGTTCCTGTTAAGTCGAGGATGACGCAGCGAGTGATGGAAATTAATATCAAAGGGGTAACCGTAACAGACGGGAAGAGAGCAGAGTGGTTCAGGGAACAAGCGAGGGTTAAGGATATCATAGTTGAAATCAAGAAGAAATCGACTGGGCACGTAGCACATAGGCAGGACAACCGCTGGTCATTAAGGGTAACTGATTGGATTCCAAGAGAAGGATAATGCATGAGAGGGAGACAGAGAATTAGATAGGCAGATGAGATTACGAAGTTTGCTGGTATAACATGGCATCAGGAAGCACAAGATCGGGTTGACTGGGGGAACATGGGAAAGACCTTTGCCCTGCGGTAGGCGTAGTGAGGGTGATAATTGTACTCTAGAAACTCTAGTGTTGGATATTTCCCCATCCCATGTCTATTAGCCCACAAGAAAGTGGTGTCAAGACCTTCGCTTTCAAATTCCCTGTCGAAATCTTCAATGGCGACACCATAAATTTAGGAGGTTTTTTTTTTCCTTCTTTATTTGTGTTGGTCGCACTGGCCAAATGAAATTTCCTGAAACTTCGTATGTTAAGCCCCAGGCTCCCTGAGAAGACAATGTACACTATAATTACCAGTTGAGAACTATGTCGGCCCTAGTAAACGCCATCAACATGTATGACATGGCTACTGGCGTGGGAACATCTACAATCGCTGTATATGCTTCCTAAGGGAGCAGAGTAGTGCACAGGTTCACCGTCTTGCCCGGTTAGCAACCATAGTTATGCGGCAAAGCTGCGCTGTGCTTTTGCAGGGGACTTGCTTAAGCCTCTCGCTGATCGCCAGTCAACGTGCCTGGCGTGTCAACAACCGCCGAAGAAATAAGAAACACTTGCTTTCGAGACTGTCATGGAAGTTCAAAAGCATTTTTTTAGTCTGTTCAGTAACACAAAACGCAAAGGGGTAGCGTTGTGCCTAATAACATGCACTGCCACCGCCGCATGGCCTAGTGGCGCCAGCTATGGGAGGTAAGCAACAGCTGACAAACACATAAACACAAAATATAGGTCCTCCGAGATTCAAGGAGCACCCCAATAAGCCTACAGCACTGATTATTTCAACATGTCTTTCGAAAATAGTGCCGTATCCACGCAAATACTTTGCTGTTGAAGCTTGAGGACATGAATGTAAAACAAATAAAAGCACCTGCTCGTAGCTAACGAGCTACAGAGTGCACAACGGTCACTTGATAGATTCCAGGCGAATGGCTACAGCTTTAGGCAGTGTGGCCTATGCGCCAGCTTCTCTGGAGTGCGTGGTTACTACCGGCGTTAGAAAACTGATGCGCTACTCTGCTACATAAAGGTTGCGCACACAGCGACTCTAGGAACATCAAGATGGCTTTGGAATCTGCATTTCTTTTAAGCTCATTTTTTCGCTTATCAAGCATCTTCTAGAAGCAAGAAGGGTGGAGTTCTTGGTATCGCGGGAGAGTAATTCAATGATATGAAAGAGAGTTCTGTTTCTGTTAAGTGTCTCCTTATATGTCTAGTGGGTTTGAACAATGCAGATATACGGATTAAAAGTGTGACATAGCACTACCTTTCGTGGCCAAATATGGCACTTCACTGAGTTGCTGCAGGAACCACGAGCCACCATTGCCACCTGCACTTTTTTCGGCAAATTTCCTCCATCACCAAGCATTTCTTTGTGGAATGAGCAGTGTTTTCAGTGCAGTAACGAAAAGGTGGCCTAGCAATACCTAAAGAACTTAAAAGCATTTGAGCATTGTCTGCTAAGACATTTATTGTCATCACTAATTATGCTTCTAATATCATTTCAGGTCCCACTGCCTTGTTCAATCACGTTCAACCTACTGTCCCATCATCACTCTCTCAAAGTCATGAGGTGCAAGTTACATTTCATTACTTTAATAAAACAGTTCACAAAATCTCGCTCGTCTTTTTGTTTATCAAGTTTTCTGCTGTTACACTGTAACATCTTACCAGAAAAGTTGCTGACACATATTTTCCATGAGCCATTGGTATGTTCACTACAAAGAATACAAGAGCGAATCAGGCACTAATGGTTAAGGATCTCATTAGGCAGTTAATACTACGTAATGGCACAACCCTATTTGTTATAAACTTAATCCACAGGCCTTATATAGCCTCGAATAGTGATTAATAAATTGGACGACAAAAGCATGAGAAAATGCAAGCATAATGACAAGATACGGCTGGCCCGTTATTCTTTCGAGACATCTTCAAAGTGCGGTGAAACGAGCTTTACAGCGATAACGATCATTTGCGATGCACGGCGCAATGTTTCAAGCACACACATTAAACGAGATTCCCTGCAATCACTTTTTAATGAGCACGTGGTGACTTGTCTCCGCGCTGCTTGAAGTGTGTCGAATGACACTCTGCAGGTACTGCATTGTCACGTTTCCGCGAAGTCCAAAGGCTATTTCGCCCCACCGCAGAACAGACGAGACAAGGGTCTGCCATTTGTCCTGGACGTGCAAGAAGGGATTGACAAGCTGATGAAGATTCGGCTAGCACTGTCTTGTTCCTAGCCTCATGTGTTTGGCACCACAAAACAACCACACTCAAATCTCACTATAACAAAGTTGCATGTTACAGGAAAATTATTTTGGTATACCAGAGAATTCGTCACAAAGGTATATTGCCAAGACCGAGGTTTACATTATTACACCAAGGCATCCTAAAAAAAAAAAATGTCAGCCTTACCCACAGTTATCAATGTCCTTCCTACCGAGCATTTACATAAGTGCCCCATTCAACTGCAATTACCCATTTTCCTGACGTCAAGTACTTTCAAATATTTCAGTAAGTTGGCTTTGACGTACGGACATACCTCAGTGTTGCTAGATATCAGTGTTGCTATTTATTTAATTTATTTATATATACTATAATTCTTGCTTGGAATTTTTGTAAGGTGGTAAGTTGAGCAACACATGATATGGTACAATGATATTCGTGGAACAGGTGGTAAGTGCAACCGGGTTGCATATTTTGCGCGACCGAAAACAGAAAATGGGCCGACAACAAAAGAAATGCAGTTATGCATCTGTACATACAAGCACACATGCATATAATGTATACAATTTATACATAATGCATATAATGTCAGAAACTTGAACGTCCTAGTACATTTCATCGGGGATTTTGACATCACTGCTCAACGAAACATAATGTCTTAGGTATTAACGACAAACCGTTATCTCTTGGTGTGTGCACTATCTAAGTTAACCGAGAAAAAGTACTTGTGGTTTGAAAAGGAATCAGCTAGCACAACTGCCTTTCTCGGGTGAAAGGCGGGCACTGTTCTTTTTGCAGTGCCAACATTTTTTTTTTTTTTGCATTGCTACTGAGTACAGTTACGTTCTTAAAGTGGACAGCGATAATTTCGCATCTTTCGCTGTGTCTCCCATGTTGAACTCGCAGCAACTAAACATGACAGATTTGACCAGTGCAGAACTATGGAAACTTCAGCGAGTTGTCTCTTCATGTTATGTGATAAACACACATTAATTTGTAACACATTATTTTCCTTAAATTTTTTAATGCCTTTTGCTGCTTTCGCTGAAATGTTTTACATCATATATGAGATTCTGGAGATTTAAGCGCCAGAATTAACATGTTAATTGGCATGCTACAAGAGGGACTCTCGGTTATTTCTAAACAACCCAGAGTTCTTCAATATGTGTGCCAATCGAAACACATAGGGCTACTCTTAATTGGCATACTATCTCTCCAAACAAGGCTTCAGTGTTGGAGTCAAAGCTCCTTTCAAGAGAAGGCGTATCTACATTGCTCAGCAGTGAATTCCCATCCATAAATCCTGCGAGGGGTTTCAGAACTCGCGTGACAGAGAAACTTTTATCGAACATCACTCCCGGCAAGTGAAAACGAAGGAGTCTTTTTTTCAAGTTCCACGACTGGAGAGCAGCTATGTCTGCAAGCATTTGGCGACGTTTCTGCTCATGCCTGAAGTGACGTCTCGCACGGGAGCTCCATTAATCTACACATGCACTGCAAGAACTATGGGGCAGCTTACCTGCACTACAAGTAATAATAACAACAGTAATAATCACAATATTATTTTTATTGGGGGTTTTACGTGCTAGAACCGTAATGTGATTACGGGAGACGCCATGTGGAGAGCCCCAAAAATTTTGACCATGTGGCATTCTTTAAAGTGCACTGAAATTTAAAGTGCACTGCAACGTGAGCCAGGAAAATTCGTGCACTACAGCATTTCACCTGTGTCGCCATGGATATGCGTGTAAATGAGAATGTGCATTGCATCTACCCTACCTCTAGTCTGGCCATCGAAAAACACTCTATACATTGCACTGCATGTAACAATTGAAGTGAGGATGCAATACATTGCCACTGTGCTGAAACTTTTATGCTGCAGGAAAGCTACCTCGGAAAATTTTGCAAGTCGTCCACACTATGCAAGACTAGGCTTCCTTGTGAAATGCAATACTCCACCGCAGCTGGACTTTGCAGTAGTGACAAAAATCACGCTTCGAAGGTACATCACGGAGTTTCGCGTTGCATCGCACTTTTTTCCACGACGAACTGATGTTGTGACAAAAGCGCAAATTTTTTCACTACTACAATGCATAGCTACCTCATCGGGTCCGTGAAACAGGCACGTTATCTGTGGCAGCTGCTTTCGCAGATTTTTTATGTAATCTGGATGGCAGGCGTGCTGGGAAACCTTGTGGGCTGTAAAAAATCAAAAGGTCTTCAGAAAACTTTTGAGCTTATTTCACCACTGTCATTTTCGTCATACACATGTACGTGTGAACGCATCATCCTGTACACATAGATACATCGTACGCACGTTAAAAAAGATGTAAATTGGTATGGAAGGCAGAAAAAAGGACAATCTGCCCTTGAACAAGACCCGAATTTTTGGAAAAAAACAACAGAAGAGCGTTAGCACTCAAGAAGTGATACGTTTTACAGAACGCGTATGAAAATTCGCACGTGACAAAATATATTGAGGGGGAAAGATGAATACTCAGATGATAAAGTAGTAATGAATGTGACAACACAACTACTTTACATTTTACTTAGAAAAATGAGCAATAAAAATGAAATCCAAGCAATGCAGAATTGTGATTCTCGAGCTTATGTGGACATATCCTCATAAAAAAAGAGTGCATATTCGAGAGCTAAATTAAAGGAACAACATACGTGCTTATTTTTTGCAAAATGTGCCTTTCAAGATTTACTGTAATGCCAGCATATTTGTGGAAATTTTGCCATGCATAGTAAACTCTAGGTATGGCAAAAACATTTTTTTTTTTTCCAGCAAGTTTTAAGTGCAGTTTTCGTCCAGCAGTATCCCAGAATTACAGTAATATTTATTGTAATATGGTAGCACTGAGCGAAATGCACGAATGACTGACGAGAAAATAGGACAGGACAATAGATGCGCACTCTTCTGTCCTGTTTTGATTGATTGATATTGATTGAATGTGGGGTATAACGTCCCAAAACCACCATATGATTATGAGAGACGCCGTAGTGAAGGGCTCCGGAAATTTTGACCACCTGGGGTTCTTTAACGTGCACCCAAATCTGAGCACACGGGCCTACAACATTTCCTCCTCCATCGATCCTGTCCTGTTTTTCCGTGAGTGGCTCGCATTGCGCTCAGCGCGACTACATTACAATGCACGTCATTTGATGTGAAACTGTCACAATGGCGAAACCTTGATGTACAACTCATCTGGTAGATTGTTGTTCCTCTAAAGCATATGTTATAAGTATTTTATAACTATCTATAAATGAATGCGATGTAAAAGGAAAACAACCAGCGAAGACATTAATGACAAAGGAACGTGTGGAGAAACATTTACGAAAAAATGAAACTCTTCTATATGCAGAAATAAATAAGAATAGAACTGCAAAATAGACAGTTTATGAGGAGAGAAAAATAAACCAGAGATGTAACACAGACAGAGCAAACGGCCAAATAACTGGAAAAAAAAAAGAAAGATATAACACTACAACAAAGGAAAGTGATAGACACAGGTGTATGAACAGATAAAACACAAACAGAAACACATTAATGGACATGAAAATCAGTAGTTCTGTGCCTTTTAGTTCTGGTCATCGTGTATTAGCAGTCCTGAAAAGATTCAGCTAATGCCCCACAATTTTGCCGATTACCGTAACTGATTAAGACATACTGATTGGCTAGTAAGTTATGAGCATTCATGACAGCGTTCATTAAAAGACCACTAAACAACCACTGCAAATGGAAAGAATGTGCGTGTTCTACTCTCCAGGAGTTTTCTGTAGCACAATTTGTGATGCCAGCTGCCTGTTCACATGACATCATATGGAATTAAGCTCGCAATCGCTACATGTATGAGGGGTATGAGTTGTGAACTTTCCCCTACTCTGCCATAGTGTCACATGCCTGTTCTGATTGATTGATCAATATGTAGGGTTTAACGACCCAGAACCACCATACGATTATGAGAGACGCCGTGGTGGAGGGTTTGGAAATTCTGACCACCTGAGGTTCTTTAACGTGTACCCAAATCTGAGCACACTGTCCTACAGCATTTTCGCCTCCGTCGAAAATGCAGCCGCCTAAGCCGGGATTCGATCCCAAAACCTGCGAGTCAGCAGCCGAGTACCTCAGCGACTAGACCACCGCAGCGGGACACATGTCTGTTCTGTCCTGTCTCGTATGACTATCCTACAGAATCAACCGATTTCACTTAGTTTTGTGCATTTTCAACTGTGCAGGCAGAAACAACACTGTGCAGCCGAAAAGAGCGAAATTCCAATAAGCTGATCATTGTTCAGTTCAGACATAGTCCACCTGTTTTATGAAGAAATAACCTCAAACCTTGATATAACAAAGCCAAATAATAACGAATTATCAATTATAATGAAGTAAATGAAGAAACGCTTTGTCATAAACACAGTGCTGCCAATATATCTTCATAACGAATTTTTGGATATAACGAAGTATTTTCATGGCAGGTGTGACTTTGTTGTAATGAGGTTCGAGTGTGAGTGGCAAGGAGGAGATAGTGCCTGTAGCAAGGGTAGAGAAGATGAGAAAAAAAACGATTCTCTTGTCTCTGAACGCTAAGTGATTAGGTGTCATTTTAAGGATAAGGATTGCACATAAACAAAAGTAGACAACAGATATAAGCAATGACATTCACGTTAACTTTTTTTTTGTCTGTTTTGTGCACTTGTTCTTGATGCACGCTGTCATCAGCAAATGATTCATTCGTGTCAATGGGTACTAGCAGTTTGTTAACAAACCCTGCTAACATTGAGGAGTATGAACACCGGTGAAATTCAACAATATTTTCCTCATCTCACTAAGACGTTTGTCCTGTGGCCTGACCAAAACCATTTCATGTATGCGTGGTGGTGCACGTGCGAGTGTTGATTGGCACAACTTTCTCTGCCTTTCAGTGAATAAATTATCTCTCTCTGTACTATATTCAACTGGTAGCCTGTACGACATGATGAAAACGAAAAGAAAGTCCCAAGTGACCTTGTGTACCATCCAAAGTTGTCACAGCACGCTTTCAGTACAATGTGCTGGGTGTTGGCTTCGCAGATCGGTCTGAAGAAAGAATGTGAGCTTCACGAGCGTAAACATCTGACCTCGTTTATGATGCCAAGTAATAAATTTCAAGGTTAAAGTTTTAGACGCCTCTTGGCGAGAGATGCCATTGTGCGGCACTATCACCATATAAATTTGTAGTTTGGGTGCAGTAAACCAATTGTTGAAAGCCAGTGCAAGTTTTAGACACAATATTGATCAGAAATAACAGACAATAATGCCAGGGAAAGTGTAGGGGTTGTTATTAGAATCGCAGTTGAAATGCGTGGCAAGAAAAGTAGATGAAAAAATAACTTGCCACCGGCCACTGGTACGTAATCTTTTCGTTTACGTTTCTTGCTACACATTTACATTATATTTACACTCGGACCTCTATATAACGAACACGGATATAACGAAATATTAGTTGTAATGAAGTTAATGAAAAATAATTTTGCAATCGATACAGTGTAAAAATAACTCTTATAACGAAATATCGGATATAACAAACTCATTTTCCTGTAAGATGCAACTTCGTTATAACGAGGTTTGAGTGTACTTCCAATAGTATCCTCTATACTAACCCTGGCATTATTGTCTGTCATTTCTCATTAATATTGGGCCTGACAAAGAAAACGAGCCCTTCAATTTACACTTTCCATCAATCAGCGCAGGTGTTGTGTCCCTCCTCGGTACTGGTGTTGCTTTGGTGCAAAAACATTGCATTCTTCCATTACTAAAGATTGCGAAGGCGATGTTAAACAAGGGTAACGTAAGTGGTATCGTACTCACCATTATATATCACGACGCACACTCTGTCGGCGCACTGTTCTTCTCGAAGGCTCTCTAGCCAACTGGTCACACTTGTGCAGCTGCAAGTAATTGAATATCAAGAGTGCCATTACTTAAAATCGTACAATGCGGTTGAAGTACAAAGCTACAAACACAGTCACAAACTTTGAAGTGCGAAGCAGCTTATGGTCGAGCTCAATCCGGCGTGTGTGGCTACCCTTACTGCGCATGCGCAACATCTGGCCCAAGCACTCCCAGAAAGCGCTCACGCGCAACTAGGGCGTTAAGGCCTGCATAAGTGCTCCGCCGCGGCGGTCTAGTGGCTAAGGTACTCGGCTGCTCACCCGCAGGTCGCGGGATCGAATCCCGGCTGCGGTGGCTGCATTTTTCATAGAGGGGAAAATATTGTAGGCTCGTGTGCTCAGATTTGGGTGCACGTTAAAGAACCTCAGGTGGTTGAAATTTCCGGAGCCCTCCACTACGGCGTCTCTCATAATCTTATGGTGGTTTTGGGACGTTAAACCCCACATATCAATCAATGCAGGCCTGTGTAAGTGGCTGTGGCCTCTCTTCCTTACACTCAGCAATCACGTGACGGTGATGGGGAACGAGATTCTGAATACACACGATGAACGCACGGGCTTCTGCGCGGAGCGGCAATGATCGCGCATGACGTGGCGATGAACCCCCGCAACGCGCTCCAACCAGAGTTTGGGATGCGTTAACAGCAACAGAAAGTACAGTGAATTCATGGTGTGCTCCAGTTGCAAGGAGGCGTTAACATCGGGCAAGGTGCCGGTAGTGAACGCAACTTTTAAGTCGACCCATGCGCTGCTTCGCGTGCTACTTATGGTCCCCCTTTAGGTGGGAGAGGGTGTAATTCCTATTGGTTGAAGCAGGCGTGACACCCGATTTTCTATCATAATGTGTGTAACAGGAGCGAATCCTTATGCATACACAAACAAGCGGGCAAAAGTTAGGTCGAGTGCTTCATTTAATGACTTTATAAAGACACAAGCAGCCTGATAGTCGGGTAACACTAGTGCACTTGGTGGCAATGGCGTAAGAAGTGGCTTGCTGTGCGAGTATCTGCGCTCTGGCAAACCATTTTGTTTTCTGGTAAGAGGCATGTGCAGTCGAGCCACTTCAGCTTTCTTCAGCTTGGCATTGAAACTGAATGATTTGAGTGGCTCAAACTCAACTAGAAGATGACGGTTCTGTTCCACAGAACACATGACATCACACACGCCATGCATGGCAAAATGGCGGTCGCTGGCGTTGGGCAGGGTTTATACTCAAACCTCGATATAACAAACCCGAATATAACGAAATATTGGTTATAACAAAGTAAATGAAGAATACTCTTGCAATGGATGTCGTCTTAGGAATACAGTTTTACAACAAATTTTTTTATATAACCAACCTATTTTTGCGCAAGCTGCAACTTCGTTATAAAGACGTTTGACTGTAGCTGGAGACATTTAGAGCTTATACTGAACTGAAGTATTCTCTGAGAGTCCATTTTTCATATCTGTATAAGTGTGATAAGCCTCCTACTTGTATTTTCACTGAAAACTGTAAATTGTTGGGTGATTGTGTCATAGGCCCTTTACTGCCTCATTGGTTTTCTTTAAAATTTGTGAATAAACTATATATAGGTACTCTGCAGTGTCTTGACACAAACAGACGAGTAACATCTTCTCTTCTAAAGCTTTTAACCGCCTCCTAAGTTTCCAGAGATCTGGGTTGCTACTCCGGACGGTTGTTGAATTCTGCAACATTGTCACCTCGGATTGACCTGGACGGCCGCTGCGGCCACTCTTATTCACTGAAAATGTCATCATCTCGTATTCTGACAATACAATGAAATTCGATGACTGGTTCCAGGACAGCACTTTCTTAAGGGTGGGCATGGCGCGATGCCCCCCCCCCCCCCCTTTGATAGCCCAAAAGAGAGGCGTAATGTCTACCCGATATTTTTAATCACTTGGACCAATAGGTCAGCAATAAAAGGTGGAGCTCACTCAAGAAATCTATTTTGTGCTAAGAGCTCACTCGGACACAGACCCACAGAGCAGTTGCTCAATCGGACACTCACAAGGACTCGGACCAAAATATTACTTACTCAGACCCACAAGCCGATCTGAGTCTGAGTGAGTCGACTCATCTGTGAATTTGCTGGCCTTTGTTTGGACATTTACTGTCATATTTGAGAGAGAAGGGTTGCGGCCATAGAGGGTTCTCACAGTGGTGACACGAGGCCCCCCAGCATTGTATTCCAAGAAATGTGTACTTTCTTCAAATGTAGTTGTGCTTAGCGAAATTCACAAACGAGTAATGAAACAAGAGGAAAGAACATATGGTGTCCCGTTCTCTCGTTTTGTTAGTCGCAAATCAGCCATTTGGGCTAGTTGGTAGCGGTTCATTGTAGAAGTAAAGCGCAGTACGTAACAGGAACTGGAGGAGAAAAGAATACAGGTGCGCAAGTGCGCATGTGTTGTTCTTCTCTCCTCCAGTCCCTGTTATGTACTGCGCCCCACTTCTATCTTTCATTATGTTTCGTTAGTCGTTTGTGTGGATTGCACTCAGCGCAGCTACATAACAATGCCTTGCCAACTAGCCCAAATCGAAGCTTTGCTAAATCTTTACTTCACATTTTTACTTCCAGAAGGCCAGGAACTGAAAGCAAGCTATTGTGAGAAGCATGCTATATTTTGGATTCTACAAATGAAAGTGGGGGGGGGGGGGGGAGCGCTGTTCAAAAGAACTTTCACCTCTCTCTCGCAACTGTTGAGGAAGCCTGAACATGAGTGTTTATTACGTGACGGAAAACTAGAGAACGTAAACACAAACCTCGTGAACGAAGTCACATCCAGCATGATGACGCAGAGCATGTTGTTCTGGACACTGGGAGGTTCAACGAGCATTTCCACACATTCATAGACTTCGCTGCAAATCAGAAGGCGGGGTGGGAAAAGCAGCTGAAGGTGTCAAAGCTCACAATCACTCCTACTACGTCTCTAAGCTGTTGTATTAGTAGGTCTCAGCGCCGTCATATCGGGCTGGTAACTTTGCTGTTTTGTATCTTTCAACAACTAAAAGAACAGCGCTACATTGTTCCAGGGGCGGTGCCAGAATATTTTTTTGACGGGGCGGGGGGGGGGGGGGGGGCACCCACGACAAGCGAGTTGCTTCAGAGGGGGCAGGGAGGCTGGGAACATATGCATTGTGTTTTGACCATTCTTGCTCTTGGGGGGCAATGGAGGGAAAATGAAATTTTGTGAGAAGGGAAGAGCTGGAGTCCTCTTCCCCCTCTACCCTACGCTGGCACCACCCCGGCAGTGTACGTATGCACATAAAAACGCATGTCCTGGGAGCCACACATACCATCGATACGAGTACATGTATAACACTGCTACACAGACAATGGCGTCCAAATATTAATAACGAATATTGAACACCCCCTGGGTGCACCCTGCTATTTGAATACACTTAAAAATTTGCACCTTCGCATGAAGACATTGTGCACGGAAAGGTCAGGTTGTATTGACAAGTGAAATGCAAAGCAATATGAATATGTCTACTTGCACTGTGCACGGTCGAAATTCAGGCCAGTCCGACAATTTGATGAGTTGACCGCGCAGCGTATCCCGCATGGCCTTGTCTACACCGATGACCTGTCGAGTGGACAGATGCGAATTTCGGGCGCTTTACGTCCACGCTTTACGTGATGTTCATTTATTTACAGCACACTGTGGTCGAAAGAGCGAGCAGAGGTGCATAACAGAAAGCAATTGAGAAAATGCAGCAAAGAAATGCAAGCAATAAAAGCGTGGTGAGGCAATTGAACACAGTGTAACAAATATAGTAAAATGACAGCAAGGTAATGCAAGTCGTAACTAGGGAAATATAGGCATTTTGAGACAGCTTGTTTGTATGATATGTGTGCATTCAGGGGTGGAGGGTTCTTTGCAGCACCCCTCCCTATATATCGATATATGAGGCAGAGCTGCCCCCTCCCCACAAGTCGCGGCGTCCACTAGTGTGTGAAGTTGACTTTGCATCATCCCCCCCTTGAGGTGACAAGGAGGGGGGGGGGGGAAGCAGTCCTCACCCCTCCCCCTCCCGTGCGCACACCTGCGGTTATGAGAAAATGCATAGTTATGGAAGTCCAGATTATCATTACTACAAATGCCTCAAGGGGCAATGTGTTCTATACGTATGTGGTACGAGGACAGAAAGAAAACATGAACGTATTCGTACGTGCGAAGCAACGTTTAAGAGTGTAAACGGCAAGGTTCCTTTTGGCGTTGCATATGTGGTTGCCAGACTAGAAGGATGGTTGTTGCCAGATTGCTGCTAAATTTGGCTGAAAAGTTTTCTGTAGTTGTGGCTTCTCCGTAAGAGTCTGGTGCTATCCGTGTAAACATGCGTAAACATGCCTTAGGTAAGTTTCCGGGCTAATGTTAAAGTTGGGAGAATAAAGCTATCATATAAATGAGAGCCTTACAACTGCTCTTTGGTACTGTAAAACATGAGCGCTGTTCGGGAGATATCTTTCGGGTAAGCATTAAGAATAAAACGGACCGTTTTCGGTTGCACCCCCTCAACGTGGGTCCCAAACGACACAAGCATAATCTGGCTTCAGTACCATAAAAAAAAAGGACTTAATGTATGAGGGCCCTGCTTTCAGAGTGTACTTTAAGAAACCGAGGTTTTTAAGGGTGCAACAACGAGAACACAAACGTACGATTGGAAGTGTTAGCGCACTTACTGCAAACTTCATCACCAGGGAATAAACATGTCGCTGAACCTCCGCCATCTCGACAGCGCTGGTGCTTAGAATGGCTGTAAACGAAGCACTTAAGGTACCGGAGTCACATGCAGCAGTTGCGCGAAAATTAATTGTTCAGGCTCTTGACCGAAGCAACAGAGGAAAGGACGATTAAAACACCCGCTAACACAACACTTTGCTTTCTTGTCTACGACTACTGTTGGCTTGTACAAACTATTGTTACCAGTGTTGGCAGATGAAGTAAATTGATCAGGCTAAACTTGAACAGCAGCACGTGTGAAAAGAAAAAAAAATCGCCGTTCTTGCGTAGAAATGGCGCAAGGACAGCGCCTGGCGGAGTTCAAAATCCCGCGCTAATGTTGGTCTTTTGTAGGTCTTGTTGCCGTTCTAAATGCTGCGCTTGGTGATGCTTCACTGCCTTGAACCCCGCGTCGGTGTGCATTGCGAGCAATGCAGCGATTACCTTGTCGATCGCGCGCTTGCTGAGGCGAGATTGCGACTTGCGTAGTGCGGACCGGATGTTTCTGAAAGATTTTTAAGTACTGCGATAACATCACTGGTTATTCCAGCAGTCTATATTATATCAAATCTTTTTAGTTTGCTTTGCATAGATTCAGCGCATTGTTAGCCTTGTTGTAGACCTGTACTGACCATTGCATGACCAGTCAACATAATCATCACGATCAGCGCATAAAAAAAGGACAAAAACACAAGTGCACGACACTAGCACTGGTCGTGCACTTTCTTGTGTCTTTGCCCTTTTTGTGCGCTGATCGTGACGAGTACATATGCACTAGCACAATTTGCTATTTCTGTCAACATGACAAGGTGGAAAGCCGGTCTCCTAAAGTGCAAAGCAATTAAATGGGTGATCCAACACTTTTCTGCAAAATAACAAAAACAAAAACGCCGACAACGGTGAAATACACAAAACTTAAAAAGACTTTTCAGCTCTCCACGCGGGAGCTTTGTTCACAGTGACCGCAAATGGCGTAGTGCGCTCTTCTTATGCATGTTTTATCACGTGTTGCAGACATCGCGCGTACACAGGGGGGAGTGTCCCTATATTTCTATTCAACGTATGCACAGTAGTTTGAATGGCCAGAGATTCCATGTGCAATCGTGGTAACAACTTTCTTTCCGTGGCAATGATGCAGGCTTTATCCCAGTCGATAGCGTGCCCAGTAGACGCAAGCATATTCTGTGAGGGCATTAGAAGCTACTTTCTTGTTCTTGACATCATTAAAATGTTCCACTTTTCTGAAGCCGTGGGATACATTCACTAAAGGAGTTAGCTCATGCCTAACGAGCTGATCGGCGCAAAAGTTTTTAGAATCCGTCCACGCAGTACGAACGGAGTTGCGAATTTTTCACTATAAAGCATCATTTGTCGAGAAAAGAGAAAGCGATTTTTAGCCGTCTTGAGAATTTATTGTGAATTCCAGCACGCGCGCTGCGCTTTAATGTTTGCCTCACGTGTTCTTGGTGGCCTCTGCTACCAATCAGCAGCATTTTTTTTGACAAAGCTCAAAAAGAGTAGCAGGACCCCCTTTAAAACTATCGCAAAACTTAGACCCGACGCATGCAGTAAATGAAGTATGGGCACAAGGTCGTTGAAACTGTCAGGATGGCATCTATGTTTTTTCCTTTCTGGTGTGGAGAGTTGTGTGTGCCAGTGCCGATAACTGCACATCTTGGTGTAATGTGGCAACTCGTTCGATTCGTCGGAGGAATGCCCTCTGCATGCAACTCTACACCCATCCCGCTCTACTCTCCATTGTGAAAACAGTGAACTCCACAAGCTAGACATCTACATTACTTTGCCACCCGTGCTTTTGGGTTAGGTAGAAGACAATGCCTTAACTCATCTTGCTAAGGACCACAGAATTTTTAAACTAAGGTGAAAGTTTAAAATTCTGTGGTCCTTAGCAAGATGAGCTAAGACATTGTCTTCTACCTAACCCAAAAGCATGGGTAAGGCGAAAGTTTAAAAATTACTTTAAATCACACCAAAGAGATGGATGTGGACAAGACAGCACCTTGGTGTGCTTCAAAGTAATGTTTAAACATGAATGTCTACCATCTAGCCTAACGCACACAAATGGCGAAAGGAGGACAAATTACAAAAGTGCACAGACACACGCTCTAAGAGTGCCTCTATTATATTGTCAATTCTATCAATCATTCTGTTTTAATTTGCTCATTTTGTAGGTTCTTGTGTGAAAACAATGTTCTTAAATGAAGCTGTAGCTACATTGGCAATGACAAACTTTTATGAACTTGAGGCACAAACATGACACGAAAATTGGATTGAATCTTTTATTGCACTTAGTGAGCAAGGTTCACAGGTCACTGTTGTGCAACAACAGTAAAAGTTTCAAGTAAGCTGTCCAATCAGGAAAATGTGCGTCTGACACAACTGTAAAATTTCGTAATAATTAACTCGCATAAAAGCAAAACAAACTCTCCAGCCACTTTTAGTCAATAGCTTTTAATATTAAAATAAATATCTGGCCCTAAATCTTGAAACCCATACAGTTTCTTCTTCAGGGGGTGACTATCTAGCCGGCTTTGAAACTAGCAGCTTTTATAAGTGATGTTCTCCTCACCACTATCGTTCTTCCCGCCATTCTTGCCGCTGCCTTGCTTTCTCCATTGGTTCTGCAGACAGTGTATATGTATACTTGACAGGGTCCTAGCTGAGCGGTTAGTATCTCCAGGTATTATTTGGACACGCCAAGACTCTAAGAATAGCCTTTTGGTGCAGCTACCTTCCGACCGGGCATTGTCAAAATTGATGCAATGGTCATCAACACGGAACGTAGTCGCACCGGACATATGTAGCTTCAATGCTGCATGAAACGCTTCTGCAGAACACAGCAGAAAGATAAACCATCCAATTAACTTCGACGCCACCCGGGTCATCGACAGAAGAGATAGATGCACCAAAAGGCCATTCTTAGAGTCTTGGTGTGTCCAAACAACACTTGGAAACGTTAACCACTCAAACGAAACCCGGACGAGCATGCATGTACACAGTCTGTAGAACCAGTGCAGAAAGCAATGCAGCAGCAACAATGGCAGAAAGGACGGTGGAGAGGGGACACCCTTAAGAAAAGCTGCTAGCTTCAGAGCCAGTCGGACAGTCACCCCTGAATAAAAGAATATAAATGAATCTCAAAATTCACACCGCAGCGCATCGAAATAGATATTTTTGTGATACTGAATGAAAATGAGATGGTAAACACTTTAGTGACGATTATTTCAAAAGTGGCAGATTCATCGCAGCAATGTCTAGAAGACTTTCGGGCACTGCCATGAAGATTGGAACACTTTGATTGAAGTAACGGCAAATGGTTTCTGCGGAAACCCGCAAGGTGGCGAAAGGGTTAAAAAAGGGAAGGAAGACAAAGACCCATTTGTAGCATGAAGCAATAAGGAAATTCATATGGATTTTTTTGTGGCTTCAAGCCACATACGAGTGGTTGTCTTCCTTCACTTTCTTTGAACCTAGTGCCACTAGACAGCGCCAACTGCGCTACCACACGTCCACACTTCCTAGAATTCTGGTACTCATCTCTCTAGTACAATTTCAGGTACGCTATAAAGTTATCCAACACTGGTTGCGATCTTTTTACCCCATAGGAGCCAATTTCATGGTCTCAAAGAGAGACAAGCAAGGCAGCTAAAACCACATCCTTCAAGGTTCAAGCACAAGGATCCATTTTCCGGGGATTAACACAGAGGAGTTCGTTCTCCAACGCTGCAAATTTTACTGCAGCACTTAACATCAATCTTGTAACCACAAATCTAGTTTTTATCATTGAAATTTCTTCAACCCACAAATGTAATCAGTCACGAGTGAAGCACGAGTCCACAGTTAGCTTCAAATGAACTAGGATATCAAGTGACACGCCTAATCGGTGTTCAAACAGCAACCATTGCAACCTTTTAAACGAGCGGCTCACAAGCATTATACACTCAAACCTTGCCACAACCCGAATATAACAAAATATTGGTTATAATGAAACAAATAAAAAACAGTCTTGCAATGATATCGTGTTAGGAATGTACCTTTATAACGAATCTTCAGACACATTGCACTTCATTCATGTAGAATAAAAGTTTGCTATAGTAAGGTTTGAGTGTACCACGATTTATTTAACGTCAAAACTAAACACCAGTACACATTCCAATTTTCTCACATCAGCTGGAGTCTTCTCACATCAATTTTCTCACATCAACTGAACAAAAATTTCAGGAAAATGTTAGTTGAATAACATTTCAATTCTGAGCTGCAGAAGCCATTTGTTCACTGCAGACATCCTAATTGCATAATTGAAGTCAAGCGGTATTTAAGGTTTAACCAAATGGCTGAGATATGTCCATGATTCCTCAAAGTCTGTGGTAAAATATGCCGACACCTTTAATTAAACTGTCAAGTTTAGGTTATCCCTAACAAAATATACAAAGTTTACACTTATTAGCACTTTATTTCCCATACTATTCCAAGCATTAACGTGGCAGGTACGCATTTTGCCATAGATATTGTTACGGAAAAGAAGAGACGCCGTAACGACGAGGCTAGGGATTAGATATATTCAAAGCGTATGCATGTAGCAATATCAAGAATATATTTCTAATATCAATGTATATATGACAAGATGCTTAATTGGTATCAATTCATTACAGGTTGATATTATTTCAACAATCATAAGTATATAAACTAGGGTAAGTAATTAAAATTTTTGAAAACTTAGTTCCTTTTCATGACTGCAATTTTGCCTCAGAGATAGTCTCCATAAGATGACTCAGCATAACTGCGGTATCTATCATATCTCACTTAAAATGTGTTTCCATTAAAAAAGATAAAATGGTGAAGCTCTTGCACAGCATGATACCCACAATAAAAGTTTCCAAAATGTTCAGTGCATAAATAATCTACCAGCATGTACTGCAATTCTGAAGTCAGTGGGGCATGGAATTTGAGCTAAATGATTTATTGCAGCGTGAAGACTTATCACTAGCACAGATCAGTCTGTAGGTCACAAAAAGTACTACAGATCAAAACTTTTTCATTTATGCACAGAAGCTTGGCAGGACGCAGCTTTTTGAAGACTAATGTTACCATAACGTTTGTGGAAACAGTAAATCTGTTCTTGAACTAACGTCTCTGAAGCTCACAATCAATCAAAGCTCATACCCAAAATGAAATTCGTTGTGCTACTACCATTTGGAAGAATCTCACAATCAAGCTCGTTATGACTCATTCTGGCAGAGCCTTGCAAAAGCGTGACTACATAAAACTTAAATACACACACATCGTCGCTTCACAACTTTGTCACAATTGTGACAGAGGAGATCGGTGAAGCCTTCAACTGTCGTAGACAACTGAAATGAGAGTGAAGAGGTGTACCATACTCAATATGAATAAGCACACAAACCTCAAATGAATTGTTTTGAGACAGAATCCTGTTGCAATTATCAAAAGTGGCAAAAGTAAAAAAGAAACAATAGAATTGTCCCAATGTTACCTCATATCCCATCGTTTGTCTGCGACAGTAGAAATTCTCACAAAGTGGTACACCCATTAACACACAATGAAAAAAAAAAGGGGGAGGAACAAGGAAAAAAAAAAAAAGAGAACATCTACTGAGGTAGGCTGAATGCCTTGAAATGATCAAAAAGTGCAGATTGATGTTCACATTAGGTAGTCATTAGACAGTTGTAGTTCAACAATAGCATGATAGCGGGGGTTAATGAAACAGCGTTACCGAGTCACAAACGTTCGTTGCAGACAGCTCTTTATAGTTCAGTGGGATAGCATTTACGTGTCCCAATTGAGAAGGTGGTGCCCCCTAGCGAAGGGTGAAAAAGTTAAAGAACTTTGAAAAGAAAAAGAAAATGACAATGTTTGTATGTGTCATCGGGCGAAGCAGTGTTACAAATTTTTATAGCAATAAAGGTAAATAAACGTGAGCCACGCACCACATGCAAAAATATTTATGTTGCAGATTTGTTTACACCGATCTTCTAGTTAGGCTTATAGATACTCGAAATAGGAAGCTACCTCAAAAACTACGCTAACTTATCCGTAATGCTCGGTCATCGAAGCTAACTGAAGGCGAGCAAGGTCATTTCAAACAGTCATTTGCTGCGAAGTGAATCTTTCAAAATTACTCCGAAGTGGGCGTCCCAAACTACAGCCATGTTTTACATACACCACGTAAACCAGGCTAACACGGCAACGTCAAGTCTGCAAGATAGCAGGCGTACAGTCAGCAGTACGAATCACGTATGGTGACGTTAAACTCCCCATATCAATCAATCAAGCAGTCACATATGGTACTGCGCATGCGTATTTCTATCCCCCCGCTATCCTGCTAAACTATAACTGTCTACTGACATACAGGCAGCTGCTCTCAATGACATGTAAGGCTGCTTACAATGACCATCGTGATTATGAACAAAGTGCAAAGTTCATCATAATATTTTTTTCTAAAATTTCGGTGCACAGAGCACGCTGTAAAGGGAAATGGAAGGTACCACGACAGATACTCCGCCTAAAGACATAAAGTTTTTCTGCAAACATTCATAAAAACAAATACACAACAGAAGTGCAACACGTTATGCTCAAAAACATCGCATGCTTCGCCATGCACAACAATATGTTAGAGAAAATGTTTTGTGCAAACACATTTGTAAGCACAAACACAAGCAAAAATGTAACTTAGTGCGTCCTGCCTAAAAACACCATCTACTTCTCCGCGTATTATGACGAAGACTAAAGTGATGGGATAAGATCTTGGTGAAGCATTTTTGTGCACACACCATTATAAAAAGAAACACAGCAATTAAAAACATTTGCTTGACCGCAGTTGACCAAGAATTAAAGTGAGGAGGCCTGTTCGTGAGAACGCCATTTTCAACACAAAAGAAAACTCAGCTTTTGTCAAGTCTAAAAATATCGCTTGCTTTACTCTACATGACCAAGATGGCAGTAAAAACTAAACATTCTGGTGAAGAAGTTTGCTTGTGCAATCTCCACCTTAAAAAAACACACAGAGGAAAAGAACACAACGTAAAAGACATCGCACGTCTTGGTATGATCAAGAAGTGCGGTGAGCACATAACATTTCAACGAATAAGTTCGCATGCACAAACAAGTCTTGTAAGAAAAAAAAAAGTGAAGAAAATGCAGTGTATGTCAAGCTTGAAGACGTTGCCTGCCTATCTCTGTTAGTAAAACTAGCTGCTCTAAAGAACAGACTTAGGCGAGGCATGCGCTCTTTTAAAAATTCACGACTTTCGCAAAGGCTACGCATTCGCCACAGGCATTTCTAATTGATGCAATATTTTTCTGCATCTGACTTTCAACATGCATATATCTGTATCAAGTGTTACATCAGTGCCCGGAGCATCATTTTTACACATTGTTGACAAAAGCCTTCGAGTCGCACTACACTGAAAGACAGTTTTTCGTCTGGGAGCACAAAACTCAGTACATCACGTCGCATGTGATGAAACCATGCAGCTGACCCCCAAAATAAAACAAACAATTGAAAATTTAAAAGAAAGCGAACAAAAACAAGCACGGTATTTTCATTCTGTCGGCAGTCACAGTTTTTTTCACAAATCACAATGAAAAACAAAACAAAAACAAATAAAAAAGGAAATAGTTCATTAGTGCATCTCCAGTCCTGAGCATAACGCAGTTCAAGTCAATGTACTATGCAAAGTGTCCGCTACCAAAACCCGTTACTTTAACACCGGAGCTTGAATAATCAATCCAGTTTAGACAGAAACACTGTTATCTTCATTCCAAGCCAGTTACAAAAACGAGACTCGCTTGATGCATTGTCAAAATAAAAAACACGCACACAACACACACAAACAACAATAAAACAGCAATGCCACGACAAAACTTTTACAGCACACACGAAAAACTGTTCCGAGGCATTGGCCACAATGGCCGCTTCCAAACAAACACACCAGTGCTCGCGCGTAAAGCACAGGTAAGCCTCAAAAAGAACAGCTAAGGAGTGAATCAACCATGAATTGTAGTTGGAACAGGTGATCAACCCTAGCGGCAGTTTATATAGTGCGCAGATGTCTGGCATGAGCTACCTTTTTCAAACGTAGTCGAATGAATTCACTAATCGCAATATGTTCGTTAGCCAGTTAGGCATTTCCTTTGAGAATACGCCATACCGTACAGCTAACCATTTGCTGACAAAATTTACACTTGATGAGGCTAACTCGCATTTGTCGTGAAGGTATAATAAGCATGGCTTGGAACGCAACTGAATGTGGCGGCTTGGGTTTTTTACAATTTATGAAAGTTTAATGGGTTTTAATCTGAACACTCCATGCCAAGCCATTCAACGAATGATGAAAACGACTACTAACAAGAATCCTTACAACAGGTAGCAGAATTGACCATCAGGCGTAGAGAATGACAAAACAAAAGTTCCAGCAGACCCCGGAATATCAGCTTGCACCGCATTTGCGAGAACTTTGGCTTCTTTTTGTTTTGCATTTATGACTGAAGTGCATCACATTGCAATTTCACTCTACAACAGTGATGCTACCAGGTGAGCTGATGACTTATACACAACGAGCTAAAGATGGTGCAGATAAAATTAGAAAAAAAAATCTCTATATAAATAAAAAAATGATGACATAATGGCCTGCATATTCACATTTCCCCCCCTAGACATGGGGTCACCAGCCCTAATTACACGAAACAATATATGTACATATTAATGGGAAGGGCTGGTGGTGACGAAGTGCAAAATTTTCACCCGCACGACTCGTACTTACACAAGCATATGAAACACCACTACATTACAGAATGGTTAAAGCCGCCACAACGGTTTACCGAGTGTTGTTAATGTAACCTGATACCAGTGGCTAATCTACACGAAAGCTATCGCCTCATGTTGCATACACTTTGCACAATGAAGTTCGCTTAAAGGCGATTATTCGTCCGACATCGCGTTTTGAATATAGCAAAACTCGACGCAGAGACAAAAAGTCACCGCTAAGTGGCAGGTACGGGTAAAAAACTGCAAGACAACCGAGACAGCGGGCTGAGGTACGAGGAGCATCTGATCGGCGCAAAAGTTTTTAGAATCCGTCCACGCAGTACGAACGGAGTTGCGATTTTTCACTATAAAGCATCATTTGTCGAGAAAAGAGAAAGCGATTTTTAGCCGTCTTGAGAATTTATTGTGAATTCTCCGATGATACAACACACCCTCCTCCGATGATACAACACACCATTTCTATATTTACACTATGGGTGAAGGTAAAAAGGTGATGAACGTATCTTTTTTACAAGAAAGCTGCCGACGCAGCGGGATGTTTATCACAGTCTAGCCCCCTTTCACGGCACTCGCGAGCCTGACAAACACTCAAGAACGGTGCGCGAAAAAAAAAAAAAACGCTCTTGTGCTCGCTCTGCAACAGGTCGTTCGCGACCATTTGGATGACATTTGTGACGACGCATGCCACGCGCGGATATTGCAAACGAGACCCTCTTGATATGAACGTCGATACTGGGGCCTGAACTCGAAAAGTGGAGCATCATCGCAACAACCGACTACAGCATTACAATGCTTCTTACAGGTACAACAAATGGTCGCGAACCTCTCGTTCGCGACCATTTGGATGACATTTGTGACGACGCATGCCACGCGCGGATATTGCAAACGAGACCCTGTTGATATGAACGTCGATACTGGGGCCTGAACTCGAAAAGTGGAGCATCATCGCAACAACCGACTACAGCATTACAATGCTTCTTACAGGTACAACAATCACCTGTCTTTTTTTGTATTACATTCACCCACAATGGTACACACAAAAAAAAGAAAAAAAAAGGTTTGTGGGAAGTAATAAGCAGCTGTATACCACACGTTATGCACACTCGCAGTGATGCTCCTCATTCTAAATGAGCATTCATATATACATAAATTCATAAATATATACATAAATATGCCTTTGACAGCAGCTAAACGTAAGAACTAACATAAGGCAATGCTTTCATTAAAATGTTGCCGTCTTTATCGCGATGACAGATGGTATCTACATCTGTCAGAGTTCCTGTCATTTCTCAAGAGACACGCCAAAACCCAATAGCATATTAAGGCGGCAGACTGGTCTTTGGAACGAAAAAGTGACAAAAAAATTAATCTTTAAAAATTGACATATTTGGTTTCTGCAAGTATTTTTCTATCTCTCTGGAAACTTTCACACACCAGGAAATGGTAATTTTTCTGTATTGTCATTCTAACTGTTCAGATTTTTGGTGCTGTTAACATGCAGAACCAAAAAAAAAAAAAAGGGGGAACCGACTTCGAGGCTTCTTTATCATTTGCCGGCACCTGTTTTGGAAGCTCTGCTGCGAATTTATGAGCACCTTCATGAGGATCGCAAAACATGCGCACCATGATTGTTGCTTCTGAAGCTGTGTGTTTTCAATTTTTTCCATTTTTCTCAAAAAGGTAAATTTACGACTGCTCAATTCAAGATATATTAGACTGATATTCAAGATATGTTGGCATATCTTGAATATCACTTTTAATACAGCGCTTTTCTTTACTATGGTGGCCTTAAACAATAGGGGGACTAAAGTTATCTCGGGAACAATATGAGTGACAGAAAAACTAATTAAATATTTGAAATCAGCAGAAAAAACTGCATAATCCTGTGCAGTTTGATCAAGATCACTGAAGAAATAAACAAAAAAAATTTCTAAGACCAGTCTGCCCCCTTAAGAGATCTTAATTGAAAGTTAATTGATCCCCATGTAAGTTGCAACTACTAAAGTGTTCATCAAAATGCACATTTTCAATAAGCAAATTCTGAACCTATGCGCCAATGTTTTCGAGGAACTGAGCTATCCTGCAAGTCCTGTATTGTAAGGTAAAACGAGAAACGAAATATGACGATACGTAAAATACACGGACACTAACAAGTGCAGCGACTAGAAGAGCAACCAGTACTTGGCTAAGCATTTCTTCGATCCCTTAGAAGGTTGCGAGTGTTCGATGGTGTGCGCTGATAGCTACATCACCGTACGAAAAATGAGAGATTGAAGTCGCAGAGAAATGGCTGTACACAGATCACGATATTGGAAGTGTGAGACAATGAAGATGCATGTCTCGTACGACGGACAGGATGACAGTTGAAGTCATAGAAAAAATAATGACTCATCATGATAAACTGAGTAAGTGAAGGAAAAAAAGGTTAAAGAAAAAATGTCTTGTACGATTATAAAACATGATGAAAGTGTAGTTAGTGTTATAAAAAATATGACTGCGAAATGAAGACCATGGCGCAAAACAGATGAAAATCGACCAAATGAATGAGAACAGGATGAAAAATGCCAGTTAAAGTAATAAAAAAAAAATTCACAGTCCCGCCCAAGAAAGCAAGCGAAAACGAGAAAAAGTCTCGTACAGCTCGGTGACAGGCCGGGTACTACGCTGAATATCTTCTGCCATCAGCATCTTCGGCATGTAGCACATTTTCAGATTTTCAGCACGAATAAACAGCAAAAAAAAAAAAAGAAAGTAGGGACGAAACTAAAGATATTGGCAGACAGCCACTTTCACAAGGTCGTGAAACGCAACGAATGAACATTTGCGAGCGACGCAAGAAGACAATGCTGCAAGCGGAAGATGTGGTCCCTCGAGACACGATCCCCAACGAGGAAAGCACGCTTCGCGGGCCGTTGGCTTGACAGCGGAGGCAGTTATTGCGACAGCGGGACCGGGAACAACGCAGCGATCCTCCTCTTCATAGTCGTCTGGACGGGCGATGCAGAGCAGTCTGTCTCCGACCTTGGCCGTGCAACTGAAAGAAAGAGCGAGACAAATGCATTTACATCAAGGTTGAAGCATCGAATCACTCTACATACAATGAAACTTCATTACGACAAAGTCACATCTGCCATGAAAATACTTCGTTATACAGTTCAACTCACTTGTAACGATCCCAGATATAAACATATATAGGTTACAACAGCCATATTTTGGAGCACTTATTATTTTAGTATGCTACCTTTTGAAACTGAGAACACATGCAGCGAACATTTTTCAAAGCCTCCTACTTTTTACAACGAACACTTCCGACACGGTTGCGGTAAAAATATGGCACGTACGAAGCGAAAGAACTGTTGAAACAGGCATTCTAAAGCATAAGATAGGCGCTCACTTCCGTGTGCCCCGCTGCTGTTCACTTGCGACACAGATATCGTAGACCACGACAAGCACCCCACGCAGACTTCGGACGTTGCGAGCTGGGTCCCTCACTTTACAGACATTTCTTCGCCGGCAAAATGGAAATGACGGGGGGAAAAAAAAGAAAGAAAATAGAAGGCAGCATGAAGACTTGCGATCACCTTTCGCGCAACTATTTTTTCTGACACCGTTCTCGGCACTAACGACCGCCGACGATAACCCAACAATGATTTCGAACGCGAACAAACCATAAATGCGAGAAGCGATAACTTTCACTGCGACGCTAAACTCTACGACACCACATTGCGCCGCAAACTGTTTTCCACCTTTCGGTAACGGCATAGATCGGTGAATTGGTGCGCGCAGTTGCGGCGGTGGCTCAACGGATAAGCACCAGAAAAGCGCGATGGCGACGTGCCCGGTGGCAATGAGCGGGCCATTTTGACTCATCGCCGCCAACCTTGCCAAAGTCATCTGCAGATGGCTGCTCAGCGGAGTGATGGCGGTACAAATGCGTCATGCCGCCGTATGCAAGTTCGCCAGCGCTGCGTCGTGTGAGGTCGCTTGCACGCGTTGCTTGCAAAACTCTTCATGTGTGTGTTTGTTAAACGAACAGGCTACTCGTCGCACTCAAGCCCTAGTGAAGCATGCGCGAAGAAAGCACAAACCCTCGCATACATTGGACTGCAAACGAACTGGCATGCGACGGTGAGAGCAGAGTAAGTGACGTGCTACACACAATTAGCCAGCGATGATTGGTTTGACGAGGCGATACCGCGCTTCAGTGGAACGGCGAGTTCATTGCGAACGTGGTTGAATTCACTCTGTAGCAAACGGGCGTCAGCTAACACGCGAAAAAGCCTAACCTGTCAACGGAGGATTGTTTGCACTTTTGAATAAAACTACAAGAAAAAAAGAGATCGTTTGTGCACTAAGTGGATGTTTCTATGGGCTGGTTCATATGCAATGAACTACCAATATAACAACCATTTATCGCGACACTTTCAAGTTCGTTATAAACGGGTTCGACTGTACCTGAAAATTTGTTATAAATGATTATTTGTAACACTGCATCTATGGCAAAACTATCGGTCACTTACTTCATTATAACCAATAACTTGTTTGAATTCGTTATATTAAAGTTTGAGTGTGCGCCATTAATTTTGCAAGAAGTTTGTCCTTAGTTTCCTACTTGCAGGGAACGACTGTCAATTGGTATGGGAAGTGTTGTGACATTCGTTTGCTGTGTGCTTGTCGGCTGTGATGTCTCTACACTCACACTTTTGTACGGCATTACACTGTGTTCGGAGTACAGTATTAGGGGAGACACAAGTCTTGAAAGCCGAGAAGTTTCCGAAAAATCTATTTTTTCGGAGTACTTTTTTTTAATAATATATAGGGCCTGAAGAAGGTGTTTCTAAAATGCTATTGCCATGTAATGCGTATTTGTTGAGTAATTCAGTCTCAAAATCATTTTTGTGACCATTTTCCCTCACGAAACCACGTCAAAAACGGTCATATTCAACGCCTCGGCGCCTGAGAACCACACCAACTGGCGTGGCCATTTTGATCTCATTTGAAAGCAGTATTCTTCTTTTGTCTGTTTCTAGTGGAAAAACGCATTTCGTCTAGCAACACACAGCTACGTTGAATAAAGAAAAACCAAATACTTGCACATCATTGGTGTGTTTCTATCACGTGGGGCAGTTCCCGGTTCCCTGAGTGGTTGTCAAGGGATGCATCTGCTAGACAGCGGTGGGCAATTCGCCATTTTGTGACGAGGTCTACGGGACAGCTGTGCAATCGATGCAATGACAGGCGGTCATTGAAAGTTCCATACTGCTCATGCATTCGAAAAGAAGCGAAAATCGCGTCTGAAAGCATGCAGCGTCTTATCAGCAAAACCCTCTGCCACCTAAAACATGGAAGAAGCTGGCTGTGCCAACGCTATCACAAACACGGCTCTTGTGATCACGGACGCGATAACCGGGGCCAACAATCACACGCGAGATCTGCGCATCGGCACTACCCTGGTTTCGACACTGAAAAAGTGGCCCTTGCGTGTCGTATGAGTGACATTCAATGGGACCCTTCGTCGACGTCAGCCTCATGACGCGAGCGGTCCGTTTCTTGAGACTTGGAAATGACCACGACTACTGGAACGCCGTTCACCGTTGTAAGCTGCTTCAGTGTATGAAGCGCGGTACGTGAGGCGGGCCTGGCAGCATTTTCGAGCCACAAAACCTGTGCTGACGTGTGATGAGTGCGGGGAACTGAAATTTGTACGGAGCTTGCCGAGAGCAAAAAAGGGGGGGGGGGGGATGTGGCGTGCTGTTTGTTTAAGATCAACGTGCTCGCGGTTCGCGCGGCACAGCATACGGAAAAAACTGCGTTGAACTGCATTTTTTTTCACCCTGAATGTTTCATGGAGACGCAAAGACATATAAAGATTACCTGAAAGTGGGAATGATTCCTGTTTCCTAGAAGGTTGCCGCGCACATTACTGACGACTGCGCAAGCACCGTCGAAACGCTGTATGCCGATCTGAACTATGGAAACCCTGGAAACATCTGGTACGCAATGAAAAGAAAGTGCTCGAAGAATGATGACTTTACTCCTGGTGGCTTCTAGCATCATTACTGCACTGATATACACCATTAACTGTTTAATATACATGCTCACCGTGTCCCCGAACTTCTTTTCTGGTTTTCTTAAAACAACATTTTTCATCAAGTCCGAGGCCATTGCCCACAGTATCTTTTGATCTAGTAGTTGGATTTCGATAATTGTTGCAGCATTTGGAAGCTTATACATTAATGAGTGCAACAAGACCAAAAAATTATGATAATTTCATTAAAAACAGTGATTTATTTAACGATATAATTAAGCAACAGTTTCAAATGTCTCACGAATCTACTTGTTAAAGGCCATAACTCTTGAACCAATGAAGATAAAAATAAATCAAGTTTCCTTGCACTCTCTCTTCTTTACAGAACACTTCCATATCTTACTTACAGAAACTTCCATATCTTACTTACAGAATATCTTACAGAAAGCTGTCTAAACAGTGGGCAGAATGTAGGTTTATGGAACAGTCAATATATTGAAATCTGGAAGTGACAGCTAAAAACTAATTGCGTATTTCTTTTCAGCAACAAGAAATGCATATCACATAATTTTTACAGCTCTAAAACTCAAAATTAAACAAAAAAAATATGAAGATCAGTGTCTCCCCTTGAACCGTGTTCACAGCCCATTAACTCAAACCTCAATGTAACAAATTTGGATATAACGAATTATCGGTTATAACGACATAACTTATAGCTTTGCCTTAGTGTTACAAATAATCGCTTATAACGAAGTTTCGTGACAGAGGTGACCCTTGTTTGAGTGTAATACCTTTTTGGGTACAACATTTCTTTCACAGCTTCCACAGCATTACACATGCTAGGTGTGAAAAGGAATACAGTGTTGTCTTGTGCAAATTGCTGACAGGAGAGAGGGCCGAGGGAGAAGAGAAAAGAAAGAACCACCACCGCCACTAACAACAAAAGCCCCCCCTCACCAGAGTCGGCCCCGTCAAACTGAATGAGGTCGCCAGCCTGTGGGACTTCGGGGCAGATAACCGGCGACGGCACGTTGCTCGGGACCGGCTCGTCGAGCAGGCTGTCATCCGTTGTCGGGAACAGCTCCAGAAGTTCCAGTTCTGGCAGGTGACATGGCATGGGCTCTGGGTGCAGCTGCATCAGTTCTGGTTCGGCTTGCCTGCAGAGCTCCAGCAACTCCGGCTCAGAGCAGCTCTCCAAACTGCTCGTCGTTGCCTGGTCTACGGTTGAGTAGTTCGCTGCCGAGGGCACTCGCACCGTCGACACTGACGACAGATCGTTCCCAACAGTCTCCGCAGGCATCCTGTTGACCTCCGCAAGGCTGACAGCCCGTGCGTCCCGGTCCCAGCACATGTCGAAGTACTTGGGCAGTGAATTGAGCAGCTCTTCTAGGCTTTTGAAACCTAGCTGCTGCAGCGGAGGAGGTTTGCCATATCTGCGAGAAAGGAACAAAAAAGGCTTTGAACGGTATACAGGCAATCCCCTTTATAAGAAACACCGATGTAATGGGAAAATAGTTACAAGAGACACCGTTGTGGTCCGATTGAGATAAGGGTTGATAAAAAATTGCATACATTATATCCTGCTTATAAGAGACACATTATATAAGAGACAGGAATTGCTTCCTGGTGCATGTCTTCCATAAAGGGGCTTCAACTGTATTGAATAATGATGACGAATCACTCTTTCCTTGCCAATCTCATTCCAAATGAATCCCTTTGAATTGGCGTCCCCAACTCACTGTTGTAAGTCCTGCATACCATGCCTCTCTGACTCACCTGCGAAGGTAAGCCTCTTCGAGCAGGACCAGGGACATCCTTGGCTCTTCGCCTGGCTCCGTGACGGAATAGAGCAAGCGGCGCAGCTGCCAGGCTAGACGGTACAGGGGCGACAGCTTCATCTGGCCAGTGCACCGGTCGACAATGATGCAGCCGCTGTGCTCCAGGCCACGCAGTAGCACGAGGTCCGGGTACGAACCCCATCGCTGGTGGAAGGCCGCCCACAGCTCGGCCATGTCCATGCAGTCGTTGGGCTCGAACAGCAGGTCCAGGACGCACGCCTCCTCCGACCTCTTATCCGGGCCTTCCTCTGACCCTCTTTCCTCGCCAGTCTGACTCGTCTTCTGGCAACAGGTTGGGAACAATCGTCGGTGCAGTCAAACATTGTCGCATCAAAGGCAAAAGGATGAAAAAAATTATCTGATCGGGTTTAACGTTCCGACACCACCATATGATTTTGAGAGAAGCCGTAGTGGAGGGCTCCAGAAATTTCGACCACCTGGGGTTTTTTATAGTGCACCTAAATTTAAACACACCGACCTCAAGCATTTTTGCCTTCCATCAAAAATGCGGCCGAATGCGGCCGGGATTTGATCTTGCAACCTATGGGTGAGCGGTTACGAGCCTTAGCAAGTGATGAGAGGCACCAAAAAAGACAAAAAAAAAAAAAAAATTCGAACATGAGGTGTCGCAGCTACCAATATCTATGCATACCTGCCGAACAGAGTAGCGTACATACTCATGTTCTGGGCGCAGGTTATTTTTGCCAACTTCTGGGTCAAAATCACACATGGAGCTAAAACACCGAAGAAGAAAAGGACAGGTTTTTTGTCTTGCACATTTTCAGCACTACTTGCCTTCATTGCTGAAGTGAAAGCGAGGCGTAAAACCACTGAGCCACCCCGGAAAACGATGCCTTCATTGAAGTGTAGTACTCACTCTAACAAAAATAAGCGATAATGAACATTTGTCACTTTCAAGACGTTAAAGGAATATTATTTCTCACTTTTATCCTCTTTACTCGTCGCATTTTCACACTCCCATCTGTACCGGATGAGCTTGTCCTCTGTTCCATCGGACTTGTTCTAAGATTCCAAAGACCTTGAAGCTACTATTCATGTTGAAGTAAACTTTACCCCACGCTCTAAAGATACACTCAAACTTCGATATAACAAACCAAGATACAGTCGAAACCCGTAATAACGAAACCCCTCGAGTACGAAATCCCCGCAGCAGCGAAATATTTCGGAATCCCTGGCGAACGTTCATAGAAGCCCATGTATTACGTATCTCGCGGCAACGAAGTGTTTTTGGACAGCGATCCCGCATTAACGAATTTTCTACCACGGTGCGGGCCTTAATTTACCCTCCCGCCAAAGGTTAGCTGTCGAAAAAATGCTCGTATGCGTTTTATGCGCACTCAAAATTTATAAACATCTGCTTTTACCGCGCTAGCGTGGGTACCACCATATTTGTTTACATCAGAGGGGACGCAGCTTTGGGATCGCGAAAAATGGCAAAAAAATCGATTTTTTTTTTTTGAAAATCAAGTTTTCAGTTTCTGGAACCCTTTTTCTATCTGATTCCAAAATAGTATCTACACTGAAAACCGTGCAGAAGTGTTTCGGAAAATTCATTTCATCCACCTAGGTAGCGGAACTATTTCTGGAAATCGCGAGAAAACAGCGATTCTTGGGCTCATCGGAAAGAGCATTTCTCCGTGTTTAACTTTCCGCCTCAGCTGGCTCCTCCCTTTAAAAACAAGTGCACAAAAAGCAAATGTTTGAAGATCATTTCGAGGCCTTTGATTGGCTGGGGCCGCCTTGTTGTCTCAGATTGCCTCCCTATTGGCCCGATGCTCGCTCCGGTAGATCGTCGTCTGCTCATTGTGTGTCGCGAAGACATGGCTCTCGAAAATTGCTACTTCGTGACGTGTTCACGGCTCGAAGATCACTTAAGATATAATTACGCTTTAGTTAGGAGTAGTAGGTGGATGCGCGATCAGGTTACTTTGAGCGCGGCGCGTCATCGGAGTCATCTTTAGCCCTCACTCCACCGACAGCGAGACTGCCGGCAGGAACGACGCGCTAGCGCACTCGTGGGGATGTGCTTCGTCGCAAGCAACGAAGCTGTAAGCGGCGGCACGGTCAGATTGCGAGTTGCCGCACCGGATGGATGATTACTACGAGCGAGCGAGCGGTCTACGAGCGCGGCGCGTCATTTGCTTTAGCCCTAACTCCGCTGACAGCGAGAATGCGGGCAGGAACGACGCGCTAGCACATCCACAACAACCCGCGGGTTGTTTTGGATGCACTGGACACCCTTCGCTCCTTCTTTGGCGCACATGACGACGACGTAGCAATGGGCCACTTTTTTCCAGTGCTAAGGGAGAGCTTTGAAGTTGTTGCATGGCAAGGGTCGGCAAAGTAAGTTGAGCGATTTCTGGCAATAAATTTTCGTTCTGCTGGCCGTATCACTGTTTTTATGTCTCATACTCGTGGCGAAATTCTCGCGAAAACGAAATTTTTCGGTTTCTCCGGCGATTTTGTTATTGCGGGTTTCGATTGTATTACGTAATATCGGCTGCAACGAAGCAAACGTAGAATACTCCTGCAAAAATACACTGTTAGGAATGCATTTATAACGAAGTTATTTTCGTGTATGATGCAACTTCTAAAGAGGTTTGAGTGCACAATTACACACATCCACGAGAAATGCCCTCTTCAGCTGTCCAGTTGGTGTTGCTCGATGAGCGGCAGCACCTCGGAGGCAGCTGCTAAACCTCCCAAGACTGTGGTTCAGCCAACTACAGGTGCGAAAAAACACCTCACAGCTGCCTTGTTTCCTCCTTCCCCAAAAAGAACTCCGAAATTCTCACGACACCCAACAAGTGTTACTGCTAAACCTCTTCAAAATTTAAGGGTATGGCTAAAATGACTAATCTTTCAATATATCTTTTGGGGGCATTCTCTAACAGAGTTCTAAGTGCGGCTACGTTGTGCGCGGGTGGGCATCACACGACTACTAGGAGTGATGTCATTGTTGGTGGCAGTTCCTATGTGGCTAGCCTGGGAAGCATTGTTGGCCCAAGAACACAGTTTCTCAAAACGCGAACATCAAGTCAATCCCTCGTATGGAGAGAGCAGAGAGAGAGAGCACACCTCTTTAGGCACAGGCGGCTGCTGCCTACTCGGATGCCGGTAGCCGGGCACCAGTCGCACCATTTTTCGCCTGCCACTCCTATGAATCTGCAACGAACATGACGTTAGCAACTATTTACTACAGCGAAAGCAAAAATCGGCTCCCGTTAATATGAAGTTCCCGTTAATATGAAGTTCAAGGGAACCGCAGAAAACTTTAAATTAAACTTTTAATGAAGCAAAATGAACAAAAAACTGCACTTTTATTACTTCAAGCAATTTTTACTGCTTCAAGCCTGACATTTTTCTAAAAAAAATAGTCATCATCTTCTCTTGCCGAGCCTGGTTGCAGCTAGCAAGTTTTCCAAGCACTACACATGTCGAAGTGCTTCTTCAACAGTGTCTTCTTCAAGAGAACAGAAAGGCAAGGTTCTATTTGGTGTCGCATAAGTTGGTTCCAAGGGCTACCGATGTTGCTCGCAGAGACATCGGTAGCCCTCGGCAGCAGTTTGTTTGTGATGTCGTCATCGTCGTCGTCCACTAGCCCATTAGTGAACCGCACGTAGCGACGTTGCTGTCTACAGCAACGAATTCTTCAAAACGGACGTCACTAAGAACGGTCCTAAAGCTACAGTCGTCGAGATCACCTGTCTGCGCTTGACAAATTTTGCGAGTGTGCTAGGATTAACACCGTACTTCTACGCAATGCCTTGCTGCTTGGCGGTGCCTCCCTGTTCAACTTCTTTCAAGACTTCCCAATTTTAACGCCAGGTCAAGCATTCGGTAGGGGCTGCGAGTTGCCATTATCAAGTGCCACCACCACAGCACTCAAAATAGGATGCAGAAACACATGCGGATTCAGCCCAGAGTGCGTTGGCGGGCTAGTTGGTTTATCGGGCTATGTTTGAACAGCATGAATAGACGCGAAAGAAACAGAACACGCAAACACAGATACAGCGCTCTGTGTGTGTCTGCACATTCTTCTCCGCTCGCATCCATTCGCACTGTTGTAACTCCAACCCAGCGCACAGCTCAAGCACTCGACAAATCACAAAGAAAGATCTAGTTAGCCAGTGCAATCAATGCGATACCCCGGTGTTGACTAAATAAGATGGTCGCTTCATAAACTGTGGCACTGCGAGCGGCGACGATGGCAACAACAGCGCGGTCAGACAACAGTCCTAACACATGAGAAATTCCCCATTGCAGTCAAAAATTGAGGTCGCCTCAAAGCTTTGAATGAAAAATACTAATTACCCACATTACAGGCTTTTAACTTCAAACTATTAAGTATTTTTTTCATAGGCTTGCATACAAAACTGATGGGACAACTCATTGAGTTCTAATTACCTAAAAATTGCAATTAAGCAATCTCAAATTAGCGGGAGTCGACTGTATTGGGAGACCACAACAATAGGCTATTTTGGTGGCCAGTTGTCCGCTGCCACCTCCAGTGTTTCCAGCTTGTTTCGCAGAAATTCCGGCGTCAGTGTCGGTTGTGAGCAAGACATCACCATTTCTTGCGTGACCGAAAAATCGAGAACGATGAGAATAAAATGAATAAATGATAAAAAATCCTGGAGCAGAGTAGGGACCGAACCAGGGTAGTTTGGGTTTAAGTGGGGGTCGAACTCGGGTCACCTGCGTGGCAAGTGGATGTTCTATCACACAGCCATGCCTCTGCTTGTCAAAACAGTGAAAAGAACTTCCTCTGCTTGGAAACGCAGTGAAAGTAGCTTTTATGCTTCACAAGCACACGTATCATGTTTACAAGCTTCACCGTGCAAGATGAATTATTCACAATGCAACATGAAATATTGCAGTAGTAATGCATGGTACAAGTGTCTATTGCCAACGGGCGTCAGAATATGCGATCATCATGGTGGCTCCTTGGTTGATAGTCGGTCACCCACTACAAAAGGCACATGCGCTACTGCGCCTATTCCCTTTTTTAAGACCACGTAGTGGGTGCATAGCAAATTCGAAAAGGTTTCATGAACCAAGTGTTTGAAGGACACACTAGGAACAGGATGTTGCTATCACATTCAACTCCTAAAGGTGAAAATTTAGGGTTCCCTAATGCACTCATTATTATTTGGTCAACGTTTTGATTCGAGTAAAGGTGGTTTTTTTCTTTCGGACGGAATCAGAAAGTCGTTGTAAGATGCGGGGTCGGCGTAAAACTGTGGAGCAAAAACAAGGAGGATGGTTTCTGGGAAATCTTGCCGGGAATAAGCTGATTCGTCGTAAAATGCGGGTCGTCGCGAGACCGCGGGACAACATATAGTCGAAATTCCACTATAGTCAAAGTGTTCGATCATTCGTGCATGCCTAGACATTACCCTATGAAGCCATATTGATGTCACAAGCTGGTGAAATTCGTGATATCGTCAGGGCGACACAGTGTTGTCATGACGTAACCTGACGTCATACGGTGCCGTCGTACACATTGTTGCTTGGTCACAAGCGGGCCGATCCTAATGTCACTGCTAACTCATGAGAGATGCAGAACGCTTGCATGCATCGAATTCCAGAGGCCGAGCGACAGCCCGTTGGGTGCAGAAACGTTCCAAGTGCGGGATCAATACGATAGATTCAGAAGAAAGAGAAAATTAAGTTTGCCTTCGGTGTGTAAGATATTCTGCGAGTCTTTCTTCATCTTTTTGAAGCTCTGTTGTTTCTATTTCTGCTTTTGCTACTTCAGGCAAGAAAGTTTTCACCTGCAAGCAACACACTGCAACGCGAATGGCTGGTGACTATAACACTCACCTCAGCAACGTCAGAGATGGCCTCTATCAGGTGGGTCATCTTCCCGTATGGCAGGTAGTTGGCAATGCGAAGGGGTCGGCCGAATTCTTGCTGGTAGGCGGAACCCAACTTGTGCACTGGAAGTCCCTTGTCGCCCAGTGGACTCAGCAGCTGCACCAGTTCCTTGGCAAACAGGCGCAGGCGCTCCGCTACCTCCAACGTTGGATCCGGAGGCGCTAAAAAAAGTACAAGCCGTCGTTCTTTCTCCCAGAGTGCAATTACTTTACAGTCAATTACAGGCCGAGAAAAAAAAAATGCTACCTCGATCCACAGAACCGCGAGATGCCTACCCGTCATTTGTGAAAGGCAGTCGTGCTCGCCGGTTTCTGTTTGAACTGTAAGGACTTTATCTCGACCAATATAAATGGTCAGACCCACCTGTAACGACCCCAGATATAACAATCTATCCGTTACAACCATATGTCAGTGCCATCGGTCGGCAAACTTACTCGGACTGACTCAAACTCAGATCGAGCTGTGAGTCCGAGTGAACAATATTTTGGCGAGCTTGTGTTCGAGCGAGTCCGGTTGAAGAAAATTTTCGTAAGTGCGAGTCCGAGCGAGTCCAAAGCACAAGTTCCTCTTTTGTTTGCCGACCTATGGTCCTATCTAATCACCTTTAGCGTTACTGTAAGCCTTACATTCATATTTATCTGTCAGTAGCCTTATCTTCACGTCTACTCACATGTGTTCCAAAGCAGTATCGTTCCTAAACCATTTCAATACTTATCGATCAAGGGTGTTAATTTCGTTAGGAGGCAGGAAAGTTCTTGGTAAATATATCGTATGCTATCATCTTTCCTCAAGAAAAGTGTCCTCACTGGTTTGCAACCACTTGTACGTACACAAAAAGGCTTTATATCAAAATGCACCAGACATAGCGCCGATTACATGAGATATTGGTGTTAAAGAGCATCGGCGCCACGATCGAAAAAGCTAACTTTGGGGACTTGCGAGTCGACTCGCTCGGACTGGCTCAGACTCGGATCAAGCCACGAGTCCCAGCGGCTCAGAAAAATTTGTTGAGCCTAAGTCTGAGTCACCTCTAAGTGTAAAATATATTTCATGAACGAGCTCCGTGATTTTTGCTGACCTATGGTGAGTGCACTAACGATTTTCGTATATAGTCGAAACCCTTTATAAGAGACACTGATATAAGAGAGAAATGGGTACAAGAGACACCAGTATGCGTAGAGTGAAATACGGGTTGATAAGAAAATGCATACGAGGTACCCTGCTTATAAGGGACATCTCATGTGAAAGAGTGGAATTGCTGTTTGGAGCATGCCTCTTATACTACAGGGGTTCAACTGTACTACGGGTCGAAGTTGCATCCACATACGGCCAACATTTTCCAAGGCCTCCTATTTTTACTGAAAGCACCTCAGACATGGTCACGGTAATTATGTAGCACATATGAAGTGGAAAAACAAAAGGCTAAAACGGGCCTTCTAAAGCATGAGAGGAGCACGCACTTGCACATCAACTTGCGGCAAAAATGTCATAAATTGGCTACCACCGCACACAGGTTTCGGACGCTGTGAGCGAAGTCTTTCACTTTTCAATAAGGTGCAGCCTTAGCTTTCACACGACAAGGCTTTTCGGTTCTTTGCGCCTACGCATGCCTACAGTGAATCAAACAATGCCTTGAAAAGGAGGAAGCCATAAATGCTATAAGTGATGACCGTGATAACTTTTCGTTCCATAAAAGTTCACTGCGTCAACCTGACAATGTGCCGCACAATGGCTTGGATATTTTTCTTGGGAATCGGCGGAAGCTGGTAAATCGATGGTTATGTCTTCGCCGCAACTGTGGCGAAGTTGTCATGAATAAACATCATAAAAGAGTGAATGCGTGGAAGCTGGTAAATCGATGGCTATGTCTTCCCCGCAACTGTGGCGATGTTGTCATGAATAAACATCAGAAAAGCGTGAACGCGATGCAGTGGTCGGTGACGAACATGCTATTATGACTAATTGCGGTCAACGTTAACACAGTCATTTGTTTGCTTGGCTTTACATATGGCGTAAAATGCGCAGATTGACGGCCATACAAATCACCACGCTGCCGTTTGCAAGTTCACCAATGCCACGTCACGCAAGCGTGTCATATTAAAGAAACGACAGTACACTCAAACCTCCACATAATAAAGCTGCATCTTACACAAAAATAAGTTTGTTATATCTGAAAATTCGTTATAAAGGTTTACTCCCATCCCCATATCTATTGTCAAACTATTTTTATTTTACTTTGATATAACCAATGTTTTGTTATATCCGGGTTCGTTATATCGAGGTTTGAGTGTAGGTCGCCCGTATTGAGCAGCACGAGCACCCAGTAATGCCGATGCACAAACAGCGAGCGCATATTGCAGGCTTTAATAGGCAACAACGCAAGCGTGCCGCACCTCGTCGTGCAGGACTGCGTGAGTATCGTGGAGACGTAGACTGCGTACTGCTTGCGACACGCTTATCTTCACCGCGTTGAACGAACCGGCTGCTCGTCGCACCCGTGCACTGTCTGGAAGAACGCACAAACGTGCACATACAGTATAAAGCGGTCTCCGCCGTGTGCCGTAGGCAACGCACTGCACGCAACTAGCCAAGAATGATCAGCTTCGCGTGGCAGAGCCGTGGTTTAGCAAAACGGTGTCAATTAATTGCAAAATGGAGCCACTTCGCGGCATCACAGTGCCTAATGTGAACACCCTCTGACACTTTTGAAGCACCCATCTTTTGTTTTTGGTTTGCCTAGACTGATGGCTGCGGATCACTTTAGCACTAGGTCTAAGCAAATATTTGTTCACGCAATAAGATCACTACATTGCTGCTGGACTTGTCTGCACGTAGTGGGGCTTCCCAGAGCTATTGGGGGGAGGAAATGGCAACGCAGGGCGCAGGCCTGTGACACGATAAGTGTAATGTTTGAGGTGATCGTGGCATGAGAACTGAGATTACTAGTGTGTTTCATATTTCTTTTGTCTGCTTTTTCATTGAGCCCCAGGTGATGCCATCACAACGAAAAAAGATCACTACGACTGCAAGACAAGACACAGGCGCCGGCTACCATTTCGCCTCTGGATATTTAGCTTGCAAAGGTTTTTTTCTCCCAACACTTTTCTTCCGGTGAATAAGTATATCTCGCGTGTAAATACTACCCTAAGATACATACAAAATCAGAAGTATTACTCTTTATGCCCCCCCCCCCCTTTTTTTTATACCACAACGCAAAGAAATTAACTTCTTTGACACCTTAGAGGCAGGAATCAAATCGCAAAAAAAAACATTTATCTCAAAACTCGTTTTCAGTTTCTGTAGTCCTTTTTCTATCTAAATCCAAAATATCCTCGCTGAAAACCCCGCTGAAGTGCTTTTAAAAATTGTTGCACTCGCAGAGATGGCAAAAGTTATTGAGGAAAATCAGAAAAAAAAATAAAAAGAATGCAATATTTCAAAACACGGTTGCTCGAGACGAACGAGGCATGGGGACCTTGGGCTGATCGGAAAGAGAATGTCTCCATGTTCGAATTTTCTACTGCCTACACAAGAATATTTTTCATTTACTTTGTTATAACCAATATTTCGTTATATCGAGGTTTGAGTATATTATATATTATCCAAAGACGATCATCTCCCTATCATGATAGAATCTTGTTCCAATGGTGATCTTGGGCGCAAAAAACGACCCGAGCGCATTGTGCCTGAAACGATTTCAACATATACCCTGCAGAATCTTCAATCTCTGGTATCAAAAGAATACTCACGCGACTCGGGATAAGTGATGAATACAGTGCCTTCTTTACGCTCCACCTGCAATTGAGACGAGAAAAGAAGTTTTGGCAATATTTAATGACAATATGCCAGACAAGACTAACTTGGCGTGTGAAAACCAGAACAGCACATTTCGAATAGAATAAAGCAGAGGGAAGCTCAATACAAAATCAAATGTCAAATTCTATGGATAAGGTGATGCTGGTAAACCTTGCGCTGGCACGCCCTGGTGTGCCATGTGCTCCAATTTCTTACTTCGTACAGTGAAATCTCAGTATAACGAACTTCAGGGGGCTGCGTCAATTCGTTCGCTATTTCAAAAGTCCGTTAGAGTGAAAGCCCAAAAATTAACCATAAATACTTATTTTCCACCGACCGAAACAACTTATCTTTACAACGGTGGGTCCTTGAACTCGTTTTTAATGGGAAAAAACGAATGCACACGTGAACACCAAAAAATGCACGTTTGTAATTTTTTTCTTGACGCTGTTACGCCTGGGAGTCCACACCGAACCGAACGTCATTGCCACTGCAAAGGCAATCTGTGTCAAGGCCAGCGAGCGAGCCCACTTGACGCCATAATCTCAGCGACGTCATCAAGCGGCGCCGCCGGTCTGTCTTACGCAACGCACAGCGAGCTTCCTCAGCCTACGGGCCCGATGAAGCAAGCGGCACCATCCAGCCTGGCAAGTCTTACGCAATGCGTGGAAACATCACTCGTCCTTGCGTGCAACCAAGCGCAGCGCTTCCGGATTTGAGGATCATGATGCAACCCAGTGGCGGTTCTTTACTGCAGGAATATGACATCACGGCCAGCGGCACTTCTGATTGGACGTTGGTGACATAAAGGTCCACCCGGTGCCTATAAAAGAAGCCGACCTATGCGTCAAAGAGAAGCTGGCCTATGCGTCAGAGAAGACATCTCGACTCTTCATGTCCCTAAGCTGTCGGCCCCAGAGCCGAATATGTAACGCCTCTATTTCTATGCTGTACATAAACCTTGCCTTAACTCACCGTCGTCTTGTCCGCCCGTCTATCAGCTCTGCGCAGACGCAGTCGCGAGCTGAGAAACACACGCTACCAAACAGCCAGTGACCTTTGGAGCGGCGAGTTTCGTGGCCCCCTTCGTAACCTCGGTAGCGGCACGCCTTCGTAACAGTGGATGGCAGCTGCGGGATCGGCCGGCGTCAGCGACATCGATGCGGTGAGTGCCCGGTGTTTTCCCCTCAGTTCACCAGACTACTCTCGCGCAGATAATAGTAGTTAAGAGAAGGGCTGTGTCAAGCATTAGTGGGTGATCTTTGATCGTTTCAAGCGAAGCCGGAGCGCTTTGAAACCAAAGTTAATGCGGATGGTGTAAACACGGCAGTGTTAAAAATTGCTTGCGCGTCTTGCTAGTAGACTTATAGCGGGTGCGGCAAGAAGATTGTTATAAGAGAAAAACAACAAGAGGCTAGTGTTAGCAATGCTTAAAGTGAAGGAACTCATCAAAATTTGTGAGGAACTTAGCCTTACTTTCGGCCGTGCGAAACGAAAGCAAGCGATCCTTGAGATCATGAAGGATGAAGGAGTGACGACTGAGGAAGTCGATGAGGCCTAGGCGGATATCAAAGCACGCCGCGAGAAGGCTAGAAGGCGAGCAGTAGAAGTTCGCGAACTTGAAGAAGATGAAAGGCGAGAACGCCGTGAGGAGGCCGAGAGACAGGAGCGCCTCGAATTGAAGCGAATAAAATTGGCAATCCTACAGTGTTTGCAGGTGCCTAGCGTAGCTTCTGCGACAGTTCAGATCAGCGGTCGTAGAATTCGGGACCAACTGCCACCGTTCGTAATCGGCGAGGATGTGGCGAAGTATCTCGTCAAGTTCGAACACGTATGTGTGCGAAATGCCTTGGAGCAGTCTCTTTGGGCGCACAACCTGTTAGCTCTTCTTCCCGGCGAAGTGTCCGACGTGATAACGTGCTTGTCGAGGGAAGCGTTCGGGAGCTATGACGAGGTTAAGGAAGTGCCCTTGAGACGTTATAAGCTGTCACCCGAGGCTTTCCGGCAAAGGTTCCGGTACTTGCTTCAGCAAGGGGTGTGTGGAGCCGCTTCAACAGCCGGCCTCATCCTTTCCACGGTTACAACTTGGACAGTTACTGCCCCAGAGAACGAAAGGCCTTTTGTCGAAATGTTGGCTCCAGCGACACCCCCTTCTCTCTGTTCGAGAATACTTTATCCCATCTCCACCTGAACCTCTGCCTCGTTTAAAATAGAAAGGTAACTTTGAAATTTATCTTCATAAAAAAATAATGAATATCTGTGTTTTTACGTCCCAAAACCACAACATGCTAGACGCCATAACATTGGGCTCCAGAAATTTTAACCCCCTGGATTTCTGGCGTTTCGTCTCCACCAAAACCTGCTACCTTTAGGTCAGCATCTGAGCCCCATAACCACAGCTCCAATGCGATGAACACAGCGAGAATTAGGCGTAAAGTGTTTAATAAAAATACGCCCCAGTCCCACGCAGTGAAAACTTGCCCAGTGATTCAGCAAGTGCGTGACTAGCTTATTACAATTGTTGTAGGTCTCTAATTATTGTAAACAATGAAAGAATGAATTTCTTTCTCAGTGTTCTTAACTGGAAGTAATTCTCATATTCATCATTATTTTATATATTTTTATTCCCTCCCACCACTGGTCACGTTACCTGACCTGCATGACACATACTATTTACTGTTATTACAGTAGAATCTCGATGATACGATAACGGCTGATACAAAATTCGGGGTGATACGAATTTTTCTGTGATCCCAGCCGAGGCCCATTATTTGACAATGCGGTAGAGTACAGTTGTTACGAACTGACTTTTTACCCGAGTCGTTTCATACGAATAAACGCCACCCCAGCAACAGCCGCGGAAGCAAGCAGCGCGCATGCACGCGCTGAAACGCATGCTGCGCCGCCGGTTTGGCACGTTGCCAGCGACGCCTGCGAGCGGCGGGCGACAGACACCAAGATCTGCGCGATCTCAGACGCCGGAGTGCGCCTTTTGCTTCTACATGAAGGCTCCAGATGGCGCTGGCCATGGTGGAGACGCAACTCTAATTCAATCCAATCTTTGTTTTGCTTGGTGGTAGGTGTTCTCTGGTGCGGACATGTGGTTACTGTAGTGCGGAGGCTGCCGACCCTGTCTTGCCCAGTCGAGCACACGCATTTGCTTTGTTGTGGCTTTTTGCGGAGTCCCACCAAGCCATGTCTCGCAAGCAGAAGGCTCTCTCCTTTAAGGAGAAACTGGACATTCTTTGAAAGGTCGATGAAGATCCCAAAAGAAAACGCACAGAGTCGGCTAAGGAGCTAGGCCTCGCTATGTCGACATTGAGCACAATTGTTGGACAGCGGGACACAATAACGAAAAATGCGCTTCCGTTCAGTGTAAACGCGAAACAAGCAAAGACAGCCCAACACATAAAACTTGAAGAAGCTTTATTGATCTGGTTCAAGAAGGTTACTGCAGCCGGTGAGAACATTGACAGCAAGGTTTTGCGTGAGAAAGTCGACGAAATCGCACTTGCTCTGCACATCGCAGATGCCAGGCCTCACGTGGGTGGATGCACCTTTTCAAGACGAGACATGGTCTCGTGTACAAAAGTGTCAGTGGGGAAGCCAAGAAGCCTGACGAGACCGTCATTAGCAACTGGCTCATGAAGCCGGAGTCGCTTATCTCGGGGGTATGAGCCTTGTGATGTTTTTAATGCAGATGAGACAGGCCTGTTTTTTATTCTTCAACCCGAGAAGAGCCTTTGCTTAAAATGTTAGGCATGCCAAGGGGGCAAGAGAAGCAAAAAAAAAGAATAACGGTTCTTCTGTGCTGTAACGCCGACGGGTCAAAAAAGCTTAGGTTGACCATAGTTGGAAAATTTCAGAAGCCTCGGTGTTTCAAGCGATTAAGCCATTTCCCATGCGTCTATCGCGCAAACAAAAAAGCATGGATGACGGCGGCTCTTTTCAAAAAATTTCTGTCTCTCCTTGACAGAAGAATGGCCTGCAAGAATCGGAAGGTTGTTCTGATTCTTGACCAGTGCGCATCCACCCCAAGCAAGTGACGCTTCAACATGTCAAGCTGTTTTTTTTGTGCCCGCAAACACGATGGCGCACTTGCAACCGCTTGACGCTGGGATTATAAAAAACATCAAGCACCATTTCAAGAGCCTTCTTGTGCACCGCCTCCTGGCCAAAATCGACAGAAAAGATGAAGGTGGCCTGCGAATAAGCTTTTTGGACGCCATACATTTTATCTCAATGACTTGGGATAGAGTAACGCCGACTACCATTGGAAACTGCTTTGGTAAATGTGGCTTCTTTGGGATTCCTGAAGAGGTGCCAGAGGTCCTTTCAGAGTCTGAGGAGCCCATTGAGGGCTGAGAATGCCTTGATGTCAGCTTTTGCACGGCGAATGACAATCTTGCCACTTGTGGTGTGCGCACGGCGGAAGATATTGTCAACGAGGCCACGTGTGAGGTTGGCGATTCCAGCGACGAGTGCGACGGCGAAGGACCACCACCGGCGGCTGAAACTCTGCATGCGCTCGACGTGCTGAGGTGTGCTATGTCTGCTGAAGAAATCAGTGACGACACATGCGTGCGTTCTTACAGATTCCAGAGAAGTCTGCTTAGTGACTTGACACAAAAAAAAAAAGAAGCAGAGAGACATCAGAGATTTTTTCTCCAAATAATAAATATTTTTGAGTGCAGAAAATGAGTTTGCCTCCAACTAGTCTTTAATTTAACTAGTTTTGGCTGTGTTCCGATGATACGAATTTCGGCTATAACAAATATTTTTTGTGACTCCGCGAGATTTGTATCATCGAGATTCTACTGTACTACTACAAATGCTAACCACTATGATGGCGCAGGCAGACTAATCCGCGTATTCAGAAAGGCTCCTTGACTTGAACCTGACTTGCCGGCATCTCAAGGCAGTGCATTCAGAAGGCGTTGGTGCTGCATTGAAGGCGGTAGCAAGTCAAGCTCAAGTCAAGGAGTGTTTCTGAATACCGGGGTTGGACAACCTTGCTGTAAAGAATTAAGTAAGGTTGAACAAGGCTTACCACAAACGTTTCACGAGGCAATGCTTCGAGCAAATCATCCAGGGTGCAGACCCCGTAGTCGGCCACCTCCAGCGGCCGCTCGAACGTGGTCAGGTATAGCTGCAGCAGGCTGGCCATCGACAGGGTCTTTGGTGCGATGAGCCCCTTGAAGAGGCGTTCCATGTCCCACACGAACCGCTTCATCTGCTCCGCGTGCGTCAGCGTTATGACACCATGGTAGCCGTGGCCTAAGACCTGTGGAGGTTTCGACAAGCAGCGGTGCGCAGTGTTTTAATACCCTGGAGGCACAACGCCCACATATGTGGATGCAAATTGCTCTTGAAATTTATTTGAACGAGGTTCCAAGAAACAGGAAGATTGAACATTGTGCATATGATGTACTGGACCATGCACAAAGCTAAGGTGCCTTGACTCTTGACTTCACAGCCGAATATGGCAGTGCTAGAACCCAGCCGTAAGATAGTCTACAAAGCCAGAGAAGAGCCGCACCTCAACGACTTCCGGGATGGTAGCCATGACGTCGGCCACTTTGGCACAGCCATAGTTGAGCACGCAGAAGTTACGAGAGAAGTGGGCCTGGTAGACAGTGGTCAGCCTGCCTACTTCCACCCGGCAGTGAGGCTGCAGGCTCAGCAGTTCCACCATATCCAAGGCCAGCCGTTCTGTCGGCGATCCCTTGACGATGCTCTCTGAAAAATAGAAGTGGGGGTCACACTACGAGCGCCAAAGCGCAGTTCCTGCTCACCAACGCTTTTATGATGAATATCAAGCAGTGCTAATTTTTGGTTCATTCATATTTTGGTGCATTTACATGAGACCGCACGTCGCGCAAATGCAGACATGCACTCGTTAGGTGAAAGTGTCAAGTTATTTGCAGCACCAACATGTTATTTCTACGCAGCAACGTGTCCTCCTACATTACATGTGAGCACTTTTGTCCAGTGCCCTAATAAGTATCACACAAATGCCATTCTGCATATCGGAATGATGTTTCTATACGTCAACCCATCGCTACATTCCATATACTGGGCACACCAAAGCTCTCCAGTAAGAGAAGTATCGAGCGTTTGCAGCACTGCCAGTCATATATGAACGAGTCTGCGGGTTGCCACTGCGAATAACGGTTAACACTTTAAAACGCACATCATGATCTGTTGTTGATAAACTAATTAAATTTGCATAACTATATTGAAGTTTGAGTATACCTTGTAATGTATTATAGCCCTTCCACTGCTTAAAATATAACGAACAGATATAACAAAATATTGGTCATAAAAAGTAAATGAGAAGTAGCCTTGCAACAAATACATAGCTAGCAATACAGATTTATAACAAATTTTAAGATATAATGAACATAGTTTTTTGTAAAAGGCATTTTTGTTACAATTATGTTTGAGTGTAAATTATTGTCTAATCATCATACAATCACTCATGCTGTATGTTTACATAAGCTAAATTTAATGATACAATAAAGTTACATGTTAATGTTAATTTACTGTCGGGGGGGCATTCCTAATAAAAGAAAAAAATTAAAAATCCTGCCAAGAATTCCCCATTCGACGTTTCCAGCACAGTACTGCCTTCTCCGAAGTGATCTATTGCAGTAAAATATTTACCCAGAAATTATAAAAGGAACTCAAAGCATCAATAATGCTAACTTTACCATTAGCTCAGCGTTTGTGGTCTTTTCCTCGTCAACAGTGCACGAAAACGGCAAAAGCAAGTCCCGTCTCCAAACGAAGACGTCGCATCGCAAAAGGGCTAACACAACATGTTGCATTGCTGACCTGTCTTGTTGGACGATTCCTCCCGCTGGGCTCGTTTGAAGCCCCGCTTGGAAGACACGACGCTGACGCCCGGCACCGACGCCACCAGGTGTTCCAGGGGCACCGTGCCGGCCTGCCACTTCTCCAAATTGGTCTCAATGGGCAGCGCTCCGAACTCGGCTCGGTAACACGCCTTCAAGCTGCGTGACACGCGACAGTGCTAAAGCCAATTGCAATCCACGGCAAATAGGCCGAGTTAGACAACATTTGGACACTAAGGCAAAACAACCAATCGGTTTACATTGATGAGCTGCACTCCGTGAACTCCAATGTCATTACTTTCACCATCGTAAGTTCACTGACCTTTTCCCTCCTGAAAGATGAGCAGAGCGTGTATACACTGCTCGTACCACTCGCACAGAAGACGATAACGCGCACACACTCAAACCTCAATATAACAAATACAGATATAGCGAAGTAAATGAAACATAGTATTGCAATAGATATAGTGTTAGGAAGATACCTTTGTAACGAATTTTCGGATATATATTTATATGCACACGCACACTCTCAAACCTCATTATAGCAAAGGTGCATCTTAGGAAATTATACCACGTGTTGAAAACATTCGAAACGCCGGCATTCTCTGCAGGACAGCAGCAAAGTCAGCTTCCCCCCAAATCTGTCCCTCGCATTTTCGCCGTTATGCCGATTCGCACTTACATAGTAGGTTTGTGCAACGACGCATCCTGCGAACGTAGCTGCGTACTCTTCCTAGCTCTCACCGTCGCAACCCGTACAAGGGGCACCAGTACTAGGGTCCTTAAGACACTGGAATACCAATACGACAAACAACAGCGGTGTCAAAACTACGCATGGTTGCCGCCACTGCCGCCGCGTGGCTCTCCTCGACTGCGCTTTTCAGGTGAGAGCATTACAAGCTGCTCCTGGCTGCTCTCAGTGCAGCAAAAGTGCTCCTACTCCCGTTTTACCACTAAAGCACGCCGGCTCCGAAGAGTGGACTCTCAGTGTGCTTTTGAGTGCTCCTGTTCTGCCATTGAAATTCACCATAGATAAAGCGCAAATCCCATTTTTTAGATGTGAAGCAGCTTTTGCTCGGGGCTGTGGCCATCCCTCGGCGACCGTCTGCTCCCCCACTACGCACGCACCAACTGCCCCCCCTCTCTCTGTTCGTATGGGCTCGACGAGGTGGAGCTAAGGTGGCAGGGCGCTGCCTCCACTTGATTTCTCCTCTCCCGTTTATCTCCGCCACAATTGTGCACTCGTATATAATGCTGCGCGCACCTGCTCCGTTGCACTCTCTTAGCCGCGCTGGGTGCTCATCTTGAGGCACACACACACATGGTAATACACACAAATGGGATGGAGGGGTACCATAAGTAGTACACAATATGTACTACACAACTCAACACACACAAAAAACATACATGAAACATACGTGGAAACATACCAATGGAAACAACAAATGAAAACAAGTGAACATGGCATCCCCACATGATTCCCTTTAGCGGGAAATGGTTTAGTGGAAGTATGTCGTTCTAGAACAAAAACAGAACGAAACATTTTTTTTTTTTCAGTGAAACGTAACTAAAGCCGCAACAACAAAGCCATCCTGCTCATGGGCCCCCCCGCTAATCCACCACACTGACCTGTCCAACAGGATGATGCCGTCGTGCGCGTCCAGCAGCCTCCTCAGTTGTGCCACCCACGTCGCACGAGGTACACAGGCTTCAGGAAGTGACCTCGCCAGAGGTCTGGCTGCGCCAGCCGCCGTGGCAACGGGCCTGGTGCTGTCGTGAAGCGGGCAGCGTGGTGGCATTCCCATCTGCAAAATGTTTGGAGCGCCACGTGGGCAAACATCTTTGCAGCATTACGGCGAAGCCGTCTCGGCATACCGCGTGCTACCTCTGTGGTATTAGTCATAGACATCTCGTAGGAAGGAGTGAATAAAGACGTAGATACACTCAACCCACATCACACTCAAACCTAAATATAACGAACTCAGATATAACGAACTATCGGCTATAGTGAGGTAAATAAAGAATGGCCTTGCAATAGACATAGTGCTAAAGATACAGTGAAACTTCAATTATACGATAGTTATAGCGCGAGAACAAAACAATGACACAGAGACAAGAAGGACACGAAAGACACGAGCGCTAACTTCCAAGTGAGTTTATTGTGCAGAGCACGAAAATATATAGAGGAGACAGTGACCATGTGATAAAAAACCATATGGCACAAGAGCAGAACATGAGTAAGAAAAACAAAAACAAACAACACAAAAACAAAGGCACTGAAAAACAGCAAAGAAAAGAAAAAACCTAGAAGAAAACGAAACAGAAAGGTAGAGATAAAATAACTACCTGCCCGCACCGAAACCTTCGAGGAACCTGCGTTCCTTCTCGGACAAAGCCACGGAGGGCTTGCTAATACAAGGCACCTGTTCGCGTGCCATCTGCGCGGCCTCGACAATGACCCGTGTGCTTTCATCTCTGTGTTTGTACAGCGTCGCTGTGTCCTTGAAGAAGGGAACACAATTGCACTCAGTGCAGTGCTGGGCAAGAAAACCATCTTTCCCGTTTCTAACATTGTTTGCGTGCTCTCTCAGCCAATCGTTCAGACACCTTCCGGTCGTTCCGACATAACAAGCACCACATGACATAACAAGCACCACAATTCAATTGTTTCAATTGGTTCATGCATAGCACCTCTACTCAGTGATCTTTTATTGGCAAAGATGGGCAAAAAACTGCAGGAAAAGTTAGTAGGCTCGCATGTCGTCAAAATATTCAGATACGTGGATGATTTCCTGGTTCTTCTAAATTGTAATTCTTCTATGTTTCACTCGTTGGCCACTCAAACTATAGGTGTGTTCAAAAATTGTTTGAAGCTTCTTGTGTTGACACATGAAATGCCCGATAATGACAAATTACGCTTTTTGGATTTAAATCTGCTTTTTAGCTCACAGCACATCTGTTGGTGTTATGAACCACGTGCGCAGAAACCTCTACTTCCCTTTTCTTCTGCTCACAGTAAGATAGTTAAGCGAGGCATAGCACGAACCTGCCTTGAGAATGCTTTAAATAGGTCGTGCGCCCACAATATCTCTGCGAGCTTCAAAGCTCATGTTTCCCGCCTTAAGGCTTCAGGTTTCCCCGAGGCGTTTATAGCATCTGTTGCTGAGACGATCCTGCGGACTAATAAGGCAGAGCAGAGGAAGCGACAGAATCTGAGCAACACGGATACAGAACGTGGAAGGATAGCCGTGATTCCATACATACACCAGATATCACATAGGCTCAAAAAAATCGGAAAAAGTGTTGGAGTTCGTGCCCTGTTCTCGGCACCGTTCAAATCAATCAGCCTCACCAAATTTACCAACCCCCTGAAAACGAAATCATCAACAGAATGCAGAGTTCAACATCGAAACAGGTATGCGGCCTGCTCCCGGGAAGTCGTCTATAGGACCCCCCTTTCATGTGGTGCTTGTTATGTCGGAACGACCGGAAGGTGTCTGAACGATCGGCTGAGAGAGCACGCGAACAATGTTAGAAACGTGAAAGATGGTTTTCTTGCCCAGCACTGCACTGAGTGCAATTGTGTTCCCCTCTTCAAGGACACAGCGACTCTGTACAAACACAGAGATGAAAGCACACGGGTCATTGTCGAGGCCGCGCAGATGGCACGCGAACAGGTGCCTTGTATTAGCAAGCCCTCCGTGGCTTTGTCCAAGAAGGAACGCAGGTTCCTCGAAGGTTTCGGTGCGGGCAGGTAGTTATTTTATCTCTACCTTTCTGTTTCGTTTTCTTCTAGGTTTTTCTTTTCTTTGCTGCTTTTCAGTGCCTTTGTTTTTGTGTTGTTTGTTTTTGTTTTTCTTACTCATCTTCTGCTCTTGTGCCATATGGTTTTTTATCACATGGTCACTCTCTCCTCTATATATTTTTGTGCTCTGCGCAATAAACTCAGCTGGAAGTTAGCGCTCGTGTCTTTCGTGTCCTTCTTGTCTCTGTGTCGTCGTTTTGTTCTCGCGCTATAACTATAGACATGCCATACCAACTAGCCCAAGCTGCCACACTTCAATTATACGTTCCCCGGTTTCGCGACGACCCGCATTTTACAACGAATCGGCTTGGTCCAGGCAAAAGCCCCATAGAAATAATAGAAATAAGCCCCATAGAAATAAGCCACATAGAAATACCTTGGTTATACGATGAAGCTTTACGCCGGCCCAGCATCTTACGTCAACTTTCAGATTCGTCCGAAAAAAAAAAAAGAACTATTTTCACTCGAATAAAACATTGACCAAATATTCGCGAGTGCAAAATATGAACTCGCAATTCCCTAGGTTGACTATTAGAAAGGTAGAGAGTGAGACAAGATGTCTTCTCGAAATGGAAAATTTATTCTCCTGGAAGTTTATGCGCTATCTACATAAGCCTCGATCGCGTGTGTACATATTGTTACGAGGCAGTGGGCTACAATGAAGTCCGCTACGATGACCGGCACCGTGACGTTGACTACTCTGCCGACTCTCTTGTCCTACTTGGACGCCGTACCAACGTGAAGGCTTGTGCGAGAAGCTCCTGCCACGATACACAGGGCCCTACAAAGTTCTCCGCAAGGTCACCGACGTCGACTACCTCATCACTCCCGTTCAACCACACTCATATGCTACACCACCTACGTTGTTCATGTGTGGTGCCTAAAATGCTACTGTATATACTGCCAGTCTTGATAGACGGTGCTTCGGCCACCGGGGGTGATGTTACGAGACAATGGGCATGACTCTGCCGTTGTAGACGAACCGACGACTCCACCGCCGTAGACGAACCGACGAAAGAGAAGCGGACTCGCGACGGGAGATGCTGGCAGCCTTTGGGTGTCAGAGCTACTTGCAAATATTGTAAATATACATGTTTCTCTCTTGAGTGTATTCGTGATCCCCATGACAATATACAGGGTCCCTACTGAGTGAACACAGAGCAGCTTCAGCCGGCGGAAAAACTGATACTTTAACATTCTTGCTCCGTGGAAACTTTTCCTGGTCGACATACAGCTGATCTCCTGCCTTTGTTGCACTCGCAGTCACAAACTTGCGCACGCATAAGGGTGCAACGCGGCTGTTTTCACTGTACTTTTACTTGACGTCAACGTTCCCAATAACAATGGGACATCACTAGTAGCCCTTCACAAGACTACAAATTACGAATGCGCGCATCTCAGCTGCGCACACAGGCATTCTACGCAAACTCATGGTCTGTCACCGTTATGTGATGGCGATGACACTGTGTCTGACCAGTGTGACGGGAGGCAGTTGACAACGCGGTTTCGGTTTCATTTCCACGCGCAGGCAATTTTTGGATATTGTTTATCGGTAGAAAGGTAAGCGTTGGATGTGATTTTTTTTTAAGGTTAAGGGGAGACGCTCCTCGAAAGCACTTTTTTTTTGTTATTCAACTTAGAGCTTCAGAAATTGGACCACTGATGCAGTTTTTCCTCCTGATTCCAAATCTGTAATCAGTTTTTACATAAGTGCAATAGTTTGGGAGTTGTGTTTCAAGTAATGGTGAAACTTGATAAGTTTTCCGGGAACTTTCGCGCATACTAAATGTTCATGCAGAGAGTTGTTCAATGGCTCCTTTTGCTCCCTATTAGCCATAGAGTGCCGATATCTAGCTAGAAATTGTGCTCCAACTTTGAAACTATGAAAAAAACATCTGTGTAGCAAAGTACCCTTTTTTTTCCACTCGACCACCATTAAATTTATTAATAGATATTTACAGCTGATAGGTTGTGCTGATTCAAGTAGATATCGGCACCCTACGCACTCTCCTCAATGTGTGTGCCAAATTTCGTCGTCGTATGACCATTCTAAGTGCCCGAAACACTTCCCGCAAAAAATGCAAATTGGCCAAAATTGCGAAATGAGAAAAACGCGTTTGAAAGTTTGAAAGTCTGTATTTACAAAAATGAAAAACGCAGTAGCACGAAACTTGTGCTGAACACATACACACATGTCCAGAGGGAATATCAGTTGTCTAAAACTCTCCAGCACCGTAGGTTTTCCCTTCCCGGCTGGTGCGGCAGGACTCTTCCACCCGGGCCCTCTTGGCTGCACTGCGACGGTGTGCCCTCGCCTCAGCGGTCTGACGCACATTCATCTTGTGCATGCGCATGCTGTCTCGGCGGTCGCTGAGGGTAACCAGGGCCTCCGAAGGAAGCACCCCAAGCTCTTCCAGCACCTTTTCAAAGCTCGCGTGGCCCCGGTTGAACCACAGGACTGCAATGGCTGTGGCTGTTTCCACAGCAGTCCGGGAAGCAAACCGGGTCTTTGGACACAGCAGCCATATTTTGCTGTTCAGGGACTCGGCCGCGTTCTGTGTCTTGCCGTGGAGGCACCGGGCAAGCAGCTTCGCATCTGTGAGACGCTTGTAGATTGGGAGGACCGCCAAACCCTGGGCCTTGGTCAGGAGGGGGGTGTGGCACGGTGCAGGCTGGCCCTGCGCCTCAGCACGTCGGTGCTTGCACCACGAGTCTGGGCCTGCAGGACAGAACTTGTGACTTCCAGCACCGTCTGTTGAGCACGAGTGCAAACATGAGGCCCATATGGCAGTGTACATCTTGTGGACATTTCCCCGATTGTTCACAATGGCCACCTGAAAGTAAGTTTGAAGCTTCTGGATGGTGGTCTCCTTCAGCTTCTCCCCTCGTGGAAGTGGCGTTGGCAGCTTTCGCAGGCCGGTGCCCAGACGTTTCGCCACGTGGTTGGTGCACTCCTCTTTTTCAATTGGAGTGTCAGGGTACACGTTGGCATCACAGACCCCGTTGTAGGCCTTGCTGTCTCCATCGCTTAGGAAGATGGTGAACCGCAGGGGTGTCTCATAGTCCACAGTCCTCTGCCAAATGCGCACTGCAGCTTCGGCCTCCATGGCATGCGAAGAACAGTCGCAATTCTTCTCACAAACGGGATGATGAAACGCCTGCCATGTTTCTTCATCGCCTCCCATGTCGTTATGCAAACTGCACGCCAGGCAGAAGTTGGAAAGCACTTCATAGTCCAGGCACAAACCAGTGTCCAAGGACACTACAGTTCCCACACCATTGTGGCTTTTGTGGCCTCTTTTTTGCCATGTGCCGTCAAACATGACTGGCACGTCACTGTTACCAGCCACCTCTTTGGTGACGCTGCGTGCCCTTTGCATGTTTTCACAGACAGCCTTCACTGCCGCACTGTGAATCTTTTTGCCGATAGCATGGAAGGTCTTATGGTGCATAGGGTTTGGCAATCCAACTACTGCACAAAATCGTGAAAGTTGCTCATGCCCGATACCGACGGCACGCGCTGCAAGCACCACTTTCAGGTTCACGGCAAAGGCGTCACGCGAACTCCCGCTGTCGTAGCTTCTGCTTGCACCGCGGCCGCCATCTGACGCGACCCGCTTCGACGAGTACGCGGACGAAAGGATGCTCTCCGAGCACTCCGCATTCTCGCAGTGTAGCTCCAGAAACGCCGAAAGGCCTTTCCGCTTTTTATTCGGTGCCCGAACTGCGAGTTTACTCTCGTGACAAACGGGGCATGCCGCGCCTGCGACGACGGCCGTCAATGCACCCAACTCGCACAGCACTACGCTTTCGGCACGATCGGCATTCGGCCTGACGTCGTTTTCGAATAACGCGATCTTTTTCTGCGATGGCTTTCTTGTACGTCCTCCGCCGCTTCCCTCTGAACTTGTTCTTACTTCTGTATTTCCGATGGTCGGCAACGGCCTTTTTCGGGCTTGCCATCGCACGAAAACAGCGAAAAATAACTCCGGAAAACAGTGAAGCGAACTACGGCAAGAAAACACGGGTGCTGTCAGCCAATGGCGGCCCTGCGTTAGTGGCGCGCGGTTTGAAACGGCGGGAAAAGACTGTTTTTGTTGCTTTTTTTTTAGATTTTTCGTGAACGTACGAGACTTCAAGAACCGGGATCGTGGAGAGTAAGGACAACTCTACACGAGCCAGCGGCCGCAATATGGCGGACAGCTCTCTTCGCGGCCCCGCGAGCACGCGAACAGCAGCCCGTTTTGTGTAAATTTCGTGATGCCGCGCGTCACTGCCGCTCACTCAGACGCGTTTTTCACTGACTTCTGATGCTTATTTCGCTGTGATATTTTCAGATGTCAAAATATAATGTATAAAGATGATAAAGCAACAAAAAACAGAAAAGGTGAAATTTGGAAAAAAAACGCGACTTTTCGACCCGCGTCTCCCCTTAACAATAAAGATTGGCTCGTACCTCCTTCAACTAAGTAACGCTGCCATTAGCTAACACAGGCAAAGATGATTTGACCAACCTTCCTTGCAGATGCACAAGGTCATGCCATGGACTCATTCAGGTGGTCTGCACCCGTTTTTCGGGCAAGGCTGAGTGTCACTGCTTATATTAGTTTTTGGATAATACGACGCCCATATTATGCAACGGTTCTGCGTTGTACCCTAAATGTTGTGTAATTGGGGTTCCACTGTATACCTTTATAACAAATTTTTGGATATATTGAACTTAATTTTGTGCAAGATGCAACTTTGTTATAATGAGGCTTGAGTGTCTACCAAACAATATGTATAACATCTTACAAGAAAATGAGTTTGTTATATCCGAAAATTCATTTTACAGAGATAATTTTCAACACTACCCGTTTCAAGACTATTCTTCATTTAGTTAATTGTAAACAATAATTCGTTATATATGAGTTCATTATATTGAGGTTAGAGTGTTACAACGCAAATTTTCATGTACTCAATAAAGAATATTGGAAAGCAATTTGCACTTTCTTTAATTAAATTAATCACAGACTGCCATTACCTGTAATAAATCAAGGCAAGGAATCTGGACACTTAAGAAGGACGTGCAGATAACGGGGAGTGCACACTTGGCAGGATTCTGGCTGCGGCATAGGCAAATCAAACGAGGCGTTCGCTGAAACACCATTACCTGTGCGGGCAGGTGATGCGATTTCTCTAGAAACCACAAGTGACAAGTCGTTTGCTGTGACACCATTGCCAGTACTGGCAGGTCGTGCGATCTCATTATCACCAATGAAGTTTTAGGTGCACATATTTTGAATCCAGTGGAGGATTTTTCTAGCTGATCACGTACACTTGCGCGCTTGTAGCTTTGCTGTCCGATAGATTTCACAGTGCGGGACAAGCCAAAACTGCTTTTGTCACAATATAAACTTCATGGTGAACAGGCTGATGCAGAAATGAAATGGAAGGAGGCCCTACTCTCAAACTAAATTGTGCTTTCCCGGAAAGCTGACGGAACACGGTGGCTTTACATATGCAGTATGTCGGGATGGGCAGATATCTGAGCGCTTCAAATATTTGAACGAGCATTCCAACATTACCACTGGCATCATAATCATGAACACTGCCGCACGAGCAGACCAGCCGGCGCTTGCTATTTGTCTTCTTTTTGATCATCTTTTTCACTTCCAGAACAAAATTGCCGCTTTGCCCAGCACGGACCACAATAACCCAGACGGATGAGAGGGAGAGTGCAGAGAGAAAGAAAAAGAAGGACATGAAAAGATACAAAGAGAGCATAATAGAGATAGAGACAGACACTAAAATTAGAGAGCAAGAGAGAGAAAGAAAGCAAGAAAGAAAGAGGAGGCAAAAATTAAAAAGCAGAAAAAGAAGAGTGAATAAGAGAATGAAATGGATAGAGCAAAAAAGAAATAGTAAGCACAGAAACAAACAAAAAAAAGGAAACAGAAAAGACAGTAAGAAAAAGAAAAATGGAAAAAAAGTAGAGAAAGAAGTAAAGCTGCCAAGCTCCACTGTTTCGTTACACTTTGTGGAAAGCTGCATTATTCCTTTTTTTTTTTTCTGTTCCAGTCCGTTCGAACTGGCGGCTATTACTTTTTTGCTGGCAATATCCTATTTTTGCTGGCGGCAATAGCAATTTCCACCACATATGCGACGGCTACTCAAAAACCCAAAATCCGGTAACGCACCCCTGCCTGGACCTCTTCGTCGACACTGAGGTGGAGACAGTAGAGACCGACACGGCGCTGATGTATGAGATGAAAGGCTCGTACGGCCTCTGGAGCGCTGGGCACGTACACGAATGCCTCGACGTTGCCATCTTGTTGGAGATTCATGGTGACATTCAGGACCTAGCAGAGAGAGGGAGAAAGTGAACCTTGTCATAACGTTGTGGATCCCTTCCTGTCAAGTGCAGCCACCGCGAAGGGTTTCGTCGATTTCGTACCGAACCGCAACATAGGACGCGACCGCTACCGAAATGCAGCCTATCAGGCTTAGCCTGCCATTCGGTTGTCGCGGGAAGTTTCTCCAAGAAACGAAAACTGGCCGTTGAAAAGATCGCACTCAAGCACTGAACCAAGAACAGCGTGCCGGATGCAAAGTTCGCGTTTGCGGCCGGGAGATCAATAACGACGAAAATCCGCCAAGTTTACGTAAGACAGCACATACGTAAGACCGCGCCAAGCTGGCGTAAGACAGTGGTTTGAAGATTGCAAGTTGAGTTCGTGCTGATGGCATGGAGTCTTTTCATCCACTTTCATTGTTTCACATCTACATCATCTCATCATCAAATGTACATCACATATTATGATAGCAACATACTTAAAAACACTAAAATTAATGTCCCCCTATACCCTCCTTAACTTTATAATCTTTTGGGTTCTGCTAAGGTTGTAAAACAAAGAAATGAGCACTCCAAATTATCTTTTATTGGTACACACTCAACATCATAGCAACCTAAACACTAGTCAAGTCCTGTCTGCACGGCTCTACAGAATGACATCTGCAGTTGATGCTGACGTTTGTCATCAGTCTAGTGTGCTTTCTGCGTCTTATTATTCTACACTGATAAAACTGCAGAATTTGCTTACATCACTAGTGAACAGTGATCACGCACCAAATTCTGACCTTGCTACTGTAACACCACTCCACCAAAACAACATGGGAGGAAAGGAAGAAGATGCATTGACAGACGAGCCTTTGTGCACAATCCAAAAAGCATTGGTCATAGAATAACGGCCCATACAAATACACTCAAATTTCGATATAACAGATTTGGATATAGCAAATTATTGATTTCAACGAAGATGATTGATTGATATGTGGGGTTTAACGTCCCAAAACCACTATATGATTATGAGAGACGCCGTAGTGGAGGGCTCCGGAAATTTTGACCACCTGGGGTTCTTTAACGTGCGCCCAAATCTGAGCACACAGGCCTACGACATTTCCGCCTCCATCGGAAATGCAGCCGCCGCAGCCGGGATGCGAACCCGCGACCTGCGGGTCAGCAGCCGAGTGCCTTAGCCACTAGACCACCGCGGCGGGGCATTGATTTCAACGAAGTAAGTGATGAATAGCTTTGCCACAGATACAGTGTTACAAGCAATCATTTATAACAAACTTATGGATATAATGAAGTATTTTCATGGCAGATGTGAATTTGTCATAATGAGGTTAAAGAGTAGCGTGTGCCTGGAACACTTTTGGAAGTCAAACTTCTGCACACTCTTCTACGCCAAGTCTTTCACATACGATGCTACAATCTACCGTATTTACTCAAAAATAGGTTGGCCACGAATACAGGTCGGCCCACGAGTTTTTTTAAAACAAAAATTGAAATGTAGCGCACCTCTATTTGCATCACTTAGTGCCCTAATCGCTGCCGGGGCCGTCACCTTGTGAGATGTGCATTATGTTCTCTTCATCCTATTCTTCGCAAGCATCGGCGGCTTCCCAAACGACGTCATCCTTGCTGCCATTGCTACCGATGGTTGGGCCGCGAAAAGCATGATGCCATACGTTGCACGCAAACAGATGGTCCCGCTGCTTTCGCATACCCCTACTCAACTTCTCGCACAGAACTCGTGCTGCCCAGCATCATTGCTGGAGTCCTTGGCAAAAAGTCACCTGTGCAGCTCTGCCGACAAGACATCGTCGCAACCACGCACAAGCAAATGGTAGTGGTGGTTAGAAGAAGAAGGCACCTAATTTCTGCAGCCCCGTAGGGAGCACGGCGCAGCGCCTACAGCAAATGCGAATCGTCACCCTGTCACGCCGATCGTACAATGAACAAAGGGCGAGGCCTCAGGCCAGCGCCAGCGCAGCTGCGCGCCGAAACACAGACCAGAAGCACCGCTAATGGGCTAGGGACTTCACGACCTATACCGAGGGAAATCGTCGATTTCAACACAAACATGGTGGAGCGGCTGTATTTCGTAGGAGCATCGAAAAGGCCGTACGCAGTTATTGCATAAATTACTTCCTTCTCAATTACAGTAATCCCTCGTTAACTCGAAGCCATCAAATCCGGGGAAAATTTCGAGATAGGCGGTATTTCGAGTTAAGCAAAACGCCGAAAATGTTCGCCCAGGTCACTGTAAAAGAAAAGCCAGTGCTGCTAGAAAAAGCTCCACTGCACAAAACAGCTACCGTAGTAAAGGCACAAGAATTCGGAGGGGAAAAAAATTTATTACCGAAGACCAAAAAATTGCGTGATGCTCGCCTGTTTCGCTTTAGCGTTCGGTCCGAGAAAGGCGTTCTCCAGTTGCTCAACACATCGCATGAGCCGTTGGTCGCCACCGCTGCATTCGACCTTGTTGCGGAGCAAGCACAGCATGTTACGTGTTTCTGTCGTCGTAGGCACTTCTCGAGGCTCTTCCTCATCTGCATGGTCATCTGTGTCGTTCACGGCCATCTCAACGATATCGGCGTCCGACAGCATTCCGGTAACGGGGACGTCAGCCTCGTAGAGCGCATACTCCTCAAAGGCGATCTCGCCGTCTTCAGTATCGCTCACGCAGCCAGTTGCCTTGCGCACTTCATTGCACAGCTCATCACAGCCGCTGAATTCTGCGCCAATGTCTTCTTCGATCGATTCCGGAGCGCGAGAAAACCCTGCATGTGCGAAGCAGTTAGCAATCGCCAGCGGGCGTAGTTGGCGCCAGGCTTCGGCCATCAGATTGACTGCACCCAGCAGATCGATTTCATACTTTTTCCCATTGTCGTATGACAGCAGAATTCGGTGCAGCAGGCTTTTCCTATAATACTTGCGGGCCATCTCACTGACTCCCTGATCCATTGGCTGGAGAACGGACGTCATGTTCGCCGGCAGGAACTCCAGCGTAACAGCCGCCAAGTTGTCGATTTTTCCGTGGCCGGGGCAGTTATCCACAACAAACAACACTTTCCGACCGTCCTTTGCCATCTTCTGATCAAGCGCACGGACATGCTCTTCGAAAAGCGCCGCCGTCATCCAGGCTGTTTTATTTGCGCGGTAGGTCACATCCCTCGGGAGCCGTGCATTTCGGAAACACCTGGGATTCAGCGACTTGCCAATGATGGGGAGGGGCAGCTTTTCATCGCCGGTAGCGTTGGCACCAAAAAGAATTGTTATCCTGTCTTTTCGTTGCTTAGCGCCTGAGCACGCTTCGCCTTTTGGTGTGTATGTGCGGTTAGGCAGCATCTTGTAAAAGAGAGCGGCTTCGTCTAGGTTAAAGATGTCCTTGTCCGCGTACTCCTTTTGCAGCTCGGCTAGGCGTAGCTTGCGCCATGCGTCTGCAGCCTGTTCGTCAACAATGCCACTTTCGCCGTGGATAGGCTTCGATGACACGTTATTTCGCGTCTTAAACCGCTCGAACCAGCCATTGCTGCAACTGAAATCCGCGTGACCCATCTGCAGTGCCAAAGCGTCTGCTTTCTCCATCATCATTTGGGTTGTCACGGGAAGATTGGCTGCTCGAACGTTTTGGAGCCACAACAGAAGTGCTGCTTCGACGTCCGGGAATTTGGACGCTCGAATGCGCTTCCGCTTGCTTGAGAAGCTTTGCTCGAAGCCTTCCAAAACCTTTTGTTTGTTCTTAAGCACTGTCGAGAGGGTTGACAAAGGGATGCCGAATTCTTTGGCGATGCACGACTTGCTTCGACTTGCTTTTTCCACTTCCTTGATTAGCGCGACTTTTCTCTTCAACGTCAGAGATTTGCACTGCTTTGGGCGGGACATCTTGGTCGATACGGAAGCGTCCGTTGCACAGACCACTCACTACTCAGCAAAACTGAGCTCAAGATGCGTCGTGCACAGATCGCGAGAAAAACAAAGAATACCAGCTCGCACATGCCAGGGCTAGGTTGCGTACTGACGGGCGCGTGCTGCACACGCCGCCCACCGCGCATAAGTCGCGCGCAGGTGCGCACACGTGATCACTCCCACAGTTGCCTGACAAGGCTGACAGGAAACGGCTGCGTTCGCGGGAATTTCAAATTCGCCCTTCACGACTGCGTTCGGCACGTATAGTAAGAGCTAAGCGTTCGCACGGAGCCCTCGTTTCCTGTTGGGAGTAGACTTTGCCTTCTGCCCTCCCTGTCAAGATTTCGAGATATCCACTGTTCCCTCCGGAAAACGTTTCGAGATAAGAGGTAGCAAATATATAGCACCTATGGGAGATTAATGCACGGCGAAAAAAAGTTTCGACTCAACCGAGATTTCGAGATATGCGAGTTCGAGCTAACGAGGGTTTACTGTTCTTCGGTAGTCGGAAAGGAGGGGGGGGGGGGGGGGGTCTTCATTTCAGATATTATAGTACACAACTTGCATATGCAGCAAGAACCGCTTAAAGAACAGAGGGCGTGACAGTTGAACACCACAAGCTTGTCGCTTTTGGTTGATATGATCATGAACACACTTTGAGATTCTTTGGTCATGAGTATAGGTCGATAGCTGGTTACGAACAACATTTGCAGAAAAAAAAAAGACAGATCTATATTTAAACAAATACGATAAAAATTACAAACGCTTTGCATAAAAAAAAGAACACAAAAGATGCAGCTTACTGTCAACCCCTTCTCTTGAAACACTGCAACGAGCATCCTCTTGACGACCTTCATGTCAAGGCTGGGGTCGAAATTTGTCACACGGACGCAAGTCGCAGTGTCGCTGTGTTCCTTCAGCGAAACATTTTGTAGTTGCTCTTCTAAGGGCACGCTGCTACCAGGAACAGTTGCGTTTTGATGCCCCTGCTGGGAAACGGCGTCCATGCGGCCCAGGAGCGGAAGACGTCCACCCGACAGACCCGCGCAGATTCCGGGAAGGTTACGAAACAGAAGTGGGTTGGCACTCTTGGTCGGAGAGCACGAACGGTTGCGAGAGGAGGTGCCTGGTGGTTGTGCCGAAACGGGGTCTGCGACTTGCGCACCATTGTAGTAGCAGACGCTTGAAACTCCTGGCTGCAAAGAATGAGGGGAGACACGCGATTCTACTTAAACCTAGTTGAGCGAATGCTCGCACGGAGGTTATGCGCCAAAAGCACTTGCCAAAACAATGGGCGATGACAACCAAATTTCAATCGCAATCCCATTTTTCGCAGGTTAAACCTAGCGCGTTCACAAGCAAGCTGGCAATACATTGGCGCATTTGGCGAAACACTTCAGTTGTGATGGAATACATTCAAACCTCACTTTAATGAAGATGCATCTTACACAAAAATAAGTTTGTTATATCCAATAATTTGCTATAAATGTATATTTCTAGCAATATGTTTATTGCAAAAGTACTCTTCATTTACTTCGTTAAAACCGATATTTCATTATGTCCAGGTTTGTTATATCGACGCTTGAGTGTATCTTTATAAAGCCGCGAGTTCATACTGTCATTCGTTTCCTATATGCTCAAATCTCGACATAATGAGCCCAGATATAATGAAATATTGGCAATAACAAAATAAATAAAAAGAAGTCTTGCAATAGATATAGTGTTACGAATGTCCCTTCATTAAAATTCTTGTATATAAAGAACCTATTTTCGTTTAAGGGGGGGCGGGGGGAGGTGGTCCTTAAATGAAAAGGAGATAAAAAGTCAGCCCCGTAATTGCCTCTCAGCGGGAGGACATCTCAACAGTAGCTCACGAGGGATGGGAGTAAAGAGGAATTAAAGGTGTAGAGATACAGAGAGGAGCAGGAGAGAGAGAGGCGCAGCCACAGCCATGTACAGAAGTGAGGAGAAGATAGGAAAGCTGGACTCAGTCGCAGAAGCCCGAGCGCGGAGCACCACTCAGCGAGAGCTCTTGTCAGCATCAGGAGGTGGCGTAGGGCAAGCCAGTCGGCCAGAGCTGCGCTGGCGTCTGAGATTACGGGGGCACAACCTGCTGGCACGAAATCCAGCGAGCGAGGCCCGCGTTTCATGTAAGATGCAACTTTGTTACAATAAGGTTTGAGTGTATTAAGCTCAGCTGTTGTGTTTTACCAAAGTTTCAAGCGGCTGAGATTTAGCCGGAACGATTTGGTTGCACGTGCAGCTGACAACTGCAGTGGAGCTTGTCTGCTTGAGATGATATCTCCTTACAAGTGTTTAGAGCGAGACTCACTTCTTTCCCGGATAATTGGTGTGTCGCTTCCCAGAGGAATGACTCGTGGTCATTCGTCGCATATCTATCTCCGCACTGTCATAAAATTGTTCAGCGGGCTGGTGCTTGGCTTCGTTGTTTTGAGCAACTTTCGCGCTGGATGTGAGTCGGGCCCAAAGGAAGGTGAGCCTTCCTATGCAGCGTGGAAGGAACATCACCAGTGTCAGAAAAACAGTGACAAGAAGGCTGGGGAAATGGAGGGTGAGGCTGCCCTCATCCTCTTCAGGAGGTCACTTGAGCGGCACAACCTGCGCTACACCACGGTGCTTTGCGACAGGGACAGCCGCAGTTACCTTGCGCTACAAGAAGATAAGGTTTATGGTATATTTCAATGGAAAAAGAGGACTGCATTAATCATGTAAAAATGCGTATGGGCACTACTTTGCGCAACTTGATTGCAAAACACAAAGGCCCTGGCCATGAGAGTCTTCGGGGAAAGGGCCGCTTGACAGGAGACCTGATCTCCAAGCTCACCAATTATTATGGGTGGGCTCTGAAGACACACAGTGGTGATGTAGATGCTATGCACACAGCAGTGATGGCCACTTATCATCGCATCACGTCCAATGATGACGTGGCAAACCACACTCTGTGCCCACCTGGTCCAAATTCATGGTGCAAACAAAATGCGGCAAAAGCCAAGGGGGAGCCCATTCCCAAACATCGTTGAAAGCTGCTTCCACATGTCTGCCAAGCCTTACTTCCCATTTATGAGCGCTTGTCAGACAGAAAGCTGTTGCAACAATGCCAGCGAGGGGAAACCCAAAATAACAACCAATGCCTGCATTCAATGATCTGGGCGCTGGCACCAATGGAGCGACATGCTTCGCTATTCACGGTGCAGGAAGCTGTGGCAGAAGCGGTGCTCAAGTTCAATGCAGGCAATAAAAAGGCATCAGAGGACATTATGAAAGAGCTGAGCCTAAACCCCAGCTGGCAAAGCCGCAGCCGCATGGCTGAAAAGGATCGACGGCGCATGGCAGCATCAGTCAAGAAGCGACAAGCAACGGAGAGCATGCACCAGTCCCTGAAAAAGCGCCCCACAGGGACTCATATTCAAAAGGACTACATCCCCAGTGCATACTGAGCATTTTCAAGTGCAGTTATGTAAATGAATGAGTTTTATTTCTTTTTCTCAGTTTTCTGAAAACATGCTTTTTGGTGGCTTTACTAGTTTGTCGGGTTGATCTCTTGCGATCTAGAACAGCTAGAGCAATAATTTTTTCATTAATGTAAAGCCCAATCTGCGTATTACAAAGTGCTGAGAGCAGAATTTCCATTTGCTGCCCATATAAATTTAGAAAGTATTAAATTTATTTTTATGTGATAGTCATGACATGACTCCTTAACTTTCATCATCTGCAGAATCACTTGTTTTTCTTTGATTTGAAATCTGCTTGCAGCATTGTACTTATTGCTAATTACAATGTCTAGCTATGCAATAACATTTACTTTTTGATAAGCACTTTTTTTCTATTGTCCCCGAAAACAATAGAGTGGCAGTATTGTTTCTAAATTAATTGACCTATAATAAACATTTTTACATATTTAAAACTAGCAGGAAAAACTACATAAACATGTATATTTTCATCATGTTTGGCCCAAAAATACAGAAAATATCTCCAGACACCATGTCCTCCCTTAACCGACATTTCAAATTTTTTCGCGTCTTGTGTTTAGCAAATGTTGCTTGGTGAAGGCGACGTGTAACTCATGCATATTCACGAAAAAGATGGCTTTCATCATAGTACAGTTCTTCAGGCAATAATTATTATTGCGATAGCAATTATACGGACACTCTCGGCTGGTTTTTGCCAACACTGCCGGCACCATTCACCATATCTGTATATGTATCTATATACTAAAAACTAAAAAAAAAAGCCTGCGACTTTTTCATATACCAAAATTTACTTCGATAGCTTGTGTCATATATGGTAGTTTCTCAATGATAGCATCATCTTGTGAAATATGAGAGACGCTAATGGGACCATAAATCTTGTGCTGATTCAATCTAATATACACTTCATATTTTTTAATCAATCGGAACTTGCTTTGGAAGCAAGACATTCAATATTGAAATTTGAGAAAAAACATATTTAGATGGAAAATCTTTTTGAAAGAAATAATGAAATTTCAGAGCAACATAATAGATAATGTTTCAGACTTGCATTTGTTCCAGTAACACACATTCATTATTATATTTTTTCTCGCCTCTCATTCTATTTCAACGCAGCGTATCGCGGTCACTAAGGAGCCCAAGTTCGTACTTTCTTGCAAGTGCACAAAACTCGAATGACACCGTAGTCACCGATCAATCTGGAATGAGTGCGAGCCTTACCTGACTGCTACTCCGCAAAGAAGGTGACACGTGTCCTACATTTTTTGGCCTCCTGTACCCGACGGCTGCTTCCGGCCCAGCCAGAGAGGGCCTGCGATCTTCAAGGCTCCCCACGTCCACAACGGAGAATCTGCATCAGTGTGCAACACAGACTTAGGTGGAGACTCTTGCTTCAAAAATTTGTTTTCTTTGTTTTTGAGCAAATTATTTAGGGAAACACAGCTCATTAAAAAAATTTTTATTTCTTGATTGACTTTGATAAAACTTGGCGAGCTTATGTATATATGCGTGCTGATTTTAAATATGCAATTATTTTTCTTGTATAAGGTATAGTTTTTAAAATACAATGTATTTCATGTGCCTTTTGGGGAGCAAGACTTTTGAAATTGAGAAAGCTACAAAGAAAATTGGCATGTCACTGTGTGCAAAGCAAGACTGTGTGCAAAGCAGACTGTGTGCAAGCAGTCAGACTGTGTGCAAAGCAAGAAAAATGGATGTTCTAAATCAATTTGAACAATAGTTACGGTTCGTCGAACATTTAGAGTGAGTCGACTTCAAGCTGGGATGTCACTGGAAAGTGTTGAACATTCCACAACTTTTCTTCTAGTAGGTTTAGAACATCCATTTAGTTATGTCTACTATATATAACAATATATCTACTGTAATACTATTCTTAATTTACTTTGTTATAAGCGATATTTCGTTATATCGAGGCTGGAGCGTAGGCAAGGTGGTGAGAAAGGAAAATGAGGGCGAGAAGTGATGCAAGGAGGACAAAAAGGAGGAGAGGATGGCCATCAATCATTTCTGCCATTTCCTTAACCTTTGCACCGCTATTGCATAGCTGCCCCAATTATTTTTTTTTTTAAACTATCACGCGAAGTTTATGAGTTTTTATGTGCTGACATCGAGTATGCGATTACTTTTTTCTGGCATTGCTAGGAGCAAGATCTCCTTCTAAAACTGTAGGATTGATAAAGCAAATAAACATAACACAATAATCTGGACTGATACAAGCCTGCAGTGAAAACAAGATGGGATGTCCTAAGCCCTTCCTAGCATTCGCGAGCGTGTCGATGCCAAGCAGAGATTTCCATCCCAGATCTTCAATGTACCATGATCTTGTTTTAAAGAGCTTGGAACATTCAATCTTGTTTTACTGCACAGTGTATTTATGCCAGATTCTAAGGCGAAAATCTTAGATGCCTCACCAAACGCGAAAATTGACCGGCACCTACAAATAAGTCATCTCGGGATGATGAAATTGCCAACGAACCACTCACCTGTCTTTGAAATGCTGTGACGGCCAGTAATAGTTGTCCGCCTCAACTGACGACGACTCTGGGCTGCGGCTGCTGCTACTGCTGCTTCGCGTGGCTCCAGTCTGATCGCTCCGCGACTGGCGCCGGCGCGGTTTGTGCAGGCTCACAGAAATTGCATTCCCGCAGACATTTTCGCCTTCCATGCGCCTGCGTGACCTGCATGGGAAAACAGATGTCGACATTCTGAGAGAAGACCAACTGACTGATTAGGGATGGTTAGACACTTGTGTCTAATCACCTCCAAATGTCGATCTTGTGTCTAATCATACAAGTGCTAAAGACTGGACGAGCTGATTCCCATTGACTAATTAGGGATGATTAGACACTTGTGTCTAATCATCCTCCAAGTGCTGATCTTGTGTCTAATCATACAAGTGATAAAGACTGGGCGAGCTGATTCGTCGTACTTGAAGTGGTATAGCGCATTACAGTAAAGAAGAAATGGCCTGTCGGTCATTTCTTCTTTACTGTGTCGGCCTGCTCGGCCATTTCTTCTTCACCGTAATGCACCATACCAGTTCAAGTTGTCCGTATATATTTCAGGGTACCGTATCGTGCACGTTTAAGGGGGGATTGATAGCACACACACAGGTGTGCAGCTACTACTGCCCATAGCTCTGTTAATTTTAAAGCAAACTTTATCAAATTTTCCAAGTTGCTTGAATGGGGATTTCAGTATACGTTTCATGAATTTGGCAAGAAACCACATAGCCAGTCTGAAAATATCAAAAAATAAATTATTTGACTTTTTATTTTCGAAAAACATTTGTGAGAAATATTTTGCATGTAGAGTGATGAAATCTCTTCCGGTTGTTACATCTGCCAAGAGTATCCTTCTGAACCAAAATAATGAGTCTAGGCATGAAAATTCCCAAGTTAAAAATATAACTTTTTCCACTTCAAATAAAAACTGGCCACTTCGCAGAAGCGCCTGTCAGTAATGCTGGAATATTGTGCCATAACAATTGAAAAATCACATTTTCAGCAGTATTCGCCCTCCATCTTCGTCTTGAGGACCGTGCACTGGCTTTCAAGAAACGTAACCTACTTGCCAGATACGTTTTATGTTTGCGAACATTACTCGTCAATACGCCTTCATTTATGGCTACTCACAATATCCATTTTACAAAGACTTCAGCCGCCAAGCCAAATCAAACCGAAGTGCGAACGGCAAATATGACGGTGTTGTTTGAGCCGTATTACCAAGGCTAGAGTGACTTAGAACACCGAAGCTATAAACATGAGAGGCCTAAGGTCGCAGAGAGGGTGTATCAGTGGTGCCATCCGGTGGGGCCGAGATGAACCAGGAAAGAACAAGATCGTTGTTGCAGACACGTGGCACATGATACCTCTTTTACAAATTCCTTGAATTGAAATAGTTTTTACATAGTTTGTTTTTTCAAAAACACCAGGTGAAAACTAACGTGTCTACAATAACTTCGTTATATCCGGGTTCACTATATCGAGGTTTGAGTGTACACTAAAGCTTTTACAGTTGCAGAAAGATTTTTCAGACTCCAAGATTTCAAACTTGTTGAATATTTCGGACTTCACAAGTGCATCATCAATGCTCCCATAGCACTAATGCATTTTCACGGACCGATTTCTCGGACAAATTTATGACCTACGGTTGTCGATTTTCAAGACTAAATCGCTCGCTTTGAGCCAAGCCACCGGATTTTCAAAGCCGCCATGCTGAATTTTTGTTGGCTTACTCGCGTTTGGCTTTCAGTGGCTAGTTGTGTAGCCTCCAAGACGGGTAGTTGTGTTTGCCTCCTTTCCTGAAGCCACTTTGTCCTCCTCATCGAGTGCCCCTCCCGATCTCAGCTGACACGCGTCATTGCCGACGTGTTGTCACGGTTGGCTAGCTAGGGCTGTATGACACAGCCTACTTCTGGTTGCCACGATTCCGTCAACTCCGCGCTCCTACGAATCGTGCTGGTATGGACCCCGTGTTTTGCGCATGCCTCCAAAGGATGGCCAACATGATGGATTCATACATTGACACGCCGTGCCAGAGCAGCTCCGCGTGAGATGAGGAGCTACCGCCACCGCAACGCGACGAATGACAAGGAGCATGGACAGCTGGTTGCAGAACATCCAGAAGTCGTAGGTTTTTGCTCAACCGATCGCAGCATGACATGAGCTCCACATCACAGATTCAACTTCGCGACATCTCAAACAGATAACTGTACACTTGTTCGAATGCTCGAGACACACGAACATTCTCCCAGTGAAATGAAGATGCTCTTCGAGCTTTCCTAGCGAACTGGAAGCGTCGTTGTCAAACTCACCGGAGGGCGGCGTTCATGGTGGGATACTTGAGCACAGCCGTTGCCCCGCTGATGGAGCTTACGCGTCCTCCACAGTTCTCGGACAGCTGCATCAGCCGGTTTTTTATCTTGTGCGGCGACTTGGCCGCCGGCAAGTTGGTCACCATCAGCTCGAGACAATGGACTTCCTGCATTTGGGCAATGCATCAGTCGAGTTCGTCAGCAAAGCCTGGTTGCATGAAAAGGCGCGACAAGTGGCCTCGTGTGAATAATGAATTTTACGTTCGAACCGAATTCCAATGGTATACAGTTGAGCCCCTTTATAGGAGGCACTGATATAAAAGACCCTAATGTGCCTATATTGAAAGAGGTGTTGATAAGAAAATAAATACGTGGTACCTGCTTTTGAGAAACACCTCCTATAAAAGACAAGAATTGCTGTCTGATGCATGTCCCTTATAAAGGGCTTCAACTGTATATCACATATTGCGAAGAAAAATGAGCATATTTGTCATAGCCTAGATAACCTGCACACTATTTAAAAAAAATTTTGACAAGGCCTGTACAAATGCCATTTTCTTTCGTTATTCCAAAAAAAAAGAACCTCAAATAGTAGCAGGATTCGACATTTGGCACAATGCGAGTAATAAGCTGTAAAATAATGCCTTGAAATATACTATACACTCAAACATCATAATAAAAAAGTTGCATCTTACACAAAAATAGGTTCGTCACATCCTGAAGTTTGTTATAAAGGTTTACTTCTAACACTATATCTATTGCAAGATCATTTTTAATTTCCTTCATTATCACCCGTAATTTGTTGTATCTGGGTTTGTTATGTTGAGGTTTAAGTGTACTTCGAACATGTGAGCCAGTATAACAAGCTTTTCAAAGTTCAAAATTAATGAGTCGATGTGATGCCTAACAAGTTCACTTAACCTTGAAGTGGGGCTTCGTGGCGCTGAGGATTTTCCCTGGACAGGTGCTTTCATGGATTAGCACTCTTCCAGAGCAGTGAAAACATCTATAAAAGGGTATAGCTGCAGACTAACATATGCCTATTCTTTCATCTTGAATACTTCAAAATTTTCAAGAATTTAAATTTGAATTGAACTCGAATGCAGTAATATTCATTCTAATATCCAAATATTCACACGAGCCTAGTGACAATGACAACAAGGCATAGAAAAAGACACGGCATGGTTTTAGCACAAAACCGCGAGGTAGCAGATTACTAAGTACAGCAGAGCAAACACGTGCCGAGAAGCGGTGCTTCTTTGAGCTTTTCTGAAGGATGGTTTCTGCACCACACCTGGCTTCACACTGCCTTTGTCATTGGCCCACTTTCGACCAAGCGACGATGTCCCAGCGTCAGGTGAAGTCGCATTTCGTGCCATTGTGTCGACATCCCCGTGTGACTATTTCTTGCCACACTCATGTTGATGCCAACAGTTCATTTTCACACTTTGATGAGACATCTGAGGTATTTAACTCAATAAATAAACAACCAGGCCTAGTACGGATGTCGCATCTGCACCACTTTATGGTTTGTTTGTTTTTTTCAAGCAAGCTCACTTTGCATCACTAGACGCCTCCCAAACCCAGCAGCACACGCACCATTAATAACGAAGACCGCACAGCATGAGTCTATCTTGACGGGTCAGTTCAATCGCCACCGCGACAATGATAACAACGAACACAAATACTACAACGAACCGAGACCTAACACTAAACACACTGAAGCAGTTGCTGCACTCACATCACGGCGTGCGGAGCGGGCGGGCAACCCGGATGCAACTTTCACAAAGCTGTGCGACTCGTGCGCGCAGGCGGTTAGGGCCTCTGGTGCCGAGCCCCCGTGCAGCAGCACCACGCGGATCTGCCGACGATGCCGGAAGTCCGACAGGTCTGTCGAAAAGTTGACGTCTCCTGCAATAACACAAAAGAAAAGAGTTTTACACCTGGCTTGGGTGTGACCCAAAACGACAACATATCGCGTGCGTGCATGAAAACGCACTCGCCACTAAGAAGTCAACAGTTCCGATTGTTTTTCTTTCACTTGGCTAAGTGAATGGGGGCAGCACGGATCTTTCTGTTTGTTTCCTCCTTCCCTGCCACTAGTTTCCCAGCAATACTTCTTGCTGCTGGTGCACCTTTACCAAATACTGCAACATTGTTGGTTCGGATTTCACGAGACTGGAAAAAGTGTCCAAATTAACCTCATTCCAGATTATCAAAATAATCAAGAAAAGAATAAACCAATGTCTACTACGTTTCATTTTATTGACAGATAGTAAATCCTGTACTTGCTTCGCGTAAGAGTGCTGTAGATGCCGCAATTTTTGTCTCTTGCGACTTCGTTTACATTATGACTTCACCACAAGACCTCACTGTTTTCAACTAAACTGAAACTCTGTTACCGTCATTACCATTAGGCTCGGCATAATGTCCGCACGTGGCATGAGTACCGAGTCAACGCATTCTCTGTTTTTTTCCCCTGGGTACACCAAGATGGTAGCAACAATGACTTTTTATGTGCCGAGTATGACACGGAGTCGTTTGGCCCACCTCGTTCTTTAGCGTAGGCTTGTGTGACTAGTGAATTCTAGGTTCGAAGCGAATTCAGAGCGAATAGTGATTGTGGTCAAATAATTTCACATCGAATTCGAATTATATGTATGACATATAAAAAAATGAGAATTTTTATCATAACCTAACTAACCTTCACAATATTCTTTAAAAATTGAAATAAGGCCTCTATGCAAATGCCATATATATATATATATATATATATATATATATATATATATATATATATATATATATATATATATATATATATATATATATATATATATATTCGTTCTGAAGAAGTCGAAACAACCCTGAGTAGTAGCGTGATTTGAGTTTTGGTAGGATGCGAGTGATAACCTGTAGATAACGTAACATTTGAAACATTATTACACTTGGAGCACATAAGCCATCATAACAAGCTTTCAAGCTTAATAAAATGATGAATTGATTTAAGGGTAACACATCAGTTTAAAGGGGCGTTGCAACACTTTTTCAAGTAGCCATGGAGCCACTAAAGAAGCTTATTGCCACACAAATTCACTGCCACAAAATTGTTATAACCAGTCCAGTACGAGGGGAGTTCCAAATATTTGTTGCACGCTGCAATTACATTATCTCGTCCGTCCCGACGAGAGAGCTGGAAGCTAAGCAAAGAGAAATGGCACGGGGAAAGGAAAAACGTCACCCGCACCTTGTTACTGAGCACTTTATCTTTTATTTTTTTATTCGAATACGCGGTCTTTCAGTGCAATCGCACACATATGCGTGGACAAGTGGCGGCCTCCCGCGGCGGCCCCAGTACCGACAGAGCGCGCCATGCTCAAGTCGGCTAATAGCATTGACAAGTGATTTGTGAGCTTGTAGTGTCATTAGTCGAGAGAAAAGAGAGCGACTTTTAGTTGACAACTGAAAATTTGTTGTTAATTGAGGGCCGCCTGCTGCACTAAAAAATCACGTATTCTCGGTTGCCTCGTCTACCGAGCGGCAGCGTTTTCTGACCATGCTCAATAAGTGTGGCAAGGCCCCTTTAAATTTGAAGGGGCTTCGCAGCAGAGCGAATTTCCCCTGGACAAGTGCTTTCACGGTTTAGCAACCCTGCACTGCAGTGAAACCACCTTTACAAGCTGTTACATGCGGAATAATATACATTTATTTGTTCATTGCAAAAACTTCCAAATTTTTAATAATTTCAATTCTAATTGAAGTGCATTCGATTACTCTACTATTCGTTTGAATACTCGAACAAGCCTACTTTTTCTATAGCTACTTTTTCTGTTCGTGCGCGGCACCAAGGGAAAACACAAAGGAACGTGAGGGGCACTGGTGCTAATCTGATTTCACCGTTTGAGCTCACGTGGCATCTCAACCAGCTGGGGCCCTAAGATGTCAATAAATACTATGTATATATACAATGAATTGTGATTTCCGATAGTTGTCTGCATTCGCCATAATGCAGCTTAATTTCATTTATCCACACACAAGATGATTCTTTAAGAACTAAACTATTCTATTGGGCTGTAGTTTAGTTACAAAGTATCCGATTTTAATGGGGCTAGCGGGAAAACTTTCAGGAGAAATGAAAATTCAATTACCCATTGGGTTTTCATGTGCAATGCAGGAATAACAAAAAAACATGAAGTTTTACACATGTAGTGTTGACTTATGCATATAAAACGTTCAAAACTTCGATTGCTATGTGGCACAGAAAAAAAATTGACTAATGAAGGTTTGTAAAGCTAATATATCCTACCCTAAAGCAGATGCTGAAACGACCACCCAAAATGTCAAATTGTACCGATTTCGACTGTGTGCAGACCCTTATGTAGGGAGTACTGCAAAATGTCATGGTTCTAGTTATTTCAAATTTGCTCTTTTTGTTTCTTCTTTGATTTCACACAACAATAAACAAATGGGCTACTAAAATTTTATCTTTTTTTAAATCTTTTGCCGCAAACAGTATTAAGGGGGAATGCGGGTCGAAAAACGCAAATTTTCTTCAATATTACAGATTTTTTATTTTAGCCTGTTTTGATAAAATTAGTACCTCAGCTGTTCGAAAAAAAAAAAAGCATGTCAGGACTTAACTGGAAATGCTTTGAAATATCGTGTAAAGAGCGCAAGGTGCCTGTTAAAAGGCCGAAAGTGTGCAGTCTTCGAGCACCTTGCTGCCGATAATGCGCCGCCACTCGCCATTGTCGATCCAATGAGGCGAGCCTCACTGTTCAAACAACGACAGTTTCCCTCGCTGATGTGGCGCAAGGAATCATAAAAAGAAGCACGCTTTTGCACGTTTTTCGAGCGCCGCGACTGACTTATCATGTGGTACGGATCGAAGACCGCCATTGGTCGCTGCGTGTCTGTATGTGCTGTGAAGCCTACTTGCGGGGTCCATGTCTTGATGAGCAGAGTAGCTGAACAATGCTTTTCTCATGTATTTATCTCCATTATGAATGAAAAAAAGCCATTGCTTGTGTGTGAAAGCCGTTGTGGCAGCGCGCTCTGTAGGAGTAGGATATGAGCAGCTGGTCCGATTTGTGGCAGTTGTTGGCTTGCAAAAGCCAATGCATAAAAAGTCATTCACAGCCATCAGCCGGAAAGTTCGTGATGCGGCAATGGATGACCAAGTTTGCGAGGTTGTCAGCACCAAGCTTGCGTGGTTGCGTGGTTTGATTGCGTGGTTGCACCAAGCTTGCGTGGTTGGATTGGTGCTTGGTGTCAGCACCAAGCACCAATGGTCAGCACCAAGCTTGTGAGGTTGGAGGAACTTAAAGGGGACGACATTGCCATTATGTATGACAGTATGTGGCACAAATGTGGCCGCAAAATGACACTGGCACTGTTGCGTCCCTCGACACTGGACAGTTTAGACTTCGCAGTCCTGTTGAACTTTTTCCTAGCTTGGAAACAGCACAAGTCTCTGCCAGATGGAGTGGAAGAAGTTTGGCAAGGGTTTTGTGGCCCTGTCTGTGAGCGAAATGTCTATGAGGAGTCGACTCGGAAAAGCCGAGAGGGACAAACTCATGGTGCTGGCATATTTTAGTGGCAGTGGCCAATACAAGAAGAACCGTTCCTTTTGGTGTGCGAATTTCATTGCATTTAATGACACCTCTCATAAATAAAAACTCAATCTTAAATTTAAAACTCATATTTTTCAAAAGACAAATTTTGCCATTTTTTTCAATGTGCGCCCTTTTTTCGGGCACTTCTAGTGCTCGAGTCGGCATGAAACTTTGCCCAAATTTTTTCCAAAGCATGACAAATACAATTATCTAGTTTAAATTTGAGTATTTTATTATATGATGAAAAATTGTAAGTAAACCTTTACTAGGAGTTAGCATAAGGTAACCATTAGCAGCAGTTGTGTGTAGAGCAATTGATGTGGCAAATGCAGAGCGCGGAGCCAGTTCTCGACCCGTCAACTAACGAAGCTGATCAGTTCTGCGAAGGCGAACACACGAGAACTGCGCATGGGAAATAAAGGAGACTCCTTCGTTCACACGGTTCACGAGCGGTGCTGTCAAGGTCGCCCCCATGTAGGACTAAAAGGGGAAGGGTTACTCGGAAGAGCGTCTGGCAAGGAGCAGGCCAGGCGCCGCCGTCTTGAGTATAAGTCATTAATGGCATGCTCGTTTATTGGAGAATGCCGCGGGGATGCGACCACTGGGCTGACCATGGTTGCGGCGCGAAGACAAGCTTATCCTCCCCCACTATGCGTCGTTACCCAGTGTTGTTAGGATGGCAGGGCGCCTTGCTGTCGCATGCACACCTGGTAAGCACACAGAGCCAAACGATGTACTCACCACTCTTAAGGAGGCTTCTACGAAGCAACATTTAATGAGAGCTGACAATGCTCGAGCGTGAGAATGGCTATTGACAAAGGTCGGCCTGGTATGGGAGAGAGTGTGACACGGGGAGAACCTATCCCCTCTCATGTTGTGTTTTGTTACGTGATTTTTACCAATGCAATGCTTGTTGTGAAAGTGTTTTTGCGATTGCTTGAAGCAATGTGAGCCCACATGTGTGATTGGCTTGTGTGGAGACTGTTTGTTCAACTGAGGGTTGAAAAGAGGATGTTTGAATCTGAAATGGGAGAGCGGAGGTTCGGGCTTCGACCCGGGCCTCCGCTGAGGCTGCAATAAAGCGTCTCTTCACTGAACTACGGCTCTTCCTTCGCGCTGCCACCATGCATTCGAGTCATCGAGGGGTCCCGTTCCGAACCTCAAACATCTTCCTTCCTTAGCTAGTGTAGAAGCTAGTCGAGGAGAAGGAAATTAACTCCAGGGTAGGTGACATATGGACTTTTTTACGTCTATTATTTTTCACGCCAATAACATATTTTCTATGTGCTTCCTAATTGGTTATTTGCATTCCACACTTTATTTGAAACAGTATGAACTATGAATGGTAAAAAATTATGCAAGTTTAGCGATGAAACGAGGTGGGGCAAAAGGATTGAGGTTTTCACTTTGTCATGTCACAGAGCTGAAAGTTATGCAACTTGCAAGAAAACTAATTATATATTTGAAATCAGCATACCAAGTTCTATAAACAGCTCAAGTTTCATAGTTCTGGGGTGAATATTAAAAAAAAAGTGTCTTCGAGTAGCAACTCCCCTCGAAATCTGATTGTTTGTAACAAAGCTACAGTTCCACGAAATAGTTCACTTCTAAAAAAAAATCCCTCTATATCACAGCAATGCAAGCCAAGCACAAAGTGGAACTATCAGAAATGCAGTGGGAGTACTACGCACGCCGGACGTCCACTACAACGGCCCGCAGAGAGCACGCGCACAACAGACTGACCCGATATCAGAACAAGCGTGGCTGGGCTCCCGTGGATGTCGACGAACCGTCGCATGCACTGCTTGAGCTTGTCGTCAGCGGCGTTCTTGCTCACGGCATTGATGTGCACGACGGTCACCTGGGCCAGATTGAGTTCATGCACAACCTCGGGAAGTTCCTTGCGGATGTCACAGACACACAAGAACTCGGCCTCTGCGTGGCCCTGGAAGAACAGATCCCTGATGCGGCCGACCAGGGCGGTGGCCGACTTGCCCCGTGGCACCTGACAGTTCTCGATGTCCCAGAACACGCCGATGGGCACCTTGCCGTAGGGGACCTCTGGAAAAGCAGTTTTGCAGTGCAGCGAAGTTTAGATGGGACATTGTTCTTAAAAAAGAAAAAAAGTTCTTCATTATTTTGATGAAACTCGGTGAGTTTATGTATATTTGGTTGATTTCAAACATGCAATTATTTTTAAATATAGTAAGTAGTTTTTAACATGCAAAATATTTCATGTGCCTTTTAGGAAGTAATTTTTTTTTCTCAACTGAGAGTTTGAGAGTAAATGAGCATATCAAAGTAATCTGCAACCAAAAATGTGTGCACTGCAACAAACATGGATGTTCTAAACCCACTTGAGCAAAAAGTCATGCTATGTTGAACATTTTTTAGTGAGTCAGTTTCAAGCTGGGATTTCACGCAAGAGTGTTCAGTATGCAACTTTTCTTCTAATGGGTTCGCAATATCCATTTTTGTTGCACTGCACACAGTTCCGATTCCAGATCATTATATTATGCTAATTTACTCTGTATCTAGTAGTTTAGAAGAAAAAAAAAGTCATTTAACAAAAGGCACGCAAAATATTTTGTATTTTGCATCCGAAAGGCAACACGTGAATGTACACAGGCTCTCTTGTTGATGCTTTTGCTAACAATAATGTTGAGAGAAATGTATGGGCCTCTAAAACATTCACTTGGTGCGTAATTAACATGTTTTGATGCCTCCTGCATTTGTATGCTTCAGCCATGCAATATTACATGCAATCAAGGGACCTTGCAACACTTTTGCAGCATGTTCAGAAAACGTTGCCAATTGCTAGTTGAGGCCCCTGAGATTTTTTTTAATATGGTTGCAGGGAAAAACAGAGATTAACTTCATTTGTAGTATTGTGCCAATAATACTTCACATCCAGTGAAGGATCACCTATGCTATAACAACGTTAAATACCAAAGAATACATGTGAGCAAAAAAATGCAAGATGAATCATAAAGTGTGTTAACACTAGCACTGTGTACTGTAGGTTTTTATGTCCAGTTCATAGCGCCGTACTGCAATATGCTCATGAACCAACTAGGCCCCCTAAAAACCCTATTCATGCACATCAAACAACCTGTGACAGTGCCCCCCCCCCCCTCCAAAAAAAAAAAACGCGGTAAGTTTACAAGTTCACTATATGTGAATCTAACTAGGCATTCATACGATTCTTCACCATCGTAGCTAGGACACTACGACTTTACGTCTGTTAACTGAACACTTATCTAACTTATGACTGAACAGTATGTAAACACACAACAATCAGGCGGCGCAATTAGAACCGCAATAGCCACAGTACTTAATGTTTTCCTACGTTCAAAATAACTTTTTCCGTTTTTTTTTTTCGTTAGGAGCAAAGCATACGCAAATACGTTCTAGTATCTGCGCGAAATGCCGATATGAACATATTAAAGGGTTGACCTTGCGATACCTACGGCCACATAGCCTGGACACACTTGGAATCTAGTCACACGCATAGAAGAAATCGGATGGCACTACCTTTCTTGCTGTCTTGGGTCTCCATACTTCATCAAGTTGAGGCAGCAAGCGAAGCTGGAAAGAGATAAAAAGAAAGCCTTTTGAGTTTATGACGTACGCGTTAAAACCAGTTTCCTACTAGAGTACAGCCAAATTATAATATTGAATCGCTGGATGATCATTCGCGCTTGGAGCACGACCTCCTCTATAAACTAAACTAAAAAAAGGAGGTCGTGGCTTGGAGAACCCGAGGACAGCCCCCTGAACGCGTCATCGTTGTGATAAAAGGTCACGGTTACCGTTGTTTCGGACCAATCACAGACGTTTTCGAGCACAGGTAAGGTGGGTTTCGCACACTGCGGCGATTAGTTCGGTGTAACATCGAAGTGGCTAACGCAAAAGCTTTGACACGTACGTAAAACAAGGAAGTAATACTAGAACAACCTCAAAATAGCTACCCTACGGAACGTCAACACTAAAACGACAAAGCCGTTGGTACCACGTCACAAGCTCGGCAGTAAAAGCGAGGCATCCGACGTAAGAGTTTTCAGCAACGGAATAATCTAAGCAAAGCCGAAAACGCAGAAATCCTAGGACAATAGAGCAGCAGATGATACGCACACCTGTCCTAACAACCTCTTTTTAAATGAACAACCGATGCAGCATTCTTCTGCTGGGGGGTATCGCTTCCGAAAAGTGTCGTAAACAAACTTACCGAGAGACAAAGGACGGTGCGATTGCAGTGACAAGCACGTACAAGCGTCGAAATACTTTCGCGCAACCAATTGATGACCAGCGCTTCGAATAAAATATTGGAGGACGAATTCCTTCGAGGAAACTTGCTAGCTCCACAGAGTCCGCACGGCATCCATCTTGTCACAGACTACGCAGTCTGCGCTTTGTGTCCATACCGATGCTATGACGCGATTAACTTTGCGTAGTTCGCCGATTCACACACCAATTACTAAATACCATTTCTATTTAACTAATAAACGCAAATTATTTGTAAAGACTTATTACAATAGACACGAAAATCAACATTTTGTTGCGAGTGCATTCATCAATAAGATATGCGGCAAATTCAAAACACCAGTGCGCGGACACACGAACAAGAGGACGACACGTACACTACGCTGTTTTGAAACATAATTTTATTGCTTCAGCCATTTCATGTACTTAAATGCGGGGGGATTCAAACCACAGTAAAGGGTAAAGAACAGAGAATGCGTTGGCCCGTTGGGCACAATGTCGCATACGAGTACCATCAGCCCCGGGTTTTCTTAAGAAAAAAAAACAAAACAAAAACAAAGGTGTCACAATTTTCTCTCGATCCTTCTATAAGCGACAATACCCACGTATTACGTGCGTGCTGAGTCTACACACTCTCTGTTTTTCCTCCTTTTTCTTTGTTGCACGGTTGCAGCAATAAAACTGTGCATAGTGTGCAATGACGTCACCGTGGCCGTCATGTCTAGGTACCATGGTGAGCAATGACGTCACCATGGCCGCCATGTCTAGGTACCAGTTGGTTTGGACACCACGCGGACTCAAACGCGCGCAGCAAGAGACTGGCGCATCAAATTAATGATATGCTGGTGCCCCTCGCGTCCCTCACATTCTGCGGAAGTACAAAAGAACCGTGGGACCAAAGACTGCATTTCGTACCCAGCGCCGAGAACCTGGGTACCCAGCACCGAGAACCTGGGTACCCAGCGCCGAGAACCTGTCTGTGACACAAATCGAATATGTATAGTTTCGTCATCGGTGCCTTTCAACGCACACTAAACGCCACAATAAACACTGCACATTTTGCAGACGATGTCGCTGCTCCTCGCACAGGCCGCCACGTGTGTTTACTTCTCCAAGATAAACAGCCAGCCAGCGCGTCAAGTTTTTCGGCACGTAGTTTACCACACACCCAGATGTCTTCTGACACATACCACAGCTAACCTTGCCCCAGTAATATTACCTCAATATTAAAAAAAGGAGAAAAAAAGCTTGCCCCAAGCACCATGCCATTGTACCACGCCGAAGCAGCGGCGAGGTGTTTTGCCGACCACCGCCTTCCCCGTGCGCCGATGACGTCACGCTGAAACGTCCCTCTGAGAAGGTGCTGGTAGGGCGTCGCCGAAGTTACGGAATGATGACCCGAATCAAGGCTGATACTCTGCGGGCCCCGACTGCTTCCCCACAACTCAAGAAACTTAATTTGAACGAACGACTGGCAAGACGAGACTTCTGCAGCTACGACCCGTTCGCGTTGGCACCATTTCAGCAAAGGATTGTCTTATGCGCAACGAAATGCATTCTGCCGAAAAGATCCGCGACAACCCAATAAGTGACACTGATATGGACATGCGAACATCGACACTCGCGCGGTCCAAAGAAGTGCTGAACGAATTTGGAGCTATACTTCATAAAGCGAGAAATGATACTGATGCTAAATAGTGCAAAAAATAACACGGCCACACAAAGTCAACTCAAAGGACAAAGGTTTGTTCCTTGGGTACAAGGAACGAGCCATTGTCCCTTAATCGTGAGCATAAACATGCACGCGGAAGTCAGGAAGGGGGAGGGGGGCACGAAAGAACACGAGGGCCAAACTACTCTGTATCCTCCTCTGCAATGGCACATTACAATAAGATAAAAAGTCATGTTTGCCGCCGTCTTAGGGCACCCAGCACCGGAAACCTGTCTGTGACGTCACGTCAAAACTGTATAGAAGTATATAGAAGTATATTCTTTGTGTCAGTATGTATGTATGTGTGTGTCCCGTTGCTGCTACCTTCACGGAAGTGGGAACACCGTTCATGTGTATAGTCGCATTTTTGCTGACGCCTCCATTATTATATTTTGTAGTGGTAGAAAAACTAATAATAATAATATATAATAATAATAATAATAATAATAATAATAATAATAATAATAATAATAATAATAATAATAATAATAATAATAATAATAATAATAATAATAATAATAATATAATATTAATAATTTTCCCACCACTACAAATTATAATAATGGAGGGGTGAGAAAAAAATGCGACAATACGCTTAAACGGAGTCCCCACTCCCGTGATGGTAGCAGCAACGGGACAAAAACATACATACGTAATTACGCAAAAAAAAAATATTTCAATAGTTTTTCACGTGACGTCACAGACAGGTTTTCGGAGTTGGATGCTCTAAGATGGTGGAAACCATGAATTTTTATTTTATAAGAAAGGGCCACTGCAGAGAAGGACACAAAGTAGTGTGGCCCCCGCGTTCATTTGTACTCTCTATGCTTTCTTTTTTTTTTGTGAGCCACGCCAAGAGAGAACACAAGAGAACGCGATTGGAACCGGCACTAATTTGATTTCTTCGTTTGAGCTCTTGTAGCATCCCAACCAGCACGGGGCCCTAAGATGGCGGCCGTGGGGACGTCAATACAAACTATACAATTGCAGTCATATGTAATTCAATGAATGCGAGATAAGCATGTAGAATAAAAAAACAAAAAAGTCACATACACAGAAAATTACCATTCACTCTTAGAAAAGGAAGAAAAAAACATACATACGCCTAAGTACCTTTTTATATACGCACACATGCACGCGAGCATGTAATTGCACGCAAAAATATCCATACGAAATTGCGCACATATAAATTCAGTCATTCAAAGAAAAAAAATAGAAGGGACTGTCAACTGCGGTAGAACATTGCATACATCGAAATAATAAAAATAAATAATAAGACGAAATAACACCAAGAAATAAACTTGGGGGCCTTCACGTAGGATTGCCACACACACACACACACACACACACACACACACACACACACACACACACACACACACACACACACACACACACACACACACACACACACACACACACACACACAAATACCCAGCCCTTCTACAGGGAGCAGAAGGAGGGGCAATTAACCACCAGGAGATAAATGATTAGAGATAAACAGGAGATAAACTACTAGGAGATAAACAAGAGACGCCATGTCATGTTGACGGTACGCAGTGTCATTTAATGTAACACTACTTTCCTTGAGCCAAATAAACCTAATGTACAAAAAATACGGCCAACTGAGCTGACCTACCAGTCTAATTGCTGGCATATAAATACCCGTAATTGCTGCTCTGAAAAAAAAATGAAAAAAAAAAACAGCCATGGCGGAGGATTCGGACCGGCAACCAGCCCACTGCCTAAAAAACCGGCCGAGAGAGTCTAAAATTAGACGAATGGCAACCCCATCTACGCGTAAGTGCTCAACCGCATTCTATCAGTACACAATGCAGCGTCGTGCACACTGTACCGCACACAACCCACGACAGAGTTGATAAAGCACCACACCAAAGAACATTTCGGCCTACTGAGCTGTCCTACCAGGCTAATTGCTGGGATATAAATACCCGTGATTGCTGCTCTGAAAAAAAAAAGAAAAAATCCGTCCATGACGGAGGGTACGGACCTGCAACCGGCCCACTGCCTAAGAAACCAGCCGAGACGGTCTAAAATTAGACGAATGGCAACCCTATCTACGCGTAAGGGCTCAACCGCATTCTATCAGTACACAATGCAGCGTCGTGCACACTGTACCGCACACAACCCACGACAGAGTTGATAAAGCACCACACCAAAGAACATTTCGGCCTACTGAGCTGTCCTACCAGGCTAATTGCTGGGATATAAATACCCGTGATTGCTGCTCTGAAAAAAAAAAGAAAAAATCCGTCCATGACGGAGGGTACGGACCTGCAACCGGCCCACTGCCTAAGAAACCAGCCGAGACGGTCTAAAATTAGACGGGTGGCAACCCTATCTACGCGTAAGGGCTCAACCGCATTCTATCAGTACACAATGCAGCGTCGTGCACACTGTACCGCACACAACCCACGACAGAGTTGATAAAGCACCACACCAAAGAACATTTCGGCCTACTGAGCTGTCCTACCAGGCTAATTGCTGGGATATAAATACCCGTGATTGCTGCTCTGAAAAAAAAAGAAAAAATCCGTCCATGACGGAGGGTACGGACCTGCAACCGGCCCACTGCCTAAGAAACCAGCCGAGACGGTCTAAAATTAGACGAATGGCAACCCTATCTACGCGTAAGGGCTCAACCGCATTCTATCAGTACACAATGCAGCGTCGTGCACACTGTACCGCACACAACCCACGACAGAGTTGATAAAGCACCACACCAAAGAACATTTCGGCCTACTGAGCTGTCCTACCAGGCTAATTGCTGGGATATAAATACCCGTGATTGCTGCTCTGAAAAAAAAAAGAAAAAATCCGTCCATGACGGAGGGTACGGACCTGCAACCGGCCCACTGCCTAAGAAACCAGCCGAGACGGTCTAAAATTAGACGGGTGGCAACCCTATCTACGCGTAAGGGCTCAACCGCATTCTATCAGTACACAATGCAGCGTCGTGCACACTGTACCGCACACAACCCACGACAGAGTTGATAAAGCACCACACCAAAGAACATTTCGGCCTACTGAGCTGTCCTACCAGGCTAATTGCTGGGATATAAATACCCGTGATTGCTGCTCTGAAAAAAAAAGAAAAAATCCGTCCATGACGGAGGGTACGGACCTGCAACCGGCCCACTGCCTAAGAAACCAGCCGAGACGGTCTAAAATTAGACGAATGGCAACCCTATCTACGCGTAAGGGCTCAACCGCATTCTATCAGTACACAATGCAGCGTCGTGCACACTGTACCGCACACAACCCACGACAGAGTTGATAAAGCACCACACCAAAGAACATTTCGGCCTACTGAGCTGTCCTACCAGGCTAATTGCTGGGATATAAATACCCGTGATTGCTGCTCTGAAAAAAAAAGAAAAAATCCGTCCATGACGGAGGGTACGGACCTGCAACCGGCCCACTGCCTAAGAAACCAGCCGAGACGGTCTAAAATTAGACGGGTGGCAACCCTATCTACGCGTAAGGGCTCAACCGCATTCTATCAGTACACAATGCAGCGTCGTGCACACTGTACCGCACACAACCCACGACAGAGTTGATAAAGCACCACACCAAAGAACATTTCGGCCTACTGAGCTGTCCTACCAGGCTAATTGCTGGGATATAAATACCCGTGATTGCTGCTCTGAAAAAAAAAGAAAAAATCCGTCCATGACGGAGGGTACGGACCTGCAACCGGCCCACTGCCTAAGAAACCAGCCGAGACGGTCTAAAATTAGACGAATGGCAACCCTATCTACGCGTAAGGGCTCAACCGCATTCTATCAGTACACAATGCAGCGTCGTGCACACTGTACCGCACACAACCCACGACAGAGTTGATAAAGCACCACACCAAAGAACATTTCGGCCTACTGAGCTGTCCTACCAGGCTAATTGCTGGGATATAAATACCCGTGATTGCTGCTCTGAAAAAAAAAGAAAAAATCCGTCCATGACGGAGGGTACGGACCTGCAACCGGCCCACTGCCTAAGAAACCAGCCGAGACGGTCTAAAATTAGACGGGTGGCAACCCTATCTACGCGTAAGGGCTCAACCGCATTCTATCAGTACACAATGCAGCGTCGTGCACACTGTACCGCACACAACCTACGACAGAGTCGATAAAGCACCACACTAAAGAACTTCTGCGCCACCATGGACCACAGATATGGCGGCGGACGCCGCTAGTGCTTCAAGCGTATGACAACATCAGAATGAAAAAAAAAATGTACCGATTGAGGATAATGACGGTCAGGGACGTCCCCAAGAACCACGGCATGTTAACAGTGCTGGCCTCCGAAAATTTTCACCTCGTGGACTTGTATGAAGTGCATCGAAATGTATATACGGTAAATAAAAGTATTTTCGCCTCCCTTCGAAAATACGTCGCCGGGATTCGATCCCGTGACTTGTGAGTCAGCTGTCGAGAGCTGCACAACCGCTAGACGAACGTCGTGGGTTACTGGTAAAGGAGATGTTAAACAACCTACGTAAAGTCCCTAGATCCTCCCTAAAATCTAGGGACTGTAGACCTACGTATTCGAAATCGAAGCAATGTTTTATAGCATCTTCGGGAATTGTGCCACTGAGCAGTTGCGGGGCAGTTTAGAACTTCCCCAAAACCAAAGAGGGGCAGAACGCCCCGGTTCTGTGGAGGGGCAAATGGAAATCCAGCCGTTGCGCGTCGTCTGCTACACGCGCGGCACGCAACGAATGCTGGGATTGCACAGCGTCGCTCCGTCAATTTTTTCGGAGCACCTCGGAGCAGCAGCAGCAGCAGTAGCAACAACAACAACAACAACAACAACAACAACAACAACAACAAAGTGCCCCAACAGGGTGCGCCCTGGTTACCGAAGCACTGGGATTTAGGGACAGCGAGGGCAAAATAGACTTTAAGCGGGTAGACTTAACTAGAAGGAGGTTATCTGATTGGTGGCTAAAGTCAAGGCACGAGTGAAAATTAAACCCTTCACTGTGAAGTACAAATCCTCAACTTCATTATCTAAAGGAAAAAAAGATAAATGTAATGGTTAGTTCACTAAGTATTACGGCTAGGTGGCGTTCGCCGCCGCCCGATCTAAAGGGTACAGCCACATCCATCCATCCATCCATCCAACCGTTGATGCGCACAGGTGCGCTTTTCCAAAGATGCCATTAGACTGGACTAGTTGGTAAACGATGCTCAACAGCGCACGAGCGAACAACCGGCGAATAGAGGAACAGTGCTTGTCTCTACTGGTTCTCCATTCTTGCACAGTTTGTTGAAAATCGAAATCGAGCGAAACGTTTGTATACACTCACGAAATATATGTGGGGAGTCGTTGAGCAAGACCTCTCTGTTGCACTGCTGGACAGCGGTCGACTATCTTCCGTTGGCTGTGGATGTCACCTCTGTTTAGACTGTCCTATACCGTCATCATTATCATCATCAGCATCATCATCATCATCAGCCTGACTACGTCCATTGCAGGACAAAGGCCTCTCCCATGTTCCACCAGTTAAACCGGTTCTGTGCTTGCTGCTGCCAATTTATACCCACAAACTTCTTAATCTCATCTGCCCACCTAACCTTCTGTCTCTCCCTAACCCGCTTCCCTTCTCTGGGAATCCAGTTAGTTACCCTTAATGACCAGCGGTTATCCTGTCTACGTGCTACATGCCCGGCCCACGTCCATTTCCTCTTCTTTATTTCAACTATGATATCCTTAACCCCCGTGTGTCCCCTAATCCACTCTGCTCTCTTCTTGTCTCTTAAGGTTACACCTACCATTTTTCTTTGCATTGCTCACTGCGTCGTCTACACCAGGACAGTCTACACCTCTGTGTAGACTGTCCTATACCGCTAGACTAAATGTACTCTGAGTGACGTGCTAGACAAAGAGCTGTCCTGTGACTATACAACCAATAGGCAACGGCTAACAGCGACTGACGTCACGGATGATTCACGTTGTTTCAACACCTACTGAGCTCTGAGTCATTCTTTTCCTCTGAGCGAAAAGGAGGCATGGAAAAGGTTCACTTGTGACGACACCAATCTCAGGCTGGGTACCACTCTCTCTTGTACCATGTTTCCCCTTAGGGAAAAAAAGGTGTTCGGTATGGCCGCTTGGGCCTCCAGTATAGAGTTTCCTAAAATCAACTATAGGGGACCGTCTGGCGCTCGATTGAAGGTCACGGGTTCGATCCCAATTTCGCTGGCCTCTTATCGATGGAGACGAAATAATTGAGGGGCACACACTTTGCACCAAGAACGTTGAAATTTCCGGAGCCTTACATTGCGGCGTCCATATCGTTGTTTAGGAACGTTAAACTGCAGCTACTATTATATTGTTTTTATATGTCTTGCATTACTCAATGCTTTATTTTTATCTCCATCCGTATCCCTTTCTTGCTTTTCTTTCGCTCTCTCTCGCTCTTTCTAGCTTCAGATTTTCATCTCCCACATCTATATCTCTACGTTTTCTCTCTTTCATTTTTCTTTTTCTTTTTTTCTCTTTCAGCTTTACATTGTTCTTTCTAGGTATTTTCGGCCCCTTTTCGAATATCTTTCTCTCTCTGGCTGTTTATTTCCGCGTCTCCCCATGTTTATCTCTACTTCCACCCTTTTTATCTCCCTTTTTTATTTATTTTGTCTCTTTCTCACTCTATGTGTGTTGATTTGCAAATCCGTTGTTGCTGCATTCCACGCTGGACTAATCCGCGCCGTGCACAGCGTGCGCTGGGCTCACGTGTACGAGGGGCGAAGCTAGGAGACGATGAAGAAGCGACTATAAGAGCGCTTGTTCGGGTCACCTTATTTACCAGCTCCTAACGTCGAAACTAAAAGCACGATCTCAAGTTTATTTCACGGGTAACTGAAAGCCTCTCTCTAGTTTTTTTCAGACAAAAGAAACGTGCGTAAAGTTCAAGGGAATCTCTTATCAATTTTGTGTAGCTCAAAAAATATTTATTTGAAATATATTTTGCCAAATAAGAGAAGAAAACTGTAGAAAATGAGCAAGTTATTTTTTTACAGCTCTTTTTGCCGGATGTCACCAAGGGCCTGTGTTTGTAAAAAGTGAAAGGTATGTCTTAGCTATGGATTCGCCGGTGGCAGCTGTTCATGATGATGATAGCACTCTTCAGCCCCGCATACCATCATTACAATCAGCCTAACTACGCCCACTGCGGGGCAAAGGCCCCTCCCGTGATTCGCCAATCAACCCGACGGTCTTGTGCTTTCCGTGCGAAATTGAAAGAAAAAAAATTGCATTGGCTCACCTAACTTTCTGTCTACCCTTCGTTCGTTTGCCTTCTCTGGGAATCCAGTCAGTTACCCTTCATGACCAGCAGTTATCCCGCCTACGTGCAACGAGCCTGGCCTATGTCCATTTATTCTTCTTGATTTCAACTATATGATATTGCCGCATGAATTCGCGTGGTTTTCGTGTGGAAGAGGACGAAGAGGTTGGGTTGGAGCCGTTTTCTTTGTCCTAGCTTGACGAGCAGTTCTGCGGAAGGTTTCCTTGAGTGAGACAAGATTGGTGACAAGATTGGTGGAGCTGCTGGGTACGACAACTGACGACGCACCCCATGCACAAGAGCCCGCCCAGGAGCCGGAACACAAGCCCTGTGCCCGTGGACACGCCAGTTCACAGAACAAGCCGCCGCCAACGAGGCCTACCACCAGAGACACCGGCACAGCTTATCCATAGAGCGACTATGACTTCGCCTCAAGGCGTCATGGAAACTCCTACGTCGTCGGCACCAATTTATTGCACTGTCCAGAACCCGCTGATGCCTAGTCCCTTTCACGGAGAGCTGTTTGAGGATGTGGACGACTGGCTGAGCGAGTTCGAACACGTCGCAGCGATCAACTACTGGGACGAAGCCGCCAAACTCCGCAACGTCTACGCGTGTTTGAAAGACGGCGCCCGAACGTGGTTCATGAACAGAAGTGATGTCTTGACATCCTGGCGCGAGTTCCAGCATCGCCTCTTGGAGACCTACCGGAGCCCCGACCGCCGCGATCGTGCTGAACGTGCATTGCATTCACGCATCCAGATGCCTAATGAGACCGTCACCATGTACGTGGAGGACATGACGCAGCTTTTCAGGCGAGCGGATCCGGCAATGCCAGAAGAAAAAAAGCTACGCTATCTGATGCGAGGCGTGAAGGAGCAGCTTTTTGCTGGTCTAGTGCGGAGTCCTCCGAAGAGTGTAGCAGAATTCCTGACCGAAGCCACTACGATGGAGAGGGTACTTCATCAGCGGTCAGCCCTACTCGACCGGCAAGTGAATTCTGCATCACCTACTGAATTTTCCGCCAGCTTCGGGAGCAACAGCATTGAGTGGATTCGCGAAATCGTCCGCTCCGTCGTCCGCGAGGAAATCGCGAAACTACACGGGGCGAGACAGCCGGAGGTAAGCAGCATCACCAATATTATTCGGGACGAGGTCCAGCAGGTGCTTCACAGCCGTCGCCCTCAACCAACGGTTACAAATCTAGAACCACCTCCTGCGTCCACTGATGTTGGGAACCGCACATATGCCGAAGCTCTGCGCACTTCCATGCCGGTCTCAAGCCCTGCAGTCCCAATCCAGACGATGCCGCCAGTTTCAATTCAATCTGCGCATGCTGGTTTGGACATCGACGGTCGCCGTGCCCCTCCGCGGAAGTCCGATATTTGGCGTACGTCGGATAGAAGACCCCTCTGCTTCCATTGCGGTGAAGCCGGTCACATCTACCGGGAATGTCCATACCGACAACTTGGACTGCGCGGTTTCTCTATTCATTCGCCTCGTCCCCTAGTTGGTCAGAGGCCAAGAGAAATTGAGGACTACCTCGCGCAGCAACGTCTGCCTTTCTCACGGCGTCAATCGCGGTCTCCATCTCCACGACGACCCGCAGCTATTGGACCACGTCTCAGTACGATGGCACGGGGACGTTCCCCAAGCCCTCGTCGGGAAAACTGAAGGCAGCGACCTTCGGGGGCGAGGTCGCTGGGACTAAAAGTGCGGAAGACCTCCTATCGACGCTTCCACAAAACGCTGCAGACATTGAATTGACGTCTGAGTGCAGTGCGAGAGAAATGCCGGATTGTGCGTCTGAACCCAGTGGCCGAGTCTCACTCGACATTCCCGTGCTGATAGACGGTCTTCAGGTCAGCGCATTGGTGGACACAGGTGCAGATTATTCTATTATGAGCGGAAAATTGGCAACCAGTCTTAAGAAAGTGATGACACCTTGGAATGGGACGCGTATTCGCACTGCTGGAGGCCACGTTATTACTCCATTGGGTCGCTGTACCGCAAGAGTGGAAATACGCGAGTCAACGTTTGTGGTAACCTGCCTCGTACTACGCGACTGCTCTCGTCAGCTCATCCTTGGAATGGACTTCCTTCGAGAGAATGGCGCGATCATAAATCTCCGCGAGCGAATGGTGACTTTCTCGACGCAACTTGCAACCGATCGAGGCGCTGATAGCTGTCGTAGACCTGCGCTGCGTGTTGCCGACGAAAGCGTGACGTTGCCTCCCCGAGCGACTGCTTTCGTAGAAGTCACCTGTGAAGACCTCCAAGACGGTGACGTGGTCGCCGAGAGCAACGTATCCCTTTTACTGCTTCAAGGTGTGTGTGCAGTGCGAAGCATTCTGCGTGTGCGTGACGGACGGTCGCAGATACTCGTCACAAATTTTAACTTCGAGCACCGACATCTTTTCCGCGGCACCACCGTGGCCTTCGGAGACCGTGTAGCGGATGTCACCGAGTGCTTCGCATCCGAGGAAATGGTTGATGGAGATAAGTTTCTGGACCACATCGACGTCAGTTCGAAGCTTTCGGACGAGAAGAAGGCCGCACTGCATACCCTGCTGAAGGAATTTAAATCTTGCTTCGCCTCTTCATCTAGAGTCGGTCAAACACCCCTCATAAAGCACCGAATTATTACCGACGATGATGTTCGCCCAATCCGCCAGCAACCTTACCGTGTTTCGGCTAAAGAACGCGAGACTATACAGACGCAGGTAAAGGAGATGCTTGACGACGGGGTGATACAACCGTCGAGCAGCCCGTGGTCCTCGCCAGTCGTTCTAGTAAAGAAGAAAGACGGAACGCTGCGATTCTGTGTTGACTACAGGAAACTCAATAGCGTCACCAAAAAAGACGTCTACCCGCTTCCACGGGTTGATGATTCTCTCGACAGGCTACGACACGCGAAGTATTTTTCATCGATAGATTTGAAGAGCGGCTATTGGCAGATAGAGGTCGATGAGCGAGACAGAGAGAAGACAGCGTTTGTAACTCCCGATGGGCTTTATGAATTCAGAGTTCTTCCTTTCGGCCTCTGTTCGGCTCCCGCAACATTCCAGCGAATGATGGATACCGTTCTCGCTGGCTTGAAGTGGCAAAGCTGCCTTGTATACCTTGATGATGTGGTCATCTTTGCCGAGAGTTTCGAAGAACATCTGAAGCGTCTAAGAATGGTTCTGGAAGCTATTCGTTCGGCCGAACTCACGCTAAAACCCCAGAAGTGCCATTTCGGCTACGATGAGCTGAAATTTCTGGGACATGTTGTGAGTGCGGATGGAGTGCGGCCTGACCCAGAAAAAACTGCAGCAGTCGCCACCTTTCCTGTGCCGTCAGACAAAAAAGCGGTGCGGCGTTTTCTCGGCTTGTGTGCTTATTATCGCCGATTCATTACCAACTTCTCGACGATAGCCGAACCGCTCACGCGACTCACCCGAGATGATGTACCGTTTGCCTGGACTACAGAGCAAGAAGCAGCTTTCGCAGAGTTACGGCAGCGAATGCAAGAGGCACCTGTTCTTGCGCATTTTGATGAGGACGCTGATACCGAAGTTCACACGGATGCAAGCAACGTCGGACTTGGCGCTGTCCTTGTACAACGGCACAACGGCGTAGAACATGTCATAGCTTACGCCAGTCGTACTCTCTCTCGAGCCGAGGCCAACTACTCCACTTCAGAGAAGGAATGCCTCGCGGTCGTGTGGGCAACGGCAAAGTTTCGACCTTACCTCTACGGCCGCTCCTTCAAGGTGGTGACCGATCACCATTCGCTGTGTTGGCTGGCCAATCTCCGTGATCCGTCTGGTCGTCTCGCTCGGTGGAGTTTGCGCTTGCAAGAGTTTGACATCATGATTGTGTATAGGTCTGGGCGCAAGCACGAAGATGCCGACGCACTTTCTCGAGCACCCGTGGGACATCCTGATATGGACTCGGAATATGCTGATGGTTTTCTCGGAGCCCTCAGTGATTCTGACTTTATGTCTAGACAGAGAGCCGATCAGGAATTGCGCCCTATTATTGATTCCTTAGAAGGCCGAAATTCTCACACTCCTCGGCGCATCGCTCGCGAATTGTCATCCTTTTGTCTAAGGAGGGGCATTCTTTACAAGAAAAATGCTCGAGGTAGCAACAAAGCCTTCCTCCTCGTTGTACCAGCCGACATGCGGGATGACATCCTCCTCGCGTGCCACGACGAGCCCACGTCGGGACACTTGGGCTACTCGCGGACTCTCGCCAGAGTGCGCCAGCAGTACTATTGGCCACGACTTTCGACCAGTGTACACCGCTACGTGCAAGGCTGCCGCGAGTGCCAGCGTCGCAAGACGCCACCCGTGAAACCTGCGGGCCTTCTCCACCCTATTACACCACCACGGACACCTTTCGACCTCGTGGGAATGGACCTTCTAGGACCCTTCCCTTTGTCGGCCACTGGTAACAAATGGATTATAGTGGCAACCGATTACTTGACCCGGTATGCTGAGACAAAGGCGTTACCCCGCGGCACGGCGTCTGAAGTGGCGAAGTTCTTCGTGCAGCACATCGTCCTCCGGCACGGCGCGCCGTCATGTGTGATTACGGATAGAGGAACATCATTTACGGCACAAATGCTAGAGGACATTTTCAGACTGAGCTGCACGAGTCACCGAAAAACAACGGCTTACCACCCACAAAGTAATGGACTGACGGAAAGGCTCAACAAGACCATAGCGGACATGCTGTCAATGTACGTGGACGTGCAGCACAAAACCTGGGACGATATCCTCCCATACGTCACGTTCGCATACAATACGGCAATGCAGGAAACAACCCGATTTTCACCTTTCCACCTTGTTTATGGACGCAACGTACAAACGATGCTTGACGCTATGCTGCCGTACGATAATAGCGATGCTCTTTCTCCAGAAGCCGAGCAATACACGCAGTACGCCGAAGAGGCTCGTCAACTGGCTCGCGTGAACATCGGTCACCAACAAGACGCAGATGCACGACGTTACAACCTTCGCCGTCGAAACGTCGCATACCACCCGGGTGAACGAGTGTGGGTGTGGACTCCTGTCCGACGACCAGGCTTGTCTGAAAAGCTTCTGAGCCGTTATTTCGGACCATACAAGGTTATCCGACGTGTGAGTGATCTTACATACGAAGTACTTCCGGACGGCACAGTGTCGTCACGTCGACAACATCGGCCCGAAACTGTGCATGTCGTACGACTCAAGCCGTACTACACACAATAGTCTCTATGCTTGCGAGTTACTTCGCAAACGTGACAGTGATCTCATGTGGTGTTTTTTTTTTTTCTTCTTGACTCTTCCACTGGTGCTGTTGTGTTCGCGCATGGTCCAAGTGCTTGTGCGCCCTCTTTGTTTTCCCTGGCACTCACTTTGTGATTCTCTGCGTCAACGCGTGTTCTAATTATGGGTTTTTTTTTTCTTCTTCTTTTATTTAGAAGCATCGAGTCGATGCTTCTTAAAAGGGGGGACTAATGCCGCATGAATTCGCGTGGTTTTCGTGTGGAAGAGGACGAAGAGGTTGGGTTGGAGCCGTTTTCTTTGTCCTAGCTTGACGAGCAGTTCTGCGGAAGGTTTCCTTGAGTGAGACAAGATTGGTGACAATATCCTTAAACCCGGTTTCTTCCCTGACTCACTGTGTTCTCTTCTTGTCTCTTAAGGTTACACCTATCATTTTCGCTTCCATTGCTCACTGCGTCGTCCTCAAAGTTAAGCGGGATCCTCTTTGAGAGCCCCCAGGTTTTTGCTCCGTATACGTGAATACTGGCAAGATGCAGCTGCTATATACCTTCTTCTTGAGGGTTAGTGGTACAGATTACCAATATGAAAGTGATTTCCTAAAGCGATCCACCCCGTCCTCATTTTTCTAGTTATTTCACTCTCGTGGTTTGGCTCTGCGGTCACTACCCATCCTAAGTAGACATACACCTGTAGACATATATAGCCCCGAATATTTCAGCACCAAACCTCAGAGCCGAGGCAGCAGCCAAGCGATAGTTACGTATGGACAATTTCGTGATGACTGGTAGCGAAACACAAGCTTAATATTGGTATCGAAGCGATCGCAAGGCGTAGGAGTGAAAAAAGAAAGAAAAAAAAAAGAACTCAGCCGCCCGCGTTTTATAACGGGGAGAACTCGAGCAAATGCGTCTCAGAGTGTTTGTGTGTGTGGGGGGGGGGCGCATTGCATGAATGTTGCGTAATTGGGTATGGTTTGGAATGCCTAATTGTTATTTCGTCTTTATTACTCTTATTAATCGAATGAAGGAGAAGCGCTGCCTTCAACGAGTGGTGGGACGCTGATGTTGGGTTGTGCCCTAGTACTGTTTGAAGTTAACTTGCTTCCATCGCATCTATACTATAGTCAGGCGAAGCGTCAATCGAAAACCAATTAAAGACGCTCGTGACTGAAATCGAAACGCGCGATGCAGTGCCTACATATATGGATGCCTTATCATTCAACTGGGCTTTACTGAACTCGAGGAGGCCTTTTTTTAAAACCTTCTTGGCCGAACTCACCAAGTTTCGGCGTCCTTTGGACAAATGCCGAGGGAGAAATTGGTATAATTTAATGCCACGTGAAAATATTCCGCTCGGACAGCTTTTCGTATGTCCTCCAAGCGGCCCGTATTTCTTTTAATGGCCACATGGTAATAGTTTTGGTGCTTACCAAGTACGGGGACGCAGGGGAGGAGGTCGACCCCCCTTTTTCCCCGTTGGCTCGGGTCCGTGGTGACGTCATTCACCAAACGCCTGTTTACGCACCTCACCTGAATGCACCTACGATCCCCAAAATGAGAATATTGGTTGCATTATTTTGGAAAGCGTCAAGTACGCAAGTGAGCAAAAAAAAGTATAATCAAAGTACTAGCAATTCTGGACTGGTGACATCCTCCGAAACAAAGGATACTTGAACCGAGACACGAAAAGTATCATCAGCAAAAGGTGATTTTTTTTTTCATGAAATTAAGTATTAGTGGAGGGTCAACTAGATAAGCACTCGCGTGTTGCTCTATGTTTGTATGTAGCTTGTGTGTCATCATCATTAACATCATCATCATCATGAGCCTGACTACGTCCACTGCAGGACAAAGGCCTCTCCCATGTTCCGCCAGTTAACCCGGTCCAACATGCGGGTAGCTATATGCAAGCTCATATGTATGCACAGTGGCTTTGCAACTCCTGTGTTTGGCTAAAAGAGCGTCCTCCCTTCACCGCCCCTCTCCTTGTGCAATAATTAAAGGTGTACATTCGACAGAAATAAGAACACTCCAACAAGAACTTTAGCCCATTTCCTCCCATAGCGCCGCTGTGGCGACGTATAAAATTCTGCCCATCCTCCTAACAAAAGTTCGCAACAGCTTTTTGCGGGTGGGGTGGTTTGAGCTGAAGTGGAATTTGCGTCCTTTGTGAGTAGGTTTCCAAAACAACAAAAAAAAACAAAAAAAAAACAAGAAGGAAAGGCTTATTCGTTGCCTTCGCAACAGTATACATCCAGAAACGGGAGTGCCGAATAGTTCTTGCTTTCTGCCGTGAACTGTTTGTCAGGCTCTCCACAGAGTTCAGAGTTGCTCGGAGGAATTCGAGCAGCCCGGTTGTGCTGCCCGCGATTTCCGACGCCAGCGTAGTTCTCACCGACTGGTTCGCCCTCCGCGACCTCCTGACGCCGTGAAGCTCTCGCCGTGTGGTGTCCCATCCTCGGACTTCTTCGGCCGGCTCCCAACTTTCCTTTCTCCTTCCTCTTCTGTCGCTTGCCTGCCCTATTTCTTTACCTATTTATATCCTTCCTATATTCTTTTATATCCCCCCTCCTCCCATACCCCACAAGGCGCTGAGCCGTGCTCCCGCAAGGGCTGCAGAAAATAGTGCCTTGTTCTTTTCCCAATCAACCACGTATTCATTCACAAAGTTCAGGTGGGCGAGCAGGTTGTCGAACTCGCCACATTCTAGCAACACAGAAGCAGTCGTCCACATAGCGAACAAATATCTCGGCCTTGGGGTCGAAACACAGAAAGCACCCGCCTTTAAATGTCCTCCTCCATAACGAGGGCTGCCAGCGTGGCCGATACTGCAGCCGCCATGGCAGACCCAGTGGTCTGCTTGTAGAAGGCATTGTCGAATGAAAAGTGGGTGCTGGAGAGATAGGATTCTTATCTGATCAAACAAGTGCTACAGAGCTAGGGAGAGTTAACGAATGCGCACGCGTAGAAGAGTTGTCTAGAGATTATATATATATATATATATATATATATATATATATATATATATATATATATATATATATATATATATATATATATATATATATATATATAAACGTAATCAGGGCACTAGTGCCATCTTTGATACAGATAAGAAGCAGACTAAACGTAATGATTGAATTTCACAAATGCACGCGTTCTACTGCATGGTTAGGGCCCCCAAGCATCATACTTGGTATGCCTACAGCACCCTCACCTTTGTATGTCGCCTCTTTCCCTCTTTTCCAGCCCCGCCGCGGTGGTCTAGTGGCTAAGGTACTCGGCTGCTGACACGCAGGTCGAGGGATCGAATCCCGGCTGCGGCGGCTGCATTTCCGATGGAGGCAGAAATGTTGTAGGCCCGCGTGCTCAGATTTGGGGGCACGTTAAGTAACCCCAGATTGTCGAAATTTCTGGAGTCCTCCACTATGGCGTCTCCCATAATCATATAGTGGTTTTGGGACGTTAAACCCCACATAACAATCAATCAATCAATCTTTCCCCTTCCCATCCTTTTTGATCTTTTCGTTTCATTAAAATGAGTTGTTAGATACGATTCGCCTGTGTAGTGCTGTTATTTTTTTTATTCCTAACATTGCAGCGCTGCCTTTACCAAGAGTGCGTTTTAACTAGCAACCAAACAAGCTCCATGAAAAAAACTGGCCAGGTTCAGTTTGTTGTGGATATCATATGGACACGCTGCGTTTAAATCTTAGAATCTGCCGTTAGCACTATGCTGCATGTATAGCTCCGCGTTTTTTTTTACATGCGGCCATCGGCCCGTTTCCTCAGACTGAGGGACGCTCGTTTCTTTGCGTGCCTGGGTACAGACTGCTCCACTAGTGGTGTCAGAAATGGGCAAAAAAAAAAAAAAACTGGTAAACAGAGAAGCTCGCAAATAATCCTTATTCTTTAGATTTGCTTGTTGTCTGATCTACACAGAATACGGAGACACAGCTAGTCAATGCGTCAACGTAGCCATGGCACCAACCTGAAAACTCTTCCCGAGCGGGGTCCAAAAGTAGCCAATGTGGCGCGAAAAAGCCACCTGCTGGTAAACGTGTTTTTTTTTTCTTAAAAGTGCCCTTCAGCGCAACAAAAGCGTTTTACTGCAAAGTAATTCACTGTTGCCCGTATGGGAGGGTCGCGCACCCACTGTTTCTCCTTTTTTTTTACTCATGAAGAGGGGAGGTGGCTAGGCATTTTTTTCCGCTTGATTTCGTGAGTGTACACTTGACTCAAAATCTTTAGAATATTTCTTAGCACGGTTTCATCACTAGGCAGATAGAGAACACCAGCTGATTAGAGCGTATCTCGTATATCAGTGCCATTTATCTTCTACGTGTTAAAACTGCGCAGTACTTTGATTTGGGCGATATCTGTATTTAACAATCAGTACTCATTTGTTCGAGCAGGTTGGCTCCCCCTTCCATTATCTTCGTTCAATCCTCCCCTACTACCAATAACGATTAGTCATTGCCCTAAATGGGTAGCAGTTATAGGCGTCTTTGCAATCTTCACCCCCCCCCCCCTTCCCTCTTTGTCACCCGAAGACGAGCTAAATGGTAACAGTGTACTTGAGATGTCTGGTTGGTACTGCACAGAAGACCAAGAATACATCACCGCTGAAGATAGAGCTGTTCTGTCTCGAAGAAAAAGAACCAGAACTCGCGCTCTATGGGCAACAACGTCACGACTCTGTATTACAGCAGCCGCGAAGGCTTCCTGGTTACCACCGGAATCCTCCTCTGAGCCGCGGTGACATACATGCATGACACGCCAAATTATGGCATAAAGGCCTGACGAAGGCACCCATTGCCGAGCGTTGCTTTTTGACACCGCGCCCGCACCCTTCCAATGAAGAGAGGAGGCACCCCTTGCACTTCGAAGAAGCTGATGCACCGCCGATGCAGGGTATAGGTTTAGCAGGAGGCATCCCTCGGCGCCACCATTTTCGCCTTATTAGTAATTTAGCAGAGTTGACGCTGTGTGTGTGCCCTTTACACGCAGTTGAAAGACAATCTCTTAGGTGTGTCACAGATGACCTAGACTGCCGACCCTTTTTGGAAGAGAAACTTTTGGGTGCTTGGGAACGTGTGGATCACGCTCAACGCAGTTTAAGGGGCCTGCTTGCATTTCTAAGCAAGACAGGTTTAGATTCCCGTCTTTTGAGAATCTGATAATGTAGAGACTTTTGTGCGTGTACTGCACCGAACCAGACATTGTGTGCAGTGACTCATTGTGCTTTACCACAATCACCCCTCACCATACCCTCCACTTTCTTTCTCTTTTCCCCTTACCCCCGTGAGGAGTAGCTGGCCGGAAACCCGCTTTCAAGGCCGACCTCTCCTCCTTCTTCTCATTGTTTGTTTGTTTGTATCCTCTAATCCATGGCTCGTACCCACTCTGGGGATTGGCCAAGAGAACATAGTCTCAGACGGATGATAACTGCATTATTGCATACACGAAAAAAAAGGGAGGGGGGGGGGAGTTGTATAGTGAAGACAGTATATTAAAAAAAGAAGAAAGAAACCAAAGATTTAGATAGTGAGAAAAAGAATCAACAACAAAGTAGACACTAATAGATATAACTTGATTTTGGGAGCCGACCAGACAGCTGGTTTTGCCAAACCCGATTAATTTGGCATGTCACGGATTTATCCAGAATTGAAAATTACTTTTCGACCCGGTTTTTTTTGAGTACCTGTTAACGTGGGCTTTATGTTGAAAAACGTTTAGAGTCTTGAATAAAATTACACACCACATCGAATGCATCTCTGTGGCAATTTCCCAAAACATTAAACACCTTCTTCTTCTTCTTCTTGACGCTTAGACTAGTTGGTGCGTAGACATACATACTGGCAAATTCCCTCAGCACGCGAACCTGAAAAAAAATTGACAGAGATAGCAGTCTACTCTGTCCTTTTTTGCTTATGTTTTCGAGCTGTAAACTCCTGCTTCACCTCCCCTTCCCCTACCCCCCCCCCTCCCCCCCCAAAAAAAAGAAGAAAAAAAGAGCCAGCTGTGAGGTCTGCCTTTGTATTCCCGGGACAAAATCCTAAAGAGAGGTTTTTCTTCCATCATGGCGGTCGTTAACTCCCCAAGCACATATCGCCACTGGGCCGTGCTCCTTCTTATCTTTGTGTCGTCGTTTTGGTCTCGCCCTATAACTATTGTCATGCCATACCAACTAGCCCAAGCTGCCACACTTCAGGCTACAGGAATTAGGTTCCTACTTCCTCTTCTAACCACAACCACCACCGCTCTCAATCTGCAGGTGACACATTCTTGCTGGCCCTTGCCCCCTTACCACTACTCGGGACTGTCACCGTCTCTAACCTATCCCCCCCACTCCCCTCATTGAGAACACTCTGGTATGTAAGGAGAAACAATAGTGCCTCGTGTACCTGCGGTATCGCCTTCCCGACGCCATGTAGATCCTCTCGCCAGTATCGCCTCGCACCCTCTACAGGTGCGACAAAGTGGACTCAACCAGCACCCAATTCTCAAAAAAAAGAAGGGGAGGGCGTCATTCGAATTGTCAACTACATTGTAAACTGGGCAGTCACTTCTGAGCACCGGTTGAGCTCTTCATTGTGCACCTCCATTTCTGCAGGACTGGTGGAATTCCGGCCACCACGTGGATAGATGGAGAGGGTCAAACCCGGCATTGTACTTTGATCCCGCTCTCCGAAGGGGACGGACTCCTGTTCGTTGAACGACGTGAATACTTGTACATCGGGGATGCTCCGCGCACGACACTTCCCCGGGGTTCTACCGGCTACGCTACCGAAGTCGCAGTAGAGACTGGCGGTTGATAGGATACCGGCATCAGCTTCATCAAAGTGGTGAGTTTTACATGTTTGTTGTTCTTTTCACCAGGCTCATAGCGTGAATGACCGTAGTGTATAGAAAGGTTATTTCGGTAATTTAATTCGCAGATAAACAACTGGGTGGCTGGAGCTCTAACAACTCCACTCATTTTACCAAATATGTCGTGTTCGCTCGCATGAGCTTATATACAGCGGGAGCGCAGCAGACGGAGAGACGGGGATTCGGGTAGCGGCGTCCATTTCCTTTCCAGGCCGCTCGGATAGTGGTTAACATCAGTGAAAAAAGGACTGATCTTTCCACCTCGACAACGTGTCGCGCTGTGTTTTTTCAAGAGGATGTTGGAAGTCATTTGGAACTATCGATGTGCATGTTGATGAACAGCTTGATAAAGCGGTGTGATCATGGATGTAATGTGCGTCGCATGTCGCCATGTGCTCGCGAACTCTATCTGTGGCTCGTCAGTCTTATTCCGTGTCAGGGGCGTTTTCACACCACACCCTGGCGTTATGTGCCCAGTGATTTAAAGCAAGACGCCATTTACCTCTACGCTGCATGAAGATTGCGGTTTTAGGCCAACACTGAAGTTCGCAAATGTGCAGTCGCTGTGCAGGTTCACTTCAAAGCGTGACGCCAAGTCGTTCTCGGTGGAACTATGATATGTGTGGGTGTTTCTTCAAAAGGATAATAGAAGTGATTTCCTGTTATCGATGCTTTTGAATGATGGCACGGAAAACGACGTGTTTGCATATGCAATGGTCGGCGGCAAGTGTCGCGTCTTGTCCCCGCAAACTCTCTTCGTGGCTTCATCGGTCTCGTTTAGTGTCGCGGTTGTGTTCGCTAGGTACGGCTTTGAATGTGTTCTAGTTACTTCACGCAGGACGTCATTCACTTCATCACTACTGCACCTTGCGTGTTCTCGCTTGACTTTCGCATTCTGTTGAATATGCAGTAGGTGTTCAGGTTCACTTCAAAGCACTCGACTGCGTCCTTCGACTGATCCTTGAAGCGAACCTTGCTTGCGTATCTTATTGCTATTCAGCTTATTGATTTCTGTAATAGGAGTGGCTTTTGTACGGTAATTGGAAGCTGTGCGCGAATTACTAATGCCTCTGTTTGCAACACCAGATAGGTAGATATGTTGGGTTTAATGTCCGCCTCGCGTGCAAAAAGTCCGTGGTTTAAATCCCGGTGCTGCACAGTTCCCAACCGGATAAAAAAAATCCGCGTGGTGATGGAACTGCATTACGAGGCCTGGGGTGCGGCCTCACCGGTAACCACCGCCGAGAACGAACTCCCTCACCAGAGAAGGATTGGCCACCCTGGTGCAGTATCTGGCCACTGCCTCCCACATGCATACGTCAAATAACTCATGGCGGTCAGATCTGCAACGCAGCAGAGGGTGCTAAGAATCTCTGGATCCGGACAGGCCGCCATTGGAACATGAACTTTGCAACGTTTAACGCTAGAACCTTATCTAGTGAGGGAAGTCTAGCTGTACTATTCGAGGAGCTAGAGGGTGTTAAATGGGATATAATAGGGCTCAGTGAGGTTAGGAGGACAGATGAGGCCTATACGGTGGGCACGTCCTTTGCTATCGGGGCCTGGCTGACAGAAGAGAACTCGGAGTGGGGTTCCTAATTCACAGAAACATAGCTTGCAACATAGAGGAATACTATAGCATTAATGAAAGGGTGGTAGGTGTTGTAATTAAAGTGACTAAGAAATACAAGATGAACGTGGTACAGGCTTGCGCGCCTACATCCAGCCATGATGACGCTTCAGTTGAAAGCATCTATGAATACGTGGAATCGGCAATGAGTAAGGTAAAAACACAGTATACAACACTGATGGGAGACTTTAATGCAATGGTAGGGAAGAACCAGGCTGGAGACCAGGCAGTAAGAGATTATGGCATCGGTACTAGAAACGCCAGAGGAGAGCTACTAGTAGAATTCGCAGAACGCAATAATTTACGGAATTTGAATACCTTCTACCGAAAACGAGGAAACCGCAAGTGGACATAGAGGAGCCCTAATGGCGAAAATAAGAACGAAATAGACTTTATAATGAGTGCACACCCAGACATCGTGCAGGATGTGGAAGTGGTTCGCAAGGTATATGCAGTGACCAGAGAAGGGTATGGTCTCGAATTCACCTAGAATTGAGAAAGAAACGACAGAAACTGATACGCAAGAAGCCAATCGATGAGCTAGCACTGAGAGGGAAAGTACAGGAATTCAGAGTCTCACTTCAGAACAGGTACTCGGCTCTTAGTGAGGAAACCGACCTTCGCATAGATACAATGAATGATAATCTGAAGAGTATCATTAAAGACATGTGCTGTGGAAGTTGGAGGCAGGGTAGTTAGACAGGACACTGGCAAGTTACCCAGGAAACGAAGAATCTCATTGAGAAGCGTCAAATCATGAAAGTCTCAAGCACAACAGACAAAATAGAACTGGCAGAGCTTTCGAAGTTGGTTATAGGCGTAAAGTATCCGACGTATGAAGGTATAACGTGGAGAGAATTTAACACGCTCTGAAAAACGGAGGAATCGTCAAATCAGTGAACAGAAAACTTGGGATAGGCAAAAATCGGATGTATGCCTTAAGGGACAAAGAAGGCAAAATACCTGCCAATATGTATAGGATAGTTAAAAAAGCAGAGGAACTTTACAGAGATCTGTACAGTAGCCGGGACAACCACGACTTTAATACTATAAAAACTAGCAGTAACCCAGATGACACCCCACCAGTGATGATAGAAGAAGTCAGAAAAGCTTTGGAGAGCATGCAAAGAAGCAAAGCTGCTGGTGAGGATCAGGTAAGATCAGATCTGCTGAAAGATGAAGGACAGATTGTGTTAGAAAATCTAGCCACCCTGTTTACGAGGTGTCTCCTGACGGGAAGAGTACCAGAGTCTTGGAAGAACGCTAACGCTAACATCATCCTAATACACAAGAAAGGAGATTACAAGGACTTGAAGAATTACAGGCCGATTAGCTTGCTCTCTGTAGTATACAAGCTATTTACAAAGGTGATTGCTAACAGAGCAAAGAAAACATTAGAATTCAATCAACCAAAGGAACAAGCAGGATTTCGAACAGGCTACTCAACAATCGACCACATTCATACTATCAATCAGGTAATAAAGAAATGCTCAGAATATAGCCAACCACTATACATAGTCTTCATAGATTAGGAGAAGGCGTTTGATTCCGTAGAAATATCAGCCGTCATGCAGACACTGCGGAATCAGGGCGTCGATGAAGTATATATAAGCATCCTGGAAGAAATCTACAGGGGATCAACTGCTACCATAGTGCTTCATAAAGAAAGCAACAGAATACCAATCAAGAAGGGTGTAAGGCAGGGGGACACAATCTCCGCAAGGGTATTTACCGCGTGCTTACAGGGGGCTTTCAGAAGCCTAGAATGGGAACAGTTAGGGATAAGAGTTATTGGAGAGTACCTTAGTAACCTGCGCTTCGCCGATGACATTGAATTGCTGAGTAACTCAGGGGACGAATTGCAACTCATTATTACGGAGTTTGACAAGGAGAGCAGAAAGGTGGGTCTTAAAATGAATCTGCAGAAAACGAAAGTAATGTACAACAACCTCGGAAAGGAGCAGCGCTTCGAGATAGGTAATAGTGCACTTGAAGTTGTAAAAGACTATGTCTACTTAGGGCAGGTAATAACCGCAGAGCCTAAGCACGAGATGGAAGGAACTAGAAGAATAAGAATGGGGTGGGGTACGTTCGGCAAGCACTCTCAAATTATGACAGGTAGATTGCCACTATCCCTCAAGAGAAAGGTATATAACAGCTGTATCTTGCCGGTACTTAGCTACGGAGCAGAAACTTAGAGACTTACAAAGAGGGTTCAGCTTTAATTGAGGACGACGCAGCGAGCAATGGGAAAGAAAAATGGTAGGTGTAACCTTAAGAGACAAAAAGAGAGCAGAGTGGATTAGGGAACAAACGAGGGTTAAGGATATCATAGCTGAAATCAAGAAGAAAAAATGGACATGGGCCGGGCATGTAGCGCGTAGACAGGATAACCGCTGGTCGTTAGCGGTAACTAACTGGATTCCAAGAGAAGGCAAGCGGGTTAGGGGGAGACAGAAGGTTAGGTGGGCAGATGAGATTAACTGAAGTTTGCGGGTATAAATTGGCAGCAGCAAGCACAGGACCGGGTTAACTGGCGGAACATGGGAGAGGCCTTTGTCCTGCAGTGGACGCAGTCAGGCTGATGATGACGATGATGATGAATGTCCAAAAACCAACATATGATTATGAGAGACGCCGTAGTGGAAGGCTCCGGAAATTTCGACCACATGGGGTTCTTTAACTTGCACCCAAATCTGAGCACACGAGCCTACATTTCCACCTCCATCGGAAATGCAGCCGGGATTCGATCCCGTGACCTGCAGGTCAGCAGCCGATTACTTAACCACTAGACCACCGTGGTGGGGCTTGGAACACCAGCAACCCAACGTTGTCATTGCCTTACTGAATGGTAAAAACGCAGGTCTTTGAAAGGTGTGAGAATGTTTAATAGACAAGAGATGGAGCGTGTTCCTGTTAGCTTGGTATTTTTTAGAGAAAATCTTTTCTTGGTGACGATATGGTGCATAAGCAGCTGAGGGTGTGGTTTAATTTTATCTTTTTTTGTCAGGCATGCGTAATAATGTTTTCTCGGCGCAGTACTTCGCTTTTCGGTCAGAATTAGCATGGACCACAAGTATTTAGAGCTAATATTAAAGCACGACAGTATTTCAGTAGTAACATGTGCTATGATATGCCCTGAAAGGGCCACGAGTCACCAATCCCGGAAGAGTAGGGTGATGAAAGAAAAAAACAAAAAAAAAAACCTCAATCGCTGTAATCTTGACGCGGGCCCTCTTTTTCTGCAATAAGACAGAGACTGAACCATCTTGCGTGTCTGTTTATTCAATGTTATTATTCTGACAGTAAATAAAATATTTCGTTTCGAAAGTGCTTGCAAAGGTGTATCGGAGTGTAGGACTTCTGCGAGGTCGTTTCGTGGAGCGCCGACTACAAAAACCTACCGAGAACTGACTGGCCGTATCCTACCTAGCAAGGGCCACATAGGGGGACTCTTTCTCATGACAGCACTCATTAGCAATGTTCTCGCGGCTGCATGTTTCTATGTACAAATGCGCACTTATCACTTCATCACCCAATTTGAACCGCGGGGTCGTTTGCTGGCCCTTTGTTTAGCTTAACTCTCTTCTAATCTTTCCCGCAGTTCGCATAAGCCTCGAAGTCCACTTTGGGATCCCTTTCCCTCGAGAGCAGTCTCAACCAGCATGTCAAGCCTTGAACATCCATATCAACGTTGGCCAGCCGAGCTGCGCGTCTCGTGCACAAAGAACGGTGACGTCAGGTGCCGGCTGCTCGATCACCGTGTGGCCATCAATAGAGCGCTCTTGAGCGCCGGTCTCGAAATAATGGAGGACGACAGACAGGCCGGCGGCGTCCGCCTTGCCGTGAACGAGAGCCTCGTCTTCAGTGACCCCATCTGGACAACGCAGTTCTTCTGGCTGTGCAAGCCGGTTCTGAAATATGTCCACGACCTCATGGCAGATCACTGCTGCTTCACGGCGGTGGAAATGTATGCCGACGCCCCTTGTCCACCCCGGGTCATCCAAGCCCTGAGACGTAGTCGCAGGTTGAAACGGCTGGCCATCTACTTTTCCGGTGACAACAAAAGAAATCCCCCCGGTAACAAAAAGTGTCCCGTCGTCATGTTTGCACTGGTCCACTCACTCACGTCACTGGAAGAGCTCCTCTTCAGACGAGCGCGCGGCCCCGAACCCCTTGCCTTTATGATAGACGCTCCACTTCTGGGAAAAATGCTGAACAACCTGAAGGTACTCGATGTCAGGTACGTGCGCGTGAGTCCAAAAAAGGCGCGCGCATTTCTCGGGGCTCTCATGCGCAACTACACCGTGACGGACTTGGCGGTCAACGGGACCGTGTTCGGTGCTGGACCCAGAGATCCCGGTCGACTGTTTGCGCTGTACGTCGCTAGGAGAGACGCTGTCCTCAGAAAGCTCACGTTGTTCGAGAACGATATTTGCGAAGACCGAGCTCTGTGGACGAGACTGACCAAAGCCCTGAGCCAGGCGACCACGTTGACAGAACTCAATGTGAACCTGGAAATGAGACTCAGTATTTTGTAAGTTCTCCGTTTCTGGTTTCTCGCCATTTGCTTAGCACGTGATTTGCTTTCACTCCATGTCACACGCGGAAAGATTTACATTTCTTACTCTCTCTGTCTCTTTCTCTTTTTATGTTTATATAGGTATAAATATTTGAAAAATTGCTTGAAAAACTTTCAATGCTGTGTATATAGGTGTATAAGAGGTGGCACTTCAAAGAAACGTCGACGCGATAAAGAAAGTTTCTTGTAGTGCCACCTCTCATATATATATATATATATATATATATATATATATATATAGAGAGAGAGAGAGAGAGAGAGAGAGCTTCACTCCCAAACTAAATGATGTAATACACCAGTCTTCTTTTAGTTACCTACACCGCGAAGTGATTATGAATATCTCGAGTGGAAGTATGCAGACTTCTTTAATTTTTCAAATCATGCAAACACCGCTCTACTTTGTTAGACTCGGCTACAGGCGAAAAATGCCGCATAGGCTACTGCACACTGACCCAATCACACAAAACCGATTCCCACGTAGCGAGGGAGTCGACGATATACTTAATTTACATGATTTACTTTAACAGTCTGCTTGATTTTTTCTGCTCCAGAATCTGCTCCAAAAATGAAAATGTCGGTTTGATCGCTGCATGATGCTTTTTTTCAGCGCTGCAGTGACGGCGGAGTTCGCCCAAGTGGTTCGTCAGTGTAAGACCCTGCAGTCGTTGCAACTGCCTCGTCCCTACGTCTATCGCCCCTCCACGATTCCGCAGCACCGTACGATGCCATGGATTGTCGCCCTGTGGCACAACCGCAGTTTGAGGGAGCTCTACATTTCCGTGTTCGGCATGAGCGAGGCGCAGTTCCGAAGTTTGCTCAGCGTTATCGCGAAAGGAGAGAATTTGACGAAGGTAGTGATCCAAGATAGCCAGTGGAACGTGAATCTCGGGATGCTCTGCAGGGTGATACGAGAGCTCGGAATGTGCGATCGCATTAGCTTCAAGTGTTTTGAAATCATCCCCTGGAAGTTTCCAGAACTCCCAAAAGTTCCGGAAGTTTCGTGCGTGAAGCTCGAAAAGCTCGAAGTGACGCTGTGCGCCTTTCACCGCTCCTTGGAGCCGCTGATGGAGTACGCCAACACGTTCTATCGCCCCGGAACATGGACGGAAATAACTATCGGCTGTATGATGCTGACAAGACCGCCAAGCGTCTTGGAAGATGTGCTGAAGTTGTTTGCCGAATCATCAGCGTTGACGCATGTGCACATCCGCTTCTACGACCACACGCTGAAGTTTCTGTGTCGCCATTGCGCCGAACTGTTTGACCACGTGGTGTCGGCACTGGCGAAAAACCCCCGCATCACCGAGATGGAGCTGCCTTTCTTCCCGTTGAAAACGACACACCTGGACACTCTGTGCAACAGCGCCCGCGAGCACCGAAGCCTCACCGCGGTCAAGTTTCGTTCCAGGTATAAGGAGTGGATGGAGCCGTGGGTAGAATTCATGGATGCTTTCGTGCGGGTAAGAACCATTCGTTGACTTCTAAGCCTATTTTCTCTCTCTCTCTCTCTCTGTAGTTATTTATTTGTTGTATATGGGCAATGAAAACATCTGGGCAGATATTTCCTGCCACATTTACCAGCCAGTCGGTTTTTTTTTTTTGGTGATGCGTTGCCGCCATTTACCTCTTTCATGTTCCTGCGCTTCCACTGCCATCTGCCGTTTTGGTAGGGCATTTATAGGGGTCGGCACAACCAGTACTGAGAGAAGCAAAACCTCTGGAATGGAGAGATGCTTCGTGGTTTTTCCGCTGAGGGCAGGCCGCATCTCTGCACATGCGCTGTGCTCTCCATATAAGGAAGTAGCATCTCTCACCTATGTCCCCTCTCCTTTTTTTTGGTCTAGTCCTAAAAAAAAGAAGATATGCAGCCGATATTATGATGCACTGTTTGAAAATGTGGCAAATGTACACAGTGTATTTGCAACACGCACACAATACGATTTTCAAGAAGTCAGATGAATGGATATGTTGTTTGTTTGAGTTTGAGTAATTATTCCTAATTAGCAAGTAATTGGGTGTGTATTTAATGTTAGGCAGGTCATTTTCCTGCGTTGCACAAGTAGTATTAAATCAAAGGCTCAAGTTGTGAGTTCTTGTCATGCATTCATTTCGAGAAGAGCGAAATGACACTTGACATTTCTCCAAGCAGGCGGCGCGAGAAACGGCTTGTTGGAAACCCTGATGCCTTCACCAAAGCGACTGGTTGCAGTCATATGGAGCACAGTGAGGTCATGTTAAGACATGCCGATTATGCAAAGGGTCCTTATCAGCCATGTATCCTGCTGTCCTATGGGCATGAGTCAACACCTGCAGCTACAAAAAAAAATGTTGCACAAAAGTTGCAAAATGTTGCAAAAAATGCTGGTTTACTTGTCCCATATGTTAATTAGTATGCGCAGTTAGTAGTGAGTAGATTAGTAACCATTAGCACTCTCGCCACTATAAGCGCGCTTAGAGCGGTTACTAGTTTCCTCGTTGCTAACTAGTAGAGCATAAGTAGTAGCAGTTACTAGCCTACCCCCACCCCCACCCCCCGAAAAAAAAACGACTTGGAAAGCGCGATCGTCTGTCGTCACGAATCAACCATTTTTAAAGCATTCAAATTCTCGGGCATCAATATAGTGACACATTTATAGGTAATTATGCCCATATATACTGTCATGAATGAGAACGACTCAAACACACAACGAGCAACAGCCGCTAGCGGCAGCACAATAAGTGTACGCGGTTCGTCATGCTCAATTCAAGGAGCGCTGGAACAGATCACAATGCCTTAATTATAGGTAGGAAAAAAGTTGGTAGCATTATCTTCTAAGGTTTCTATACCTTCTAAGGTATTTACCTCGTCATCTACGGCCTCTCCTTTGATCGCGCTTTTCTGCTGTCTTATTTTCTATTTGCATGTCTGTCAAGTGTCAATCATGTACGCCTGTATCTGCAACTTTCTACAAAAAAATCCATTCGCAGTTACAAGACGCGGTGTGCCAGAATGCCTCCCGCATGAGTGCTGCGGTGAAGTACGTCCGGGGCAAAATCACCGCTGATGGAGCGAGAGCCGTAGAAGAACTGCTCGACCATCCGCAGCTGTTGGCACGAGTCCGTGACGAGGCCGGGGTGACCGACGCCAAAGCCAAAGAGATGGTCAAGAAGGCCGGGAAGAGTGTACGCAACATGGACATCCACCGTTTCCTGCGGCTAACCGGCGTGGTCAGTCAGAGGCGTGCCTCGCGTCACGACACCAACGCCAAAGAGTTCCACATCCTGGACTTGCCGATGGACTGCTGGCTGCACATCCGCCAGTTTCTGATGCTTAAGGACGTCGCCTCCAGTTGACGAGTGACGGCGTCCTTTTTTCAGTTCCTTTGAGTGTACTATATGTGTACGAAGATTAGTTATGTGCATAAATGGGTTCTGACGCGACAATTCTTCGTTATCTTCTTTTTTCTTTTCTTTGTTAAATGTATGAAGAGGCCCTCAAGAGCCTCGAAAATGTTCTCTAGTAAGAGCGAGTGCAAACTGAAAGCTGATCGGTACTTTTGTTTAACAAATAGGCAGTCAGTCCCACGTACCTTGGGAACAATGTTATATACGAAGTACGCGGAGAGAAGGTGACCGTATTGAAATTTTTTTAACCGAGTGAGACGTTAGTAAATCACGCTAAATATATGTACAAACGCCGCACGCAAAGACAAATGTTCAAGAGTCGCAGGTGTTTAAACAACCAGTTGTTTGTACTTGCGCAACGATGCCAACAGGAACATGAGTATTAGCAACATCAGAAGCGATAAGCTTAGCGCAGGTGCTAACGAGGATGCTGGCCCTGGACACTGCTACATAAATCGACTTCAGCGCATGGTAACTAACAGCAATTGACGTTAACCCGACGTGACGGCTTTACCAAAGGAGTACATATGTAATGTTTATAAAATTCGGAAGGCAGCAGTGCAACCACTACTGACGTTTCACGAAGACTAGCGTCCATTTGAAAAGTAGCTGCGAGACCTGGCGTGGCTCTGTGGTAGATCTCCATTGCCACGCAGGATGCTTTGGTTCGATTCCTTCTGGGACACTGACATGTATTCTTAGCATTCTTTAGGAGAACAGTCTCGGAATGAGGTTTTCTGAACGCTCACACGTTAAATTCATCCAAGTGTGTTCTTGCCGTTCCTGGGTAGATGGCGACTGATTGTCAGTCACCTGTGGTACATACCCGCATACGAGTGACACATGATTCCCCACCAGTGTCTGGCGGAAAGTGTTTGATGACGTGCGCGACAATAATGTGACAATATTAACGCGGAAGCGTTAAGGAGCTCGTTTCGCAGATATTCTGGCGTCGGCATCGTTGGTTCTGTGTGAAAGTCATCATCTTATTCATGGCAGAAAAGGGGAGCACGATGCAGATAAAGCAAACAAATGATAAAAATATCCTGGGTCAGAGTGGTGACTTAACCAGGGTCGTTTGGGTCCGACTGAGATCGAACCCGGATGGTTCGTGTTGGCAAGCATATGTTGACAACGCCTCTGCTTGTGAAGACAGCGAAAAGAACTTCCTCTGCGTGGAATGCAGTGAAAGTAGCTTTCGTGCTTTACCAAGAGACGTGTCCTGTATACATGCTTCACAATGCAATGTTAAATTTCTCCCCGCCGCGGTGGTCTAGTGGCTAAGGCACTCGGCTGCTGACCCGCAGGGCGCGGGTTCGAATCCCGGCTGCGGCGGCTGCATTTCCGATGGAGGCGGAAATGATGTAGGCCCGTGTACTCAGATTTGGGTGCACGTTAAAGAACCCCAGGTGGTCTAAATTTCCGGAGCCCTCCACTACGGCGTCTCTCATAATCATATAGTGGTTTTGGGACGTTAAACCCCACATATCAATCAATCAATGTTAAATTTCTGAGTAATAATGCGTGGTACAAGCGCCGCTTGCCAGCGGGCATCAGTGCATGTTATTACCATAATGGCTCCGTGGTTTAGAGCCGGGCATCCACTACAAAAGGCACAAGCTACTGCCTATTCCTTTATGGCCACGTATTGTGTGCATAGCAAGTTCGAATAGGTTTCATGCACTGAGTGTTTGAAGTATACGCACTAGGAACAGGATATCGCTATCGCATTACACTCTTGAAAGCAAAGCGTTTAAGGGTCCCCTGATTTTTTCATGTCCTAACGAGCACGTAATACTCGGCAAACTATATATCTTACCGTATATATACTAATTTTGGTTCACGCCAAGTTACGAGGGTTATCACGAGAGCACCCAGGTGTATGCGGCGAAATAGATATATAGATAGATAGATATAGATAGATAGATAGATAGATAGATAGATAGATAGACGCCGAAAGTGGTTGCAGTGAGCTAAGAAATGCTTCGCATTCGGAAAGAACTTAAGGTTGTTCAATAATTAAGGTATTTGGCTGGTGTCCATGCATGTCGCGGGATCAAATTTTGGGCGCGGTGGCCATATTTTCGATGCTCGAGACTCGTTTGCTTAGGCTTAGGTGCACGATATTTATTTATTTATTTATTTATTTATTTAATATACCTCAAAGGCCACCCAACAGGGGGCTTTACATGAGGGTGTGGGCAAACAATATAGGGTTAATAAAACAATGATTCTATGGCATTTTTAAATCTATCCGTGTTGCTATGATGGATGACACTTGGGGGAAGATCGTTCCAGTCCCTGGCTGCTTGAGCGAAGAAGGAGTGATGGTGGGCTGTGGTACATGCAGGAGGTGGGTACACGGCCTTGTGGTGGCTTGTGCGGGCTGAAGTACGATGAGCTGATTGAATGGGACAGTTGTAATGAAACGTATGATACATTTTGTGATACAAGGATAGTCTGGAAACCTTACGGCGTAGGTCAAGGTTAGGTAGATCTGCTATTCTTTTAAGGGTGGTAACACTGGTATGATACGAGTAATCTGAGTAGATGAATCTAACTGCTCGGTTTTGAATTAGTTCGATGGACTTACTTAGGTTAATTTGGAATGGGTCCCAAATGGCGGATGCGTACTCTAGTTTTGGGCGAATTAGTGTTTTGTAGGCTAGTAATTTGACTGATGGAGGGGCAAGATGCAAGTTACGACGAAGGTAACCGAGAGCTCTGTTAGCATTGTTAACTATTTTACTTACGTGAAAAGACCAGTTTAGATTCTGTGAAATGTTAACACCGAGATATTTAATGGAACTTAGGGAAGAAACTATGGAGCCATTAATATTATAGTTAGTGGTGGGTAAGTTTTGGCGTCTGTGAAATGAAATAAGTGCAGTTTTATTAGTATTTAATACCATGAGCCATTTGCGACACCACTCGTCCAGCTTTAGTAGGTCCTGCTGGAGAGTAATTGTATCTGAAACGTTAGTAATAGGTCGGTAGATTACACAGTCGTCGGCAAAGAGGCGGATGTTAGATGAAATGTTATCGGGTAAATCATTGATGTAAATTAAGAAGAGGAGGGGTCCTAGAACTGTACCTTGTGGCACACCGGAGATTACGTTGGAAAGGGAAGAGGGCGTATCGTTAGCTTCAACAAATTGCTGACGGTTAGTGAGGAAGTCCTGAATCCAATTGTAGACAAGTTGGTTAAGGCTTAATTGGGAGAGTTTTAGTAGTAGGCGGTTGTGGGGAACTTTGTCAAAGGCTTTCTCAAAGTCAATAAAAAGGGCGTCAACTGGTATGTTAAGGTCTACACTAGCGCTTAAGTCATGGATGAATAGTGCAAGCTGAGTATCGCATGAGAGTCCCCTTTGGAATCCATGTTGGTTAGGGTGAAAAAATTTAACTGAGGTAAGGAAGTTAGCGATTTGTGAATGAATTATATGTTCCATTATTTTTGAACAGACGCTGGTTAAGGAAATTGGCCGGTAACTAGATGAACCAGGCTTAGGAACCGGAACGATCTTACCCACTTTCCAGTCGTGAGGAACGATGCCGGATGAGAGTGATTGCTGAAAAATATAGGAAAGAATGACACTGGTGATTTCTTTGGTGTTTTTGAGCACCTTAGCATTTATACCATCGATGCCGCAGGATGATGTAAGTTTTAACGATTCGATAATTTTCTGGATGCCCTGAGGTGAAAAAATGACGTCCGGCATGGTAGGGTAGTTGTGGGGGGAGACATCAGGGAGGTTTTCAATCGGTTCTCTGGTGAAAACGGAAGAAAAGGTATGGTTTAGTTCTTCTGCTACTGCATTATTCGCGATAGGCTGTCCAGTTGGATCCATTATTGATATGCATTTGTTTTCGTTTCGCGGGTTAATCACTCTCCAAAATTGTTTTGGGTTAGTGCGGAGTAAGTTAGGCAAGGTGGTATTATTAAACAGCCGCTTCGCTTTATCGATGGCAGAGCAGAATAGTTTCGTGGTAGTCTGGTATTTTTGCCACGCCACAGGATTGTTGCTGTTTTTTGCGGCGCGAAATTGTCGTTTCTTTTTGTTTTTGAGCCTCTTGAGTTCAGGATTAAACCAGCGGGATGTGCTACGTTCACTAATCGTAATTGTTGGAATGTAAGTACTAATAAGCTCATGCATTTTAGATTTAAACATTAACCAATTTTCAGTGACAGATCGTTTGTTAAAATCTTTAACTACAAACTGACAGAATTTTGTTAGTTCTTTATTGAAATTATTATAATCACCCTTATCGTATAAGGTAAGCTTTTTTCTTGTTTTGTCTGGGCGCTTCAGCCTACATTGGAATGTGCCATGAATGACCTTATGGTCGCTGATTTCGTCGAGGTACGAAAGCGAAGTGATTCTATCAGGATGGGTTGTTAGTACTAGATCAAGTATATTGGCTGAGTGTTTAGATTGCCTCGTTGCTGCATTAACAATTTGAGTTAAAGCGAATGTTAAACATGTATCGACGAAGTTGCTTTCAATGTTTTGTTTCGATGTGACAAGGACGAGGTCAGACCAATCTATGTTCGGAAAATTAAAGTCGCCGAATAGGACAACTGGTGCATTAGGGAAATGAATCTTTAGTGATTGTAGCGCGTCATGAAACATTGGTATAAATGTACTGTCGGAATCAGGTGGGCGATAGCATGCACCTAAGACTACGTGGGGTTGAATGGCTTTACAGCACACAAACACCATTTCGAGTGAGGTTGGTATATTGATACGATAGCAGCCAAGGTCACGGTGAGTAGCAATGAGCACGCCACCACCACGCCTGCCATCTCGGTCGGTACGAAAAATATTGAAATCTGGATAAGAAGGGAATATTTCACCGCTGATGACAGACGAGTTTAACCACGTTTCGGTTAGCACTATAACGTTGGAATCTGAAGAGTCAATTAAACAGGACAAGATATCCCGCTTTGGTAGTACGCTCCTGATATTAGTAAAAAGAAACGATAAATAGTCCTTGGGACCGTAAGGGCAACCACTAGCTAACTGCTACGGCGTGCGAAGAACGACTTGTTGATTAACCGGGTCATACACGTATACGTGTTCTTCCCTGCTACAAGTTTGTTATGACGAAGGCTGCTGGGAAAAGTTTGAGTTTTTTTTGAACTCGACCAGTTTTTTACGGGCTAGGCGTGTGGCTGGTGAAAAATCTTGCACAATGTTAACATTGGGATGCTTGTGATCTCTACTAGCAGTTAGTACCTTTTCCTTATCTTTGAAATGGGTGAATTTTACTAGAACTGGTCTAGTTTTATTCGGCGAAAAGGTACCGAGTCTGTGTGCGCGTTCTATGTCTTTCGGAGCAATAGTTAATTTGAGGTGCTCGCTTGAAAACCTGATAATCTTTTCCTCAGATTTTGTCCAACTTTCGTTAGACTCATCATCTATCCCGTAGAACACTAAGTTATTTCGCCGCGCTTTATCTTCGGCGTCATCAGTGCGTGCAGTCAGCTGCTCAATCTGATGCGCGTTTGCCTCCGCGAGTGCATGCACACTCTTCACGTCAGCTTTGATCGCCGTCAGCGATTGGCACTCCCCTTCAATTTTCGTAAGTCTCTCTTTTATGTCTTTCAGCATTTTATCGTTATCAGCCTGTTTATCTCGGATACCTTTGATTTCGCTAAGTAGTGCTGATTGGCCTGTTTTTAGTTCGCGCAAGGCTGCTAACACATCTGAATGGTCGTCACCGGCAGAGGCACGAGTGGCAGGCCCTGGGTTTAGTTCGACATCGCCAGACAGTTGCAGGAGACTCATGATGATATTCACACAGTCGCAAAGAATGGCAAACGCTGCATGTGGGCCCGGCAGCACTAAAAGACCACGGTAACGCGTGGGTTTAGTGAATAAGGAAAAGCGGTTTGTTACCTGCACAAAGGATAGAGGCGTGTGGTGAGTTGGTGTCATCGCGATCGTGCCGCCGGACCCACTGAAAGCAGCGATGATGTCACGGCGATTTATATAGGTGCAGTCACGTGTAGGAATGGCGAGAGCGCGTGGTCCCGGACGAAGCATGCGCTGCACCGTGGGGGGCCGCACAGGCAAGGCAGCGGGAGCCAGGCACCATTGTTGATGCACGGCGTCAGATGCAAGGCTGTGCCCTGCGGACGTGGTCATTGGGTGGCATAGCCGCTCACCAGCATAGTCGTCGAGCAGACGCCGGGGGCCGGATGGAGGGTTCCAAGGACGAACACGCATGGAATCACCGACAAGACGTGCCGACGAAGCCTTCCAGAAGGACGACGATGGACCAGCCATGGTGTTGCCGAAGCGGTGAGCTCGGGTAGCAGTCATTGCCGCGGAAGCATTGGTGATAGCACCGCAGGAGCAGCAGGCCATGACTAATAGCTGCACAAAGGATAGAGGCGTGTGGTGAGTTGGTGTCATCGCGATCGTGCCGCCGGACCCACTGAAAGCAGCGATGATGTCACGGCGATTTATATAGGTGCAGTCACGTGTAGGAATGGCGAGAGCGCGTGGTCCCGGACGAAGCATGCGCTGCACCGTGGGGGGCCGCACAGGCAAGGCAGCGGGAGCCAGGCACCATTGTTGATGCACGGCGTCAGATGCAAGGCTGTGCCCTGCGGACGTGGTCATTGGGTGGCATAGCCGCTCACCAGCATAGTCGTCGAGCAGAGGCCGGGGGCCGGATGGAGGGTTCCAAGGACGAACACGCATGGAATCACCGACAAGACGTGCCGACGAAGCCTTCCAGAAGGACGACGATGGACCAGCCATGGTGTTGCCGAAGCGGTGAGCTCGGGTAGCAGTCATTGCCGCGGAAGCATTGGTGATAGCACCGCAGGAGCAGCAGGCCATGACTAATAGCTGCACAAAGGATAGAGGCGTGTGGTGAGTTGGTGTCATCGCGATCGTGCCGCCGGACCCACTGAAAGCAGCGATGATGTCACGGCGATTTATATAGGTGCAGTCACGTGTAGGAATGGCGAGAGCGCGTGGTCCCGGACGAAGCATGCGCTGCACCGTGGGGGGCCGCACAGGCAAGGCAGCGGGAGCCAGGCACCATTGTTGATGCACGGCGTCAGATGCAAGGCTGTGCCCTGCGGACGTGGTCATTGGGTGGCATAGCCGCTCACCAGCATAGTCGTCGAGCAGAGGCCGGGGGCCGGATGGAGGGTTCCAAGGACGAACACGCATGGAATCACCGACAAGACGTGCCGACGAAGCCTTCCAGAAGGACGACGATGGACCAGCCATGGTGTTGCCGAAGCAACACCATGGCTGGTCCATCGTGCCCCAAGTAGTCGAAATATATGACTCGTGCCCCAAGTAGTCGAAATTTCCAGAGCCCTTCATTGTGGCATAGTATATATTCATATCGGAGTTCTCGGACGTTGAATCCCATTCATTGTATGAGTAGTGTTATAAAATTTTTATAAGCTATAGTTCTGGTTGCTGCTGAGAGTGATTTCGTCACACGGAATGAGCTTCTTGTCTCTTGATGGCGCAAAATGTTTCCTCGGCTTCTCCGTTCCACAGTTCCGTTGTTGGAATGCTTCAATACGTGACGCCATCTAAAATAGACATAACGGAATTTAAAGAATTGGCATCACAGTAATCACAGGGGCACAGGCAACAGCTTTCCTCTGTGACGTGGCTTTCTGTGGTATAGATTGAGCAAATTGTGTAATGTATATCAATATCATGAGACACCGTGCCGCCCCATTCGTATGCTTGTGAAGAGAGTGTGTAAAAAGAAAGTAATCGCAGTAAAATACAGTAAACGAGAGGTACAGTGCAGTCGTTTGTAGCAATGGCCTCTCGTCACACCATTGAATGGGCTTAAGTCTTCGAAAAGGCATCATTGCGATGAGCCGTCCGATCGGAGAAGAGGTTGTTAATCGTAATCTCTGTTAAGCATGGATGACGTGCAGTGCTTGTCGGTGGGATGTGCGTCTCACAAGCCAAGGACGGCTCCGCTAGCAGCGTGAAATGAGAGGTGTACGCAGCTTTTTTTTTCTTTTTTGTGCATTCATAATTGAATATCGGTTTGCCTTGCATTGCTCGGCGAATTTCTTGCTGTCCATGTTTGTGACTGAATGCCCATGGCAATGATTATTATGTTAAGCTCCATATGTCAAGCAGCCCTGACGAAGCGATATATTTTACTTTGTTTTTTTTTTTACTTTATTTCGCGCATCCAATGGTGCTTGCAATGCGCAATGAGTAATCTTTCTTTTTTTTTTTAAGGTATGCTCCACGTTGGCATCTCCATTTCGCACGCAATATTTTTCGAGCAGACTTTCTAGCAACCTTGGTTGACATTACAGTTGCACTGTCACGTTTGATTTCAATGAAGTATTTCATTCTAGAGGTTTCATCGTGCAATCTTCGAGGGTAAGTTAATCATGGTTGAGAAACGTACACTCGGTCTTAATCGAAAACGCACGGGAGACCGGACCATGGATACTGAAATAGCTTGTTCGCTGCGTATATGCGCTAAACACTTGAATACGCACAGGAGAGTGAATTTTTCTCGTTTTTTTTCAAGGCTATTGTCGCAGGGGTAAAGTGTCTTCCGTTGTTTGCAAGGCGGCGGGAAACGCATGGAGGAGCATTACGTGCGCTCAACTTTCGGTGACGCTACGCGCGCCGTTTTCAAATAGGGGGACCCGCGGCCGGCGAAGAATTAAGCGATGTTGGTGCTGAGCATTGGCACCCTCAGAAAAACATAAAAGGTGGTGGTTGCCAAAACACTCCCGCCAGTGGCTGAGTGGAGTGCAGTAACTCGGTGCTTGGGACAAGTTTTTTTTTTCTTTTTGAAAGCTTGATTTTCATCTCGCAGTCGCAACATTAGCTGCGGTATGTGTCTAGGTGTGTGGTCAAGTACGTGATGAAATATATGCCACGCTGGCTGGCTGTTCATCTCGGAGAAGTGAACCCACCGGTTGTCGATGGAACTTCACGATCTGGCGTTTTAGTCAAGATAAAAATGCATTTGACGCGATCATCTGCGAGTGGGTACATCTTAGCGTATGCAAGGTATGCAGATAAAATAAAAGTACACGATATCCGAGTGAAATATACAACTACGCATGAGCTATGAGCATGTTGTAGCGTTGTCGAATCTGCATATACGCTTCAACACGGCTTTAACTCGTATTATCGGGTACCTGATACGTGTTAATGGAAACAGCGGATATTTTTGTTTCTTATCTACTTTGTACTTTTACGGCTCGATCCTTATGAACTGACAATGCGCATTACAAGTTTGTGTATCGGGCCTAAAGGAGCAGGGTACGAAAACACGTTATAGGTGTCAAATGCAGCAAGGTAACTGTGCCAGATAATATTATATATTGTTAAGTTGTCTGGTTTCACATCACATGAATTTTTACTAGAAACACCGCGGCAGAATTTCACTTGATTTTTACGTAGATATCTAACCTCAGCCTAACGCATGGCAAGGATTGTTTCTTTTCTTTTTTTTTATTCATCTCCAATCAGACTTTTGCTACGAGTGAGAATCTTATCCAAGACGTTGCGCAGAGCAGCTCAAAACCATGCTGCCCCCAATGATGTACCTCGTTTGAAACTGCATTGCACATGCCTCGATGGAAGTTGAGTAAGTTTACAACCAAGCCCTGCAAATATTTCTCAAAGTGCCAGTCACCGTGTACATTCAAAACGTTCGCGTTCAAAAAAGACAAGATTTTTTAAGAGCTGCCATCTACGTGGGTAAAGCCCACTGCTTGCTAGTCGCGTCTCTCAGAGCTGTAAATAAATTTTCTCTATTTATCTATTCATCCATCTGCGACGAGAAAATTTCCACACTATGAAGAGTGACCTTTCCGCGACCCCCTTATTTCAGAAGCTGTGACTTTAAACCATACCAATGTAGAAATTTCTGTCGAAGGAATGCAGACACGCAGCTCTGCTAAGCAGAAAGATGCCGCCAGCGGAACTTTCTTGTCAATAAGCACCTGCTCCGAGAGAATATATGGTTGGCGGGGTGGCTGCAGTGACGTCACACTGTTGACAAACAGGGAGAGGTCTATACAGCGAGAGATGACAAAGAATAGTCCTCGCTTGGGGCCAGTCAAGATATATCGTGGGTGCCCCGCAAACGTTCTAAGAACCAACGTTACTAGGACTATTTTAGTAACGTTGCTTTGAACCACGGCCTGGCCAGACTGCACGTGCACTCTTAGCGTGGGCTAGCAGTCTAGCCCGGCCATGTCTGAACTTGCTTGACCTTTGCAAGGGTCCGAGGGCATCACTGGTCTACGCCAAAAAGCAGAGAACGTCGATTGTGCACCAGAATACTCGAAAGCGCCTGCACCCTGTCTTTAAAACCAAAGTGAAATATCTCGGCAACGCTCATCACTAACAACTCGCAGATCAGGAGTGCCCCCACACGCTGGAGTCTCAAACAACGCAAGCATCTAGAGTTTCCGAAATTTGTGTTAGGTGTCTTCGGGTCCGTAGTGACGTCATTTCCCAAACGCCTGTTTACGCAGACAGCCGTGTGGGTGATCCAACTCACCTGAGTGCTGCTATGATCCCCAAATTGAGGATGTTGGATGCATTATTTTGGCAAACGTGCAGTACGCAAGTGATCCGAAAAATTATATTGAAAGTACTAGCAAATGTGGACTGGTGACATCCTGAAACACAGAGGTTACTTTAACCGAGACGCGAAAAGTATCATCAACAAAAGGCGAAATGTTTACATAAAATTAAGTATTACTGCACCGTCAACTAGGTAAGCGATCGTGTGTCACTCTATGTTTGTATGTAGCTTGTGTGTAGCTATATACAAACTCATATCAAGACAACCTGAACCCTAACAAGAGATCAAGAGAACATGAATGTGTGTCTTAATAAGATAGTGGTCTGGTGTAGTGACAATTGTGTGGTACTGAACGCACAAAAAAACTGTTTACCTTTGCATGACACGTTCGAAAACACCCCTTCATTTTACTTACAACCTCGCCTCCTCCTTACTAGAACAGGTAGAAATCTACAAATATCTATGTGTGACGATAACTAACGACCTCCTTGGAACACTCACATAGACAACGTATGTTCTTCTACGTTCCGTAAGGTGTTTTTTCTAAAACATAAACTTGGAAATTCTCCTTCTAACTTAAGGCTACGTAGCTATTATACGTACTCAAGAACGAAACTGGAATACTATTTTGTTGTATGGGACCCTTTTACTAAATCGAACATTAAGAAACTCCAAGCAGTACAAAGGAAGGCTGTTAGGTTTGGTTATTCCAAATTAAATTACGGACTCGCTGACTGAACTCATGATTGCTAACATCATTGAAACACTTTCATTACGGCGAAAAAGGAATCACCTTAATTTCCTATATTTGCTAGGTAAACACAAGTTAACCCTTGACCCAATTTAATATGTACCTCTTCTTTCCACTAGGTATACACGTCATCATTACGCCCATTCTTTAACACCATATTTTGCCAAAGCCAACGGGTTCAAATTTTCTTTTTTTTCCCGCGTACTGCGTCAGAGTCGAACTGCCTGACTGATGTCAGCCAACTTTCCGTTGTTTAGAGCTAAAATTGGCACTGTCAATTTCTGATCGGTTTCTTTTCATGTAATATTTTGCAATGTTGTCATTTATGCGTTCTGTTAGTGCGAGTTTTCGATTCTAATTCTCGCTATATATTCTTATGTTATCACATGCGTTTTTGTATTTATACCCGGCCTATTGTACCTGTCCTGCTTGGAGCAGTTCTTGGTCTGCAGTACTCAAAAAGTAAAATAAAATAAATAAATATATCTGCACAGCGGCGTTGCCAATGGAGTGTTTGGGCATGTTTAGATAAAGGAGCACCCCCCCCCCCCTCCCACTCCCGCCCCCACCTCTCCTTGTGCAATGATTAGAGGTGAACATTTGACAGTCTTCTGCCTGGTTATAATAGAACTGGAGAAATAAGAACAATCCAACCAGCACTTCAGCCCATTTCCTCCCGGCGCTGCTGTGGCGACGTACACCCTCATACCAAGACTTGGCAACGCGGAAAGCTTGTTGTGGGTGGGGTGGTTGGAGCTGAAGTGGAAGTTGTGTCCTTTGTGGGTAGGTTTAAAAAAAAAACACCGCGAAAAAAAAAAACAGGCTCTGTCGTTGTCTTCTTACCTATACATCCAGAAACGGGAGTGCGGGATAGTTCACCCTTTCCGCTATGAACTGTTTGTCAGGCTCCACGGCGTTAAGCTGGGGGAGCTGGTTGTCGACCTCACTAGATTCCAACAACACAGTAGCAGTCGTCCAAATAGCGAACAAGATTTGCTTTGGGGTTAAAACACGCAGAGCACCCACGGATGGATGCTCGTTCCTTTGCGTGCCTGGGTACAGACTAGTCCACTAGCAATGCCAGAACATGCGCGAAAAAAAAAACAGCCACATCAGAGAAGCTCGCAAATAAACCTTATTATTCAGATTTCCTTGCTGTATGATCTTCACAGAATACGGAGAAACAGCCAGTCAATGCCTCAACGTTGCCATGGCAGCAACCTGAAAACTCTTCGCAAACGGGGTCCAAAAGTAGCACTTGGCGCAAACAAGCCACCTGTTGGCAAACTTTTTTTTTTTCTGAAAAATGCCCTTCAGTGCAACAAAAGCGTTCTACTGCAAAGTACTTCACTGTGGCCCATATTTGAAGGTCGGGCACGTACTTTTGATCTTTTTTTTCATGAGGAGAAATGGTGACTGGCGCTTTCTTTCCTTTTGATTTCGTGAGTGTACACTTGACTCAAAATCTTAAAATATTTCTCAGAACGGTTTCATCACAAGGCAGATAGAGAACATCAGCTGGTTAGAGCTTGTCTCGTGTATCAGTGCCGTTTATCTGCCACGCGTTACAACTGCGCAGTGCTTTGATTTGGCCGATATCTGTATTTTGGATTCAGTACCCATTAGTTCGAGCAAGTTGGCTCTCGTTTTCATTATCTTCGTTCACTCCTCCCCTACTCCCGATAACGATTAGTAATTGCCCTAAATGGGTAGCAGATATGCGTCTTTGTAATCCTCACCTCCTATTTCCCTATCTTTGTCGCGTGATGCCGAGCTGAATGGTAACAGTGTGGTTGACAGGTCTGGTTGGTGCTGCACAGTATACGAAGAATACAACAGCGCTGAAGGTAGAGCTGTGCATGTTTCCCCTTCTCATTCCGTCTTTGGCGTTGTTTTATTGTTCGTCTGCCTAGCTAAATGAGCCGTTCTGTCTCGAAGCGAAAGAACCAGAACTCGCACTCTACGGGGAACAACGTCACGACCCTGTTTTACTGCAGTCGCGAATCCTCCTCTGAACTGCGGTAAGTGACATGCATAACACGCCAAAATATTCGCTGAAGGCTTCACGAAAGCACCCGTAGCGAAGCATGGCTTTTTGACACCGCACCCTCCCAATGAAGAGGGAAGGCACCCCTTGCACTTCGAAGAAGCTGATGCACCGCCGGTGCAGCGTATCGCTTTAACAAGAGGCATCTCTCCGCGCCACCATTATCGCCTGAATAGTACTTTATGAGAGTTGACTCTTGGACTAGTTGGCGGGTAGACATACATACTGACAAATTCTAAATTCTTTCAGCGCGCGAACATGAAAAAAAAGAACAAAATTGACAGAGATAGAACTGTATACTCTGTTCTTTTTTGCTTATGTGTTCGAGCTGTAACCCCCCCCCCCCCACGCCAAAAAAAAAAAAGAGTGGGCTGTGAGTACTGCCTTTGTATTCCCGTGACACATTCCTGAACGGCGATTTTGCTTCCTTCACGGTGGTCGTTAACACACCAGGCACAGGTGACATACTCTTGCTGGCCTTAGTCCCTTACCACTATTGAGGTCACGGTCTCTCATCTATTCCCCCTTCCCTCATTGAGAACCCTCCGGAATGTAAGGAGAAACAATAGTTCCCCATGAACCTGGGGTGTTACCTCTCCGACGCCGTGCAGATCCTCTCCCCAGCATCCCCTCACCCCCTCTACAGGTGCGGCAAAGTGGACTCAAACAGCACCCAATTCTCAAAGAAAAAAAAAAGGGGGGGGGGGTGTCATTTGCATGGTCAACTACATCATCAACTGAACAGTCACTTCTGAGAACCATGTGAGTTCTTCATTGTGCACCTCCTTCGCTGCAAGATTGGTGGAATTCCGGCCACCACGTGGATAGATGGAGAGGGTCAAACCCAGCATTGTACTTTGATCCCGCTCTCCGAAGAGGACGGACTCCTGTTCGTTGAACGACGTGAATACTTGTACATCAGGGATTCTTCGCGCACGACACTTCCTCGGGGTTCCACTGACCATGCTACTGACGTCGCAGTCGTGACTGGTGGTTGATAGGATACCGGCATCGGCTTCATCGAAGTGGTGAGTATTACATGTTTGTTGTTTTTTTCGTCAGGCTCATAGCGTGAATGACCGTAGTGTAGAAGGGTTATTTCGGTTCGCCGATAAACAGTTCGATAAACAGTTCGCCGATAAACAACTGGGCGGCTGGAGCTCTAACAACTCCACTCGTTTTACCAAATATGCCGTGTTCGCTCGCAGGAGCTTACATACAGAGCGAAGGCAGCAGACGGAGAGACGGGGATTCGGGTGGCGGCGTCCATTTCCTTACCAGACCAGACGATAGTTATAGCGCGAGAATAGAACAACGCCACAGAGGACAAGAAGGACATGGAGTCCTTTGTGTCCTTCTTGTCTCTGTGTCGTCGTTCTGTTCTCGCGCTATAATTATCGTCATGTCATACCAACTACCCCAAGCTGCCACACTTCTAACTTACCAGACCACCCGGCTAGTTGTTAACATCAGTGAAAAAAAGGACTGATATTTCCACCTCGACAACGTGTTGCGCTGTTTTTCCTAAAGAGTATGTTAGAAGTCATTTGGAACCATCGTTGTCCATGTGGATGAAGAGGTTAGTAAAGTGGTGCGACCATGAATGTAATGTGCGGCGAATGTTGCCATGTGCTCGCGAACTCCATCTGTAGCTGATTAGGCTTATTTCGTGTCAGGGGCGTGTTCACACCACACGCAGGCATTATGTGCTCAGTGACTCCAAGCAAGACGCTATTTACTTCTACACTGCATGAAGTCTGCGTATTTGGGTAGCACCGAAGCCCGCGAAGTTCAGTCGCTGTTCAGGTTTACTTCACAGCGTGAAGTCAAGTCGTTCTCGGTGGAACTCGGACATGTGTGTGTGTGTGTGTGTTTCTTGAAAAAGATATTAGAAGTGATTCCTTGTTATCGATGTTTTCGAATGAACGGTGCGGAAAGTGGCGCGATTGCTAATGTAATGTGCTGCGAGTGTCGCGCCATGTCCTCGCAAGTTTTCTTCATGGCTCCGCCAGTGTCGTTTTGTGTCACGGTTGTGTTCGCTAGATACGGAATCGTATGTGTTCACACAAGACGTCATTCACTTCTTGACTGCGGGAACTTTGAGTGTTTGTGCTAAATTTTCGCATTCTGCTGAATACGAAGTCGGTGTTCAGGTTAACTTCAGAGCACTTGATTGCGTCTTTCGACCGATCCTTGAAGCATACCTTGCTTGCGTAGCTGTTCAGCTTATTGATATGGGTAAAAGGAGTGGTGTGTGCGCGGTAATCGGAAGCTGTGCGCAAAGTACTAATGTTTCAGGTTGGAACACCAGCAACGCAACGTCGTCATTTTCCAAATCAATCGTAAAAAGGTAGGCCATTGAAAAGTGTGAGAATGCTTAATGGACACGAGATGCAGCGTGCTCTTTTGAGCTTAATCTTAATGCGATAGATTTGGAGAGCTCCTGATGAATACCCGTGCCACACGGGCATAGAAAATGACATTTGGTGGCGAAGGCCTTCAGTTCCCGAATGACATTCGTTTCGCCGGCGCTGCTACACGTCCAAAGCGAATGCCATTTGACTTGATGATGTCGATCACAGCACCTTCCAAGTGAGCGTTGAGTGAATAGCAATAAAAAAATTAAGAAGCATTTACAAGCTTCATACACATCAGATAATCATCAAATGTAGAAATAAGCGTATTACGCTGTCCTAAGTTTTAGTTGCTTGCTTTGTTTTACAACGTTGCAGCCGACCGTAGCAACCTAAGCCAACACTAGTCAGATCCACAGCGTAAATAGACACTAAAATTGACAAGCGTTTCATTATCAATACTTTATTTTCTTCGTATAACGTTCAAAGCATCTTTTTAAGACTTTAGTGAAAATAAAATACGGGGAATTTCATTTTTAGCTCAATATGATCAGGTAAATCGCACTTCGCGAGCTGTGTCGTCGAGAGTAGGCATTTTTCAGTCAACTGAGTTCTGGCGAAGGCAGTTGGTGGCGAATGGCATTCGAATGGCATTCGGATGAATGCCATTTTGTTCGCCCGTGTGGCACCGCGCGAATGGCAATAAATCTGAAGGCATTCGGGGGTAAATGCCATTTTTTCTGCCCGTGTGGCACGGGTAGAAGAAACGGAGTGTCCAGCGTTACGTCCAGACGTATGATGAAAACGAGGCCGTTCGGCGATTTGTAGGTGCACTTGGGAGGCCATCAAACGACGTAGAAAAAAAAAGCTGGCATCATGCAGCCATCGCTGCTAAAGACACAGGAACTTTCAAACAGCTCTGAAGATGGACAACAATGTCCATCTTGCGGAAAACATATAACGTATTTGCAGAGGCGTTTGTCAAGCAAGCAGCAAACGCTAGATGATGTGCTGCCATCTGTGAGTCATCGTGAGACTATGGCCTCCGAGATTGCTAGAGCCTGGCGTGCATCTTGGAGGCCATGCGACTCTTGCTTTAGATCGACAACCTGTATGTACCATTCGCTCGCACACGTGCATGTGTGCTATCTGTGAGACATTGTGAAAAACGTGTCTCGACCACAGAAGAGCGCCGTTCTAGCAAAGGGAAGTAGCCGCACTGCACAGTCTTGCTCATCATTGAGTGCCTGCGGGACATTGATGTCAAGTAGTGCCTAACAACTGACGAGCCAGAACGATGCTGACGTTCAAGCACGATCAACTGGGAGCACTACCCAGACCACCTTAAGCGGGATTCACACGAGGGAGAAATACACGGGAGATAAAAGCGGAGCCTAGTGACGTAAACAGGCGAGGATAATTCCCCACAAATGTCCCTCACCAGCACCTCCTCTATTTTATAGAGGAGGAGCTGCCCTAACTCACCCGGACGAAGCGAGTGGTGGGGGAGATCAGTGTGGCCAGAGCCTCCACCATATAATGGAGCGGGAGCACTAAAGAATCTTTCGACCACCTAGCCATACATGTCGGCAAACTTACGTCTTTTAAGGGGGGGGGGGGGGGCTCAAAGCTGCGTTGTGTGTTGACTGGAGAAGGACGAAGGCGTTGGTGTTTCTTGGGTAAGGAAAATGCTAGGGAAGTGCCCGTTTAGCACCCCCTCCCCTCCCCCTGGCCCCTTTGCTGCTTTTAGAAACTTTTTTGTTTATATATTTTTGTGGTATGCAGACGTGGTGTTGCCTTGGTTTGACTCGCCGCCAAAAGCTTTTCTTGTTGCAAAAATGAGCTCGCCCAAAGCTATTCCGGGCAGCGTCATTGATAACAGATTTTCTTTTTCGACTACGAAATCACTCACAGCCTCTCTGATTCGTAAAATACTACTATTGAGTCGGTAGCTAGATATTTCAGTATTTTTCGACGTTGGTTGGCTTTTTGTGAACAAAGGAATTATGCTATCGTATCATTTCCCTCATGAGAACAACCGAGAACCGAAGGGATCTTGCCATATAATATTTGACAATTATCTGTACAAGCGTTTCATTATAAATTTGAAACAAGAGGTAATAGAAGACCACTTCTGTCTTCACTACGCAAACTCAGCTTAAGGTTCTGCTGCATCAGGGCAGCCGATAAGGTAAAATATGAAGTTTGTCACGTTTCCGAAAATAAAAAAAGCAGCTTTCGCATTCTACTGCTGCCTATATTTTAAGCCTCTAATCTTGAATAAATAGGCCTGTTAAAAGAATTTCGTTATAAAGCAAGACATCTCCATCAGGCTGAACAAGCAGAGCAGCAGCACCAGTAACAACCACAAAAGTGGGCGATGTCACAATTCTTATCAGAATAATCACTTTAAAACGAAACCAAATATCCGTCCATAGAGATGGTAGCGCTCCATCACCTGCTTGAGTATCGTCTCGCGCACTCCATTCTTTAGGTTAGTTTTACATAGTCATCGGAAGACATGTACCGCAATGAGGATATTCTTCCACGAGAGAAAAGAAAAAAAAAGTTGTTTCATCGTTCATTTTCGCCATCACGGTGAACGCAAGTCCGGACGGTAAGTTGAAAATGCCGCCGCCGCCGCGTTCTGCTGGCAATGCAGAGCACACTTTCTTTCCTCCGTGGTAGAGCTTTAGAAGGGAGGGCTACAATGTCGCCAGACATCCGCCCGAAATTCCGCAACATCCCGCGCTGCACGGGGATCGTTTAATCGGTAGGAGAAACGCTGCGAGGAGGTCGCGTCGGCACACTAACCCGTGACGTCGTTGTCACGTGATGCGCCATCCTCACCTCTTCCCCGGGGATTTCTCCCTGGTGCGAATGTCGCTTTATATAAGCGACCCTTGATGCAGCATCTGTGTCAACCGGTGCTTGACGACGAGAGAAGCCATGGATCATCATCATCATCATCATCATCATCATCATCAGCCTGACTACGTCCACTGCAGGACAAAGGCCTCTCCCATGTTCCGCCAGTTAACCCGGTCCTGTGCTTGCTGCTGCCAATTTATACCCGCAAACTTCTTAATCTCATCTGCCCACCTAACCTTCTGTCTCCCCCTACCCCGCTTCCCTTCTCTGTGAATCCAGTTGGTGACCCTTAATGACCAGCGGTTATCCTGTCTACGTGCTACATGCCCGGCCCATGTCCATTTCCTCTTCTTTATTGCAGCTATGATATCCTTAACTCCCGTTTGTCCCCTAATCCACTCTGCTCTCTTCTTGTCTCTTAAGGTTACGCCTACCATTTTTCTTTCCATTGCTGGCTGCGTCGTCCTCAATTTAAGCTGAACCCCCTTTGTAAGTCTCCAGGTTTCTGCCCCGTAGCTAAGTACCGGCAAGATACAGCTGTTATATACCTTCCTCTCGAGGGACAGTGGCAATCTACTTGTCATAATTTGAGAGTGCCTGCCGAATGTACTCCACCCCATTCTTATTCTTCTGGTTACTTCAATCTCGTGGTTAGGCTCTGTGGTTATTACCTGCCCTAAGTAGACATATTCTTTTACAACTTCAAGTGCACTATTACCTATCGCAAAGCGCTGCTCCTTTCCGAGGTTGTTGTACATTACTTTCGTTTTATGCAGATTATTTTAAGACCCACCTTTCTGCTCTCCTTGTCTAACTCCGTAATCATGAGTTGAAATTCGTCCCCTGAGTTACTCAGCAATGCAATGTCATCGGCGAAGCGCAGGTTACTGAGGTACTCTCCATTAACTCTTATCCCTAACTGTTCCCATTCTAGGCTTCTGAAAACGTCCTGTAAGCACGCAGTGAATAGCATTGGAGAGATTGTGTCCCCCTGCCTTACACCCTTCTTTATTGGTATTCTGTTGCTTTCTTTATCAAGCGCTATGGTAGCAGTTGATCCCCTGTAGATTTCTTCCAGAATGTTTATATATATTTCATCTACGCCCTGATTCCGCAGAGTCTGCATGACGGCTGATATTTCTACTGAATCAAACGCCTTCTCGTAATCTATGAAGGCTATGTATAGTGGTTGGTTATACTCTGAGCATTTCTCTATTACCTGATTGATAGTATGAATGTGGTCAATTGTTGAGTAGCCTGTTCTAAATCCTGCTTGTTCCTTTGGTTGATTGAATTCTAATGTTTTTTTTACTTTGCTGGCAATTACCTTTGTAAACTGCTTGTATACTACAGAGAGCAAGCTGATCGGCCTGTAATTCTTCAAGTCCTTGTCATCTCCTTTCTTATGTATTAAGATTATGTTAGCGTTCTTCCAAGACTCTGGTACTTTTCCCGTCAGGAGACAGCTCGTAAATAGAGTGGCTAGTTTTTCTAACACAATCTGTCCTCCATCTTTCAGCAGATCTGATGTTACTTGATCCATGTGAGACGGTGACCTCACCAGCAGCTTTGCCTCTGTGCATGCTCTCCAAAGCTTTTCTGACTTCTTCTATCATTACCGGTGGGGTGTCGTCTGGGTTACTGCTAGTTCTTATAGTATTAAGGTCGTGGTTGTCTCGGCTACTGTACAGATCTCTGTAAAACTCCTCCGCTATTTTAACTATCCTAATTAAGAAGAAACTAATTAAGAAGCGTCAAATCATGAAAATGTCAAGTACAACAGACAAAATAGAACTGGCAGAGCTTTCGAAGCTGATTAATAGACGTAAAGTATGCGATGTAAGAAGGTATAACATGGAGAGAATTGAGCACGCTCTGAAAAACGGATGAAGCGTCAAAGCAGTGAAGAGGAAACTTGGGATAGGCAAAAGGCAGATGTATGCACTAAGGGACAAAGAAGGCAAATTAACTACCAATATGGATAGGATAGTTAAAATAGCGTAGACATACATACTGGCAAATTCTAAATTCTTTCAGCGTGCGAACATGAAGAAAAAAAGAACAAAATTGACAGAAATAGAACTGTACACTCTGTTCTTTTTTGCTTATGTTTTCAAGCTGTAACCCCCCCCCCTCCCAAAAAAGGGATGGGCTGTGAGTTCTGCCTATGTATTCGCGTGGCACATTCCTGAACAGTGATTTTTCTTCCTTCGCGGTGGTCATTAAGACGCCAGGCACAGGTGACATATTCTTCTGGCCTTAGTCCCTTACTACTACTGAGGTCACCGTCTCACATGTATTCCCCCTTCCCTCATTGAGAAGCCTCCGGAATGTGAGGGGGAACAACAGCCCCCCGTGAACCTGCTGTGTTACCTCTCCTATGCCATGCAGATCCTCTCCCCAGCATCGCCTCACCTCTTCTACAGGTGCGACAAAGTGGACTCAACCAGGGGCCAATTCTCAAAAAAAGAAAGAGGGACGTGGGGTGTAATTTCAATTGTCAACTACATCCTCAACTGGACAGTCACATCTGAGGAACAGGTGAGCTCTTCATTGTTCACCTCCAGTGCTGCAGGATTGGTGGAATTCCGGGCACCACATGGGGAGATGGAGAGGGTCGAGCCCAACATTGTACTTTGATCCCGCTCTCCGAAGAGGACGGACTCTTGTTCGTTGAACGACGTGAATACTTGTACATCCGGGATGCTCCGCGCACGCCACTTCCCCGGGGTTCCACTGGCCACGCTTCCGACGTCGCAGTAGTGACTGGCGGTTGATAGGATACTGGCATCGGCTTCATCGAAGTGGTGAATATTACATGTTTTTTTTCTTTTCGCCACGCTCATAGTGCGAATGGCCAGAAATGTAGAATGGTTATTACGGTAATTTAGTTCACAGATCAACAACTGGGTGGCTGGAGCTCTAACAACTCCTCTCATTTTACCAAATATGTCGTGTTCGCTCGCAGGAGCTTACGTACCGCGGGAACGCAGCAGACGGAGAGACGGGGATTCAGGTGGCAGCGTCCGTTTCCTTACCAGACCTGACGACAGTTATAGCACGAGAAGGAAACGACGCCACAGAGACACGAAGGACATGTGCTTTGTGTTCTTTTTGTCTCTGTGGCGCCGTTCTGTTCTCGCGCTATAACATTCTTGTCTCTGTGTCGTCGTTCTGTTCTCACGCTATAACCTTCTTGTCTGTGTCGTCGTTGTGTTCTCGCGCTATAACTATCGTCATGTCATACCAACTAGCCCAAGCTGCCAAACTTCTACCTTACCAGACCGCCCGGCTAGTTGTTAACATCAGCGAAAAAAAGGACGGATATTTCCACCTCGACAACGTAATCCGCTGTGTTTCTTCAAAGGACGTTAGAAGTCATTTGGAGTCGTCGATGTGCATACGAATGAACAGCTTGGTAAAGCGGTGTGATCATGAATGTAACGTGCGGCGAATGTCGCCATGTGCTCGCGAACTCTATCTGTGGCCCATTAGGCTTATTTAGTGTCAGGGGCGTGTTCGCACCGCACGCAGGCATTATGGGCTCAGTGACTTCAAGCAAGACGCTATTTACTTCTACACTGCATGAAGTCTGCGTACTTGGGTAGCACTGATGCTCGCGAATGTGCAGTCGCTGTTCAGGTTTACTTCACAGCGTGAAGTCAAGTCGTTCTCGGTGGAACTATGATATGTGTGAATGTTTCTTCAAAAGGATAATAGAAGTGATTTCCTGTTATCGATGTTTTTGAATGATGGCACAGAAAACGACGTGTTTCCAAATGTAATGAGCGGCGGCAAGTGTCGCGCCATGTCCTTGCAAACTATCTTCGTGGCTCCGCTAGTCTCGATTTGTGTCACGGTTGTGTTCGCTATAGGTACGGAATTGTATGTGTTCTAGTGACGTCACACAAGACGTCATTCACTTCTTGACTACGGTAGCCTTGAGTGTTTTTGCTAAACTTTCGCATTTTGCTGAATACGAAGTCGGTGTTCAGGTTCACTTCAGAGCACTCGATTGCGTCCTTCGATTGATCCTTGAAGCATACCTTGCTTGCGTAGCTTATTGCTGTTCAGCTTATTGATATGTGGTATAGGAGTGGGGTGTGTGCGGTAATTGGAAGCTGCGCGCGATGTACTAATGTCTCAGTTTAGAACACCAGCAACCCACCGTCGTTATTCCTAAATGGATCGTAAAAACGTAGGCCATTGAAAAGTGTGAGAATGCTTAATGGACACGAGATGCAGCGTGCTCTTTTTAGCTTAATCTTAATGCGATAGATTTGGAGAGCTCCTGTTGATGAAACGGAGTGTGTAGCGTTATGTCCAAACGTAACACTAGAAGCCGTTAAAGTTACATCCAGACTTAAAATAAAACATAAATAAATAAAAATAAATAAAACAGCGTGACAATAATACAAAATCAGATCGTTAAACTCACCCATATCAAACGGCAGCAGGGATGTAGTGGGCTAACGCAGCTTGTGCAAGCCGGAGATGTCGTTGGTTCAAACATTTCGATATGTTTTTTATTTTTTGCGCAAGTATTTTTTTAACAGTAAAGCAATTATTTTTCAAGCGTGCCGCTTATATATGTATAAATATGTCTATAAATATTTTTTTCTTAAAGAAGATGGCCTTCGCGGACGCGCAAATCCGCGTTGCTACTGCGCCGTACAGTTCTGCTGTAGCAAGCGCACCGCAGAGCGAGATTATCCCAGCGACACACGAGGAAACTACCGAGACTGCCTAGTGATTATCAAACTCAAGGGCATATTGTGAACCACACGACGGACGTAACTTTAGCAGCTAATCATCGTTACGGCTGGACGTAACTTTCTCCTTTCGCAAAAGCTACGTCTAGACGTAACGATAGAAGCCGTTAAAGTTACGTCCAGAAGTAAAAAAATAAGACAAGTTAGAGTTACGTCCAGACGTAAATAAAGTCACGTCTACACGTGAAAATAAGACATGTTAGAGTTACGTCCAGCGTGACAACATTACAAAACTGGCCGGCTAAACTCTCCGAAACCAATCGGCAGCAGTATAGTGGCGTGGTTGGCTAACGCAGCTCAAGTAAGCGGAGAGATAGTTGGTTCAAACCCTTCAATATAGAAACACTAGTGTCACCGAAGGCCAGTACCCCATTGATTAACAGCACTTCTCACTCGTGTAATAGAAACGTTAAGCTGGCTTCGTACATCAATGTGGCAATGAAGGGCGTACATACCCTTACTGGGCTGTACTCAAAGCGCTTCATTTAAGAACAACCGGCTCAAACCACGCAGAGCGAAGCGGCGATGCCCACTTGGTACATTTAGATACGCGCCACCGACCGCGTCGAGCTTGCTTCGCCCCGGCAACGCCTCCTCTAAACAATGCCTGGGGAATGGCTCGCCCTCCCAGCGGAGTTGGCCTGCCTTCAGTTTCCAGCAAGCGCCGCGCGGTGGCGCTCGCGACCGAGACTATTATTAAAATGCCCTATTAAAGGGCAAAAATGAAATAAGGGGGGAGGCATTTTACGATAATTCAAGGGGAAGCGCTTTACTGTTTGAAGCGAGATCGGGTTGCCTTAGAACGCGTAGTTATAAAGCAAGATTCAGTAAAGAAGAAGAACAATGCACATGCTGCGGGAAAGATAAGGAAACGGCGGAGCATGTTCTGATTGAATGTGGAGATATCCACCCAGGTGTACGTTTGGGCACGAGCCTACAGGAAGCCTTGGGTTTTAGGGACAACAATGGAAAGCTGAACACACCCGCGATTGAAATAAGTAAGAGACGGTTAGAGTATTGGTGGCAGAAAATTAGAGAGAAAGGACAAAAATAAATATTGGAAAAATAAAATATGGACAGTGTGCCGTAAATGGCAGAGAACTTAAGCTGAAAATTTACCTTTTTTTCCATTAAGATAGAATTTATCGAAGTAGAGGCATTAGGCCAACATCAAAAAAGAAAAAAGTTTTTTTTTTCGAGCCTGGTGGCATACTTGTCACCACCCCGTTATAAAGGGGACGCTCATAGCATCCATCCATTATGACGGCAGCGGGCGGTACCAGCTAAGCATTCATCTGCGGCCCATAAGGGCGCGTCAGTCGAGAATTGTTCGAGACCTGCGACTGTGCGCTACTGTTTCGGAGGCTATGCAAAGTGTTCCGTTGTTGTACCGTCCGCCACAAGTGACGCTAGCGACCCAGAACGATTTCAGAATGAAGGAGGGAAAGGATGGAGCAGCTGTTTTTTTTCCTAATGCGGCAGGCATCTTCCTAGAGGAAGCATTGGCCTCGGACGCCGCGATGGTGCTGCCACCTGTAGCCTAACATCGCGGCTACAGGCTGCTACAAGTGGCAATGCGCCACAAGTTGGCTGCGCGGGCCAACGTCTAGAGATACTTCAACAGAACACCTTTATAGATGCTGCATTGGCGCGGGCTACGGCATTAAAGCTAGGCTAATGAGGTTTTCGGACCATCAGATATTTACCCGTTGCGAACGCGGGACAGCTGTAACTACTGTTACCGTACGGGCGTAACCCTAGAACGTTTGATACATCAGCACGGACACGCAAACCGTACTTGCAGCCGCTTTTTACCACTAACCGCTTTGTGGGCAGGGTTCCATCATGATTGCTCCGCTTGTTGACCGCTTCAAGGAAGCTAACGAAAAGGCAGCACCCGATACGGTAGAGTGGCACCGACAACGTCATCCAAAAGTTCGTCAGCTGGTCTGTCTCAACAGAACTCGACACAATAAAACAACGCAGCTTTTAATACACAAGTGATTCCGGTAAATCTGAGCTTATGACCGCTTAATTCGGCGAGCGGCAGTGCCGAACCGTAGCGGATGCAAACGTCACCGTAGGACCGTGGACGTAACACAAGCAGTGGCTATAGTTATGTCTGGACGTAGCGCTACCGTTGGCTATAGTTACGGCTGGACGTAACTCCAGCCGCAGCCTTGAAGAAATTTCGCCGTCGGCAGCGTTGGCTGCGAACGAAAAATTGAGAAAGCAAGTAAAATGAAAAATAAAATTTTTGATCCCATTGAAAATTTAGCCCGGGCCGTTCGCGGGGGCAATCAAGTGTCCTACCGCAAAGCCACAATTTTACTTGCGATTGCTTCGAAAAAAAAAAATCACTACATATATGCCCTGTAGTGGAAGGAGTCTCCTTAACGCATTTTGTATTACAGATGTCATGACGAAAACGAGGCCATTCGGCGATTTGTAGGTGCACTTGGGAGGCCATCAAACGACGTAGAAAAAAAAAAGCTGTCATCGTGCAGCCATCGCTGCTAAAAACACACAGGAACTTTAAAACAGCTCTGAAGATGGACAACCATGTCCATCTTGCGGAAAACATATAACGCCTTTGCACATGCGTTGATCAAGCAAGCAGCAAATGCTAGATGATGTGCTGCCATCTGTGAGTCATTGTGAGACTCTATGGCCTCCGAGATTGCTAGAGCGTGGCGTGCATCTTGGAGGCCATGCGACTCTTGCTTTAGATCGACAACCTGTAGTACCATTCGCTCGCACCCGCGCGTGTGTGCTATCTGTAAGACATTGTGAAAAACGTGTCTCGACTACAGAAGAGCGCCGTTCTAGCAGAGGGAAATGGCCGCACTGCACAGTCTTGCTTATCATTGAGTGCCTGCGGGACATTGATGTCAAGTAGTGCCTAACAACTGACGAGCCAGAACGATGCTGACGTTCAAGCACGATCAACTGGGAGCACTACCCAGACTACCGTAAGCCAGATTCACACGAGGGAGAAATACACGGGAGATAAAAGCGGACCCTAATGACGTCAACAGGCGAGTATAAGTCCCCACAAATGTCCCTCACCAGCGCCTCCTCTATTTTATAGAGGAGGAGCTGCCCACACTCACCCGGACGAGGAGAATAGTGAGGGAGATCAGTGTGGCCAGAGCCTCCACCATATAATGGAGCGGGAGCACTGAAGAATTCTTCGACCCCCTAGGCATACATGTCGGCAAACTTACGTCTTTTAAGGGGGGGGGGGGGCTCAAAGCCGGGTTGTGCCTTGACTGGAGAAGAAGGAAGGCGCTGGTGTTTCTTGGGTGAGGAAAGTGCTGGGGAAGTGCCCGTTTAGCACTCCCTCCCCTCCCCCTGGCTTCTTTGCTGCTTTTAAGAACTTTCTTGTTTACATATATTTTTTGTGATATGCAGACGTGGCGTTGCCTTGGTTTCACTCGCCACCGGAAGCTTTTCTTGTTGCAAAAACGAACTCGACCAAAGCGACAATCGGGCTGTGCCATTGACAACAGCTTTTTTTTTTCGACTACGAAAAGCCTCTCTGACTCGTAAAATAGTACTATTGAGTCGGTAGCTAGATATTTCAGTATTTTTTGACGTTGGTTGGCTTTCTGTGAGCAAGGAAATTTTGATATCATATCATTTCCCTCATGAGAACAATCGAGAACGGAAGGGATCTAGCCAACTAATATTTGACAATTATCTGTACATGCGTTTCATGATAGCTTTGAAACACAAGGTATTAGAAGACCACTTCTGTTTTCACTACTCAAACTAACCTTAAGGTTCTGCTGCATCAGGGCAGCCGATAAGGTAAAATATGAAGTTTTTAACGTTTCCGAATGTAAAAAAAAGCAGCTTTCGAATTCTACAGCTGCCTATATCTTAAGCATCTAATCTTGAATAAATAGGCCTGTTAAAAGATTTTCGTTATAAGGTAAGACATCTACACCAGGCTGAACAAGCAGAGCAGCAGCAGTAACAACAACAAAAGCGAGAAATGTCACAGTTCTTATCGGAATAATCACTTAAAAAAAACCAAATATCCGTCCATAGAGATGGTAGCGCTCCATCACCTGCTTGAGTATCGTCTCGCACACTCCATTCTTTAGGTTAGTTTCACATACTCATCGGAAGACATTTACCGCAAGTGAGGATATTCTTCCACGAGAGAAAAGAAAAAAAAAAGTTGTTTCATCTTTCATATTCGCCATCACGGTGCACGCAAGTCCGGAGGGTAATTTGGAACAGGCACCGCCGCCGCGTTCTGCAGCCACTGCAGAGCGTTAGAAGAGAGGGCTACAATGTTGCCAGACACCCGCCCGAAATTCCGCTCAACACACTGACCCGTGACGTCGTTGTCACGTGATGCGCCATCCTCGCCTCCTCCCGGGATTTCCTCCTCGCGTGAATCCCGCTTTATATCTGCGACCCTTGATGCAGCATCTGTGTCAACTGGTGCTTGACGACGAGAGAGGCCATGGATCACCGAGGCGCAAAAGCCAGACAGCAAAGCACAGCATACTCTAGTAGAGATACGTTGTATGTCGTTGGTCTAGTGGCTAAGGTACTCGGCTGCTGACCCGCAGGTCGTGGGATCATATCCCGGCTTCGGCAGCTGCATTTCCGATGTAGGCGGAAATGTTGTAGGCCTGTGTACTCAGATATGGTGCACGTTAACGAAAATCAGGTGGCCAAAATTTGCGGAGCCCTCCACCACGGCGTCTCTCACAATCATATGGTGGTTTTGGGGTGTTAAACCCCACATATCAATCAATTAGAGATACGGCGCGCATTCGCGTTTGTGTGTGTGTGTGTGTGTGTGTGTGTGTGTGTGTGTGTAACAAAACATTAATATTATAAACAGTAATGCACTTAGCGGTTGAAAGGCGCACTAGAGGCCGGCTTTTGCTGTCGCGGTGAACTATTAAAGCTCAAGGGTTCCTCAATTTTGTTTTTCAGAGAAAAGCATTGCTTACCGACGTGGTGATGCATAAGCAGCTGAGAGTGAGGTTTAATTTAATCTTTGTATTTTTTCAGGCATGCGTATTCATACTTTCTCGGAGCAGTACTTAGTTACTTGGTCAGAAATAGCATGGCCCAGAAATGTGTAAAACTCATAATAAAGAAGCACATTATTTCAAACGCAACACACACTTTAATATGCCCTGAAGTGTCGCGAACCACCCCGCCCAGCAAGATTAGGGCGATAAAAAAAAACAATCCATCGAGGACCCTCTTTTTCTGCAATGAGACAGAGATTGAATTATCTTGCGTATCTGTTCATCGAATATTTTTATTCTCACAGTAAAGAACATATTTTGTTTCGAAAGTGCTTGCAGAAGTGTATCGGTGGGATGGACTTCTGCGAGGTCTTTTCGTGGAGCGCCGACCACAAAACCTATCGAGAACTCGCCGGCGGTATCCTACCTAGCACGCAATAGAGGCGTGGCCGACAGATGGCGACTCTTTCACGTGATAGTGCTAGGCTCTTTCTCATGATGATATAGTGCTAATGGTCAACAACAAGCAAGATTTGTAGACATTGATGGACATCTGCGGTAATGAGGGAGATAAGTTAGATTAAAGATTGAGTAAGGAGAAATCAACAGTCATGATTTTTAATGATTATGAAAGTGGGCTTAGGATGCAGAAGTTCATGCTGGAGCGAAGAGATAAATACAAATACCTGGGTGTATGGATAAGCAATGGGGCCGAGTACCTAAGGGAACATGAAATATACGTGACGACTAAAGGTAACAGGAATGCAGCGGTGATGAAAAATGGGGCACTGTGGAAATACAATATAGGTATGATGTTGTGAGAGGAATATGGAAAGGGGTCATGGTTCTTGGTCTGACTTTCGGCAATGCTGTCTTGTGCATGAGATCAGAGGTTCAAGCAAGATTAGAAATTAAGCAATGTGGAAGGTAGGCTTGATTCAGGAGCTCACGGGAATACACCAAATCAGGGGGTACAAGGTGATATGTGATGGGCATCATTTGAGGGCAGGAAAGCTAGCAGCAAGACAAATTGGGAGAAGCGATTGAGAGAAATGGGGGAGGAGCGTTGGGCTAGGAAGGTGTTCATCTACTTGTACATGAGGAATGTTGATACAAAATGGAGGAAGCGAACCAAAAATTGACGGGTAAATATTTAGAAAACAGCAGGTGCCCAAACCAAAAAGAACTATCGGTTAAGAAAAAGGTGAAGAAAATGGAGACCAATATGTGGAGAATGCGCATGATTAAAAAGTCAGCGCTAGAAATCCATCGAACTGTTAAGCAGGAAATTGCCAAGGAAAGGATCGATGATAATAGTCGGGGCAGTTCTCTACTGTTTGAGGCCAGGACGGGAGTATTGCGAACCAAGACTTTTCGGGCGTAGACACGGTATGCAGTGCGTGTGGAGAGGAGGAAGAAACTGCCGAACACCTGACAGTGCTCTGTAAAGAGCTTAACCCTGTATACTCTGTTCCAGAAGTTGCGTGCAGCAGAGAAAAGGCAACAAGAACCTTCGAACGCAGGTTTTTGCGAAGCGGGATGTAGTGCCCTATATGCGTAGCCCGTTGTTTGTCCTCGTGACTTTTGCAAGTGGTCTCGTTGGAGGATTTTGTAGCGTTAACTACACTGGCCTCGCTGAGCCATATTCGCGTGGCACTGGTCTGCGCATGCGCAATGATACTCCGCCGCCGCCACGCGCGGCTCGCCGCTGGTGTGCGCGCAATTCGACGCGCTGCGCAGACGATCAGTGGTGTCATGCACCGCTTGATTGATTTGATTGATTGATATGTGGGGTTTAACGTCCAAAACCACCCTATGATTATGAGAGACGCCGTAGTGGAGGGCTCCGGAAATTTCGACCACCTGGGGTTCTTTAACGTGCACCCAAATCTGAGCACACTGGCCTACAACATTTCCGTGTCACGCACCGCAGCCGGCACCTCCCTCGCACTCGGCCGCGGCCGCGCGCGACTCGCCACCGCTGGTGTGCGCTTTCCAGAAGAGTGCCGTCATAGCCTTAGTAGACATATGGACGCCGACGCGCGCGCCTTCCCTGTAAAGTCGCCATCTGACACTGCGCTGGAGTCGCTTGAACACACTAGCGGCGCCACGCTCTGCCGCGTGCCGCTCGCGAGACGCCGCTTTTCTCTCTTTCTCCCGCCGAGCGTCGAGGAATTTCTGCCGCCGACTCAATCGCTCCTTGCGCTATTTCTGCTGCCCAAGCAAAGCGCCAATCAGCGACGTGCGTGGTAGTCGCCATAGCAACGCACGGAGCTTGTTTTCTTTTTTTTTTCGGCTGTCACTTTTCTCACGCCGTCGTTTTTTGAAGCACGCACCATGGACACCGAACGCTTTTGAGAGGAGATTAGACTCTACCCTTTCTTATACGACAAAACGATGCAGCGCACGCAAGATACCTGTTTCATGCCTTCAGTATCTCTGTACCTCCAAAGCGAATGGACCCAATATCTTCGCGGCGCATTTCGAGAGCGGCGACGCTGAAGCAACAGCAGACACGCCATCACGGTAACGTTGAGCGTTGCGCGGAGATCGTCGCCGCCTACCATTGTTCGCACGATTGCACCGTAAAGTCGGAGAGCTCAGAACCAATGCTTCCTAGTACAGGAGACGTTGTCAGAACAGACGACGAAAAAGCGCCCGAAATCTCGCGAGCTGCGAGACCGCTCGAGACTGTTGTCACGTGACTCGCGCAGATGTGGCCAGCGTGCCGCTTTTCACCGCTCGGCTGCGAAGACGCGCGTCATGCCGCGGCGGCACGCTTCCCGCTAGTGTGCTCGTACCCTGACTGGCGTTTGCCACTGTGTTATAGCCACGGGGAAAAAGAGTGCAAATGCTGCTCAACGGTGCAATAGAGCGGAGAAGCTTAACTCATCGGATCCCGAAGTAGTTGCCCGGCAAAATAAATATACATGTGCCACATAATGCGTATACCGTGTGTGTGTCATTGAAACAGCTGTAAGCATGATATCTGGAAGGCTAAGAATAATGAACTGAACCTTTGCTAACGCTACGTATATCCTGGCATAGCTGAGCTAAACCACTGCCATTTTTTTTACTTGAAGGCTTCTCTGCGTCTTGTAGCTGTGATTTGTATGACGATTTTATCGCATTTTCTGTAGAAAACAATTTTTGAGGCTCCATGGTACTGAAGAAAGAGTTCTTACATGTACGGGTTATAACATGCAAATGACGAAGGAAATAACGCTGTTCTGGCTCGTATGTGTCATGTTTTTACTTATAAAGTACTAAGGAATGGTAGGAAACTGCCTAAATTTTATGAGTAGCCCGCACAGCCCGATCGTCCACAGCGCCGCGGAGGACCCAGTCTTGGGTTGTGATTAGTCCGCGGTGGCAGGTTTGGTCACTCCGGTCAAAATGGCGGCGCCTGGTTCTCCTGTGCGATATCGTTCCTGGAGCTGCTTTCACGACAAAGGAGCGAATCAGTTGGCTCTAAATGTGTACGGGACACTGCGTAAGGAGGACGGCAGAAATGCTAGCATGAGCTCTCTCATTAAGAGAACGGCTGAGTTCACCAACGACAGCGAGCATGCGCTGTGCAAGGCATGCCTGTACGAAATCTGATGAAGCGTGGTGCTTTCATATTCGATTCGGCTAGTGCGGCGCTTTCCACCGAGACATGAGCCACTGAACCCTATCCCTCGAATGTCTACGTGCAAGTATCTCGAAGACGCGCGCTTTTACTGTGCCGAGGAGAATATTTACCCGCTTTCGCGATTACAGCTCCCCTCACTGCGCAGTTGTTCAGTGTCCCGAGACGCCCTTGGCGCTTTCGCTGCAGCGCACGTTGCTAGCAGACGATAGGGCGCGGAAGGATACACTTAGATGTGCTCGCCCTCCTGATTGGTTGAAAAGGCCCGTGGCTTTCACAGGGCTGCACGGAACTTCTGGAACAGAGTATAGCTCGGATGATTGCGCACAGTTTTTCACAGCACTGAGGTTTAGGGACAGCGAGGGCAAAACAGAATTTAAACGGGTAGAAATAGCTAGAAGGAGGTTATCGGATTGGTGGCTAGAATCAAGGTACGAGTGAAAATTAAATCCTTCACTGCAAAGTACTAGTCCTCAACTTTACTATTTAAAGGGAAAAAAATAGGTAACTCTAGTTGTTGGTTCACTAAGTATGACGGCTAGGTGGCGTTAGCCGCCGCCCTATATAAGGGGTACAGCCATATCAATCCATTCAGTCCTCATTAGCAAAGTTCTTGCGGCTGCATGTTCCCGTTGTACAAGTGCGCTGTTATCGCTTCATCAAACAATTTGGACCGCAAGGCCATTTGCTGGCCCTTTAATTAAGCTGAACTATCTTTAACTCTTTCCCGCAGGTCGCATCAACCTCAAAGTCCACTTTCGGAGCTCTTTCGCGAGAAAGCAATATCGCCCAGCATGTCAAGCCTTGAGCATCGAGATTGCCCCACCGAACTGCGCGTATCGTGCACAAAGAACGGTGACGTCAGGTGCGGGCTGCTCGAACACCGTGTTGCCATCAATACAGTGCTCTTGCGCGCCGGTCTGGAAATAATGGAGGACCACAAAGAGGCCGGTGGCGTCCGCCTGGCGGTGAACGAAAGCCTTGTCTACAGAGACCCCGCCTGGAACACGTCAGAACCCTGGCTGTACAATTCGGCTCTGGAATATGCCCACGACCTCATCACAGATCACTGCTGTTTCACGGCGATGGAAGTGTATTCGGACGCCCCTTGTCCACCCCGGGTTATCCAAGCCCTGAGACGTAGCCACACGTTGAAACGGTTGGCCATTTTCCTTTCTGGTGATGACAAAAAGTGTCCCGCCGACATGTTCGCACTCGTCTACTCAATCACGTCACTGGAGGAGCTCGTTTTCTCGCGCGCGATCAGCCCTAAAATGCTCAACGCCATAATAAATGGCCCACTTGTAGAAACAATACTGAAGCACATGAAGGTACTCGATGTCAGGTACGTGCTCGTGAGTCCAAAAAAGGCGCGCGCATTTCTCGGGGCTCTCATGCGCAACCACACCGTGACGGACTTGGCAGTCAACGGGACCGTGTTCGGTGCTGGACCCAAAGATCCCGGTCGACTGTTTACGCTGTACGTCGCTAGGAGAGACGCTGTCCTCAGAAAGCTCACGCTGTTCGAGAAAGACGTTTGCGAAGACCGAGCTCTGTGGACAAGACTGACCAAAGCCCTGAGCCAGGCGACCACGTTGACGGAACTGTATGTGAACCTGGAAATGGATCTGAGTATTTTGTAAGTAAACCATCGGTTTTCGTTTCTCGCCTTTGCTTAGCACGAGATTTTCTTTCAGTCAATGTCATACGTGGGAAGTTTTCCTTTTCTCTCTCTCTCTCTCTTTCTCTGTTTATATAGGTATATATAGTTGACAAATTGGTAGACTCTCATTGCTGTGTATGTAAAACTATGAGCGGGAGCGCTTCAAAGAAACTTGACTTATTTCGTCGACATTTCGGTCAGAGCCTGACAATTATAAGTCTTGACAAAGGTCAGGCTCCGACCGAAACTTCGACGTAATAAATGAATTTTCTCACGTCGAACGCCATTTAATGATGAAAACGACGTTAGGCTTGAAGGATAGAGCCGACACACAGCAGACAGAAAAGAATGCAAGACAAGTCTTGTTTTGTTAGCTGGTACATGTAAAATATAGACAAGCGCTTGCAGCAATGAAGGAAAAAGTCATTGGATACTAAAGCACAAATGACGTTAACTCGCCTTACATGAGCTTCGGTTATATTAATATGTGCGACAGCGACATAACAGCCGTACGATGAAAGCTTTTTGCCGGATTTGTACAAAATTTATACTCTTAGGTTTTTACTTGCAGTGCTTATTCGGGTCGTTTGGTCCGTGACCATAGAAAACGAGACACGACAGGAAAGGGGGTGCACTCTGTACTGCTCTCGCCGTTTCTCGTTTTCTATTAGCTTTATCACGACAAACTTCCACACCTCTACTAACAATCGCGGGCAGGCTCCAGTGACCATCATCATCATCATCAGCCTGACTACGTCCACTGCAGGACAAAGGCCTCTCCCATGTTCCGCCAGTTAACCCGGTCCTGTGCTTGCTGCTGCCAATTTATACCCGCAAACTTCTTAATCTCATCTGCCCACCTAACCTTCTGTCTCCCCCTAACCCGCTTCCCTTCTCTGGGAATCCAGTCAGTTACCCTTAATGACCAGCGGTTATCCTGTCTACGCGCTACATGCCCTGCCCATGTCCATTTCTTCTTCTTGATTTCAGCTATGATATCCTTAACCCCCGTTTGTCCCCTAATCCACTCTGCTCTCTTCTTGTCTATTAAGGTTACACCTACCATTTTTCTTTCCATTGCTCGCTGCGTCGTCCTCAATTTAAGCTGAACCCTCTTTGTAAGTCTCCAGGTTTCTGCTCCGTAGCTAAGTACCGACAAGATACAGCTGTTATATACCTTCCTCTTGAGGGATAGTGGCAATCTACCTGTCATAATTTGATAGTGCTTGCCGAATGTGCTCCACCCCATTCTTATTCTTCTAGTTACTTCAATCTTGTGGTTCGGCTCTGCGGTTATTACCTGCCCTAAGTAAACATAGTCTTTTACAACTTCAAGTGCACTATTACCTATCTCAAAGTGCTGTTCCTTGCCGAGGTTGTTGTACATTACTTTAGTTTTCTGCAGATTAATTTTAAGACCCACCTTTCTGCTCTCCTTGTCTATTTCCGTAATCATGAGTTGCAATTCGTCCCCCGAGTTACTCAGCAATGCAATGTCATCGGCGAAGCGCAGGTTAATAAGGTATTCTCCATTGACTCTTATCCCTAACTGTTCCCATTCTAGACTTCTGAAAACCTCCTGTAAGCACGCGGTAAATAGCATTGGGGAAATCGTGTCCCCCTGCCTTATACCCTTCTTGATTGGTATTCTGTTGCTTTCTTTATGAAGCACTATGGTAGCAGTTGATCCCCTGTAGATTTCTTCCAGAATGTTTATATATACTTCATCTACGCCCTGATTCCGCAGTGTTTGCATGACGGATGATATTTCTACTAAATCAAACGCCTTCTCGTAATCTATGAAGGCTATGTATAGTGGTTGGTTATACTCTGAGCATTTCTCTATTACCTGATTGATAGTATGAATATGGTCAATTGATGAGTAGCCTCCAGTGACCATCGTGCCGCAAAGATGCCATTCATTTGCCTTCGTCAAAACAACTTTTTTTTGCATGTTGAGTGATGGTAGTGCTCGTCCAATTGCTCCAAAACAAAAATGCTGCTATGAGCTGAAATATTTAAGTTTTTTATTTACAACATCCTGATGTCATAAGTACACTGCAGACGTGGTGGGTAGTACACAGTAAAAAGAAAAAAATAACAATAACACAATTACGACAGATCTTGTAAAGGCCATTAGCGTACACCTAGTGAAGTAAGTTAGAAGAAATGTAGAAGAAACAAACGTGTAATGTCACATGAGGCTTGATAGGTTATTTCAAATGAAGTTGCATCGCTTGTATTTGTTATGAAGGCCATTAAGGGATTGCGATCTCCTCCTTTCCTTGGAAGAAGTGAGTTGGAGTTTGCAGTAGTTGAGAAATAGGATATGTTAACCTCAATTGTGGCGCTGATAAAGTCGTTGTCAACGAGATGGAGCTGGGTTTACGAACAAGGAGCGAAGTGCGGAGCTATGGCACTACATTTCGTGTAAATGACAAATTCGCTAGCAACGGCTCCAACCCGGCTCCGAAATGGCGTTGGGGAAACTGGAAACAATGAAGTTGAACCAAGCGACCACCCAGCGAGCGCGAATAAAAACAAGAACAACCTGTGTACTGTCATATGGAATACACATTGACTCGTAGCTCGATATAAAGTATTCACAGTGCGATAGGTAGTTTGTATAGTTTGCGATAGGCATTTGTTTGTATATACCTGATGTAGTTTTGTATTTGCACCTCACAAGCAGACAATTTCGTGTAAATGCGTGGGAGACTTCTTAGTTGTGACTGGCTGCTGCTGTGAAAGTTTGATAGGTGACTGATTATATTTAACACTTTCATCAACTTTGGCGGTCAATAATTTAACAGGAATAAGCATTTTAAGTGTTAATTCATTCGGACCACATGATTTTGTAAATTTGCTATGCTGGCTATTTTCGCAATAGATGAAGAACACTTCCTGTTCAAAACAATCTATCTGCCTCGTTATGAATCTTGCAATTTGAAATTATATCATTTACAGTATTTCAATAATACACAATAATAAATATAAGAAGCATAAATGATGCATTGCACTCAACGAGTACATACATTATACATAATACACGAGTGAAAACACCAAAGCTCTGGCAGGTGGCATTTTTTTCTGCTCCAGAATTTGCTCCGAAAATGAAAAAGTTGGTTTCATCACTGCATGATGAATTTTTTTTCAGCGCTGCAGTGACGGCGGAGTTCGCCGAAGTGGTTCGTCGGTGTAAGACCCTAAAGTCGTTGCAACTGCCTCGTGCCGACACCTTTCCCCCATCCACGATTCCGGAGCACCGCACGATGCCGTGGATTGTCGACCTGGGGCATAATCGCAGTTTGAGGGAGCTCTACATTTCCGTGTTCGGCATGAGCGAGGCGCAGTTCCGAAGTTTGCTCAGCGTTATCGCGAAAGGAGAGACGTTGAGGAAGGTAGTGATCCAAGATTGCCAGAGGGACATGAATCTCGAAATGCTGTCCAGGGTGATACGGGAGCTCGGAATGTGCGATCGCATTAGCTTCAGGCGTCTTGAAATTATACACAGCAACTTTCCAGAACTCTCAAAAGTTCCGGAAGTTTCGTGCGTGAAGCTCGAAAGGCTCGAAGTGACACTGGACGCCTTTCACCCCTTGGAGCCGCTGATGGAGTACGCCAACAAGTTCTATCGACCCGGAACAGTGACGGTAATAACTATGGGCTGTAGGCTTTTGACAAAGCAGCCTGCCTTGGAAAACGTGCTTATGTTGCTGGCCGAATCGCCAGCGTTGACGCATGTGGTACTCGACGTCTACAATCACTCGTGGAGGCACCTCTGTGGAGAATGCGTCGAGCTGTTCGACCGAGTGGTGTCGGCACTGGCGACAAACCCCCGCCTCACCACGATGTGGCTGCCTTTCTTCCCGTTGGAATCAACACACCTGGACACTCTGTGCGACAGCGCCTGCGAGCACCGGAGCCTCACCGCGGTCAAGTTTCGTTGCCACTACAAGCAGTGGAGTCAGCCATCGGCAGACTTCTCTGCAGCTGTCATGCGGGTAAGACCCATTTGTTGACGCCTACATCTTCTCTCTCTCCCTTTGTATTTATTCATTTTTTATATGAATAACCTTTTTTTTGCTCTGTCTTATGTTATGGTTGTAACTACTGTAACCCACTCCCCTCTCTAAGACCTCTGGCCCTGAGGGTTCCTAAATAAATAAATAAACATGGTGAGTGACAACATGTGGGCAGATATTTTCTGCATTATTTACCAGACAATTGTTTTTTTTTTCGGTGATGCGTTGCCGCCAACAGCCTCTTTCATTTTTAGCGCTTCCACTGCCATCGGCCGTCTTGGTAGGGCTTTTATAGGGGTCGGCACAACCAGTACTGCGAGAAGCAAAGCCTCTGGAATGAAGAGATGCTTCGTGGTTTTTCCGCTGAGGGAAGGCCGCATTTCTGCTTAAGTGTAGTGCTCTCTATTGAATGGAGTAGCATCTTTCACCCACGTCCCCCCCCCCTCCTTTTTTTTTGGTCGAGTCCTAAGAAAAAGGAAATAAGCAGTCGATATTACGATGCACTGTCTGAAAAGTTCGCAAATGTACCACGTGTATTTCGAAGAGGCCCAATACAAATTTAAAGAAGTCAGATGAATGAATATAGTGTGTTTGTTTGAGTTTTAGTAATTATTCCTAATTAGCAAGTAATTAGGTGTGTATTTATTGTTAAAAAGTCATTTTTCTGCGTTGCTTGAATAGTAATAAATCAAAGGTTGATATTTTGAGCACTAACTTTCTTGGGATGCATTCATTTCGAGAAGAGGGAAATGACACTTGACATTTGTCCAGGCAGGCGGCGCGTGAAACGGCTTGTTGTAAACCCTGATGCCTTCAACAAAGTGATTGGCTGCAGTCATATGGAGCAAAGTGAAGTCATGTTAAGGCAATCTGATTATACAAACGGTCCTGATGAGCACTGTATCCTGCTGTCCTGTGGGCATGAGCCAACACAGCTACAAAAAAAACTGGTTGCACTTACAAACTTTGGTTCCCTTGTCACTTACGTTCGTTAGGATGTCAGTTAGTAGTGGGTAGGTTAGTAGCTGTTACTACTCTCGCTGTTACAAGCGCGCTTAGAGCGGTTACTAGTCTTCTCGTTGCTAACTAGTAAAGCATAAATAACAACAGTTTCTAGCCACCATCTCCCCCCCCAAAAAAAAATTGGCAACATATCCACGAGATGAATGATGGAGAATGGGGTGAAGCATCCGTCCGTCTGTGTGACCATCCGTGCGTTCGTTCCTGCGTTTATCCATGTATCCACCCCTGCATCCGTTCATGCGTCCGTCCATGCATCTGTCTGTGTGTCCGTTCCCCCATCTATTCAACACTGCAAGTACCGCTATCTCGCATCTTTTTATCATATGTTCGAATATAGATGCACCGCCATCCAGCGGACATTACAAGGACTAAAAGAGAGGTGGCACACGCACACTTTCTTACGGCTTGAGTTTCGTGTCTACTTCCCACCTTTAACCACCTCGCGTTCATGGTATATTCTAGTTCGCTGTATTCACGGCAATGCGGCCCAACGCTCGCTAAACCTATCTTAAACCAAGGAGGTTACGCCCAGCGAGTACAACGTAGCAACTCTTTCGTGTCAGATAGTGCTCAATGTACATGCAATTGGCTGCTAATGGGGAATGAGAGACACGAGAATTTGGCTTTTAGTTGACGCACAGGCTGCGACTTTTCAGGGGCGAAGCTCCTTATAGCGGCACCTGTTCGTTCCTCGTAGTCTGTAACCAGTTTTACGCTTTGACCTCCAAGGTGGTGCCGGTGGGAGATTTCTCCTGTGCGTTGTTGAATAATAAAAAAAATAAATTCACAGCGTGCGCGTTAACTAAAAGCTGAAATCTTCTGCCTCTCTTTCCCCATTAGCAGAAATTGGCATGTTCCAGCAAGAAACGTTAGTAGAAGTATAAATGTTAAAAGCCGTCATCTGCTGTCTCTCATTCCCAGTAGCAGCCATTGTTTACCCCCAAAGAAGTGTTGGTGAGATTTCTCCTGTGCGTGATTAAACAATAAAAATTTTTGGTGAGATTTCTCCTGTGCGTGATTAAACAATAAAAATTTTTTGTTCAAGACGCAATTGATTGTTGAAATAAACCAACAAAGGACGCCAGATGTTTTCTAAAAGCAAAACGAAAAGACGCCAGATGTTTCTGAAGCAAAAAAATGGAAGATGCCAGCTGCTTAACAAAAAACGCCAGGTATTTTCAAAAAGCAATGATTTTATAATCAAAACCATATCGATACAGGTTTGTAGTTGCCGATGCTCTTTGCTGTCGGTGTGTGCCCGTATGGATAAAGATGCTGAAAGGCCGGTGCGCAGGGCAGCAGCGGCGCGCACTCGCAGACAGGATCCTGATGTGAGAGCACGCGAGGCAGAAGCGCACCGGGAAGCTGCGCGACGTCGCCGCCAAAGTTCTGCTGTACGGGAACAAAAAGCCACATCAGCAAGGCAGCGTCAGCAAGAACCTGTTGTACGGGAACGAGAGGCCACATCAGCAAGGCAGCGTCGGCAAGAACCTGTTGTACGGGAACAAGAAGCCACATCAGCAAGGCAGCGTCGGCAAGATTCTTCCGTACGGAAACGAGAGCCCACATCAGCAAGGCAGCGCCGGCAAGAACCTGTTGTACGGGAACAAGAAGCCACATCAGCAAGGCAGCGTCAGCAAGAACATGTTGTACGGGAACAAGAAGCCACATCAGCAAGGCAGCGTCGGCAAGATCGTGCCGTACGTGAACAAGAAGCTGCAGCTGTACGTCAGCATCGGCAAGATCCTTCCTTACGGGAACGAGAGGCCGAGGCAGCACGTCAACGTCGCGAAGCACATGTTGAAAACGTTCGACAATGGAAAGTGGCGAGGAAGCGTGCATATCGCCAGGCGAATCAACGGATAAAAATTTCACGGTATTACTTCCAGGGGGCCTCGCCCAATCTCATCATCATTCACCTCGTGGGTCTGCCGTCAATTTTTTTTATTGTTCAACAACGCACAGGAGAAATCTCCCACAAGCACCACCTTGCAGGTCAAAACGTAAGACTGGTCATGCACTACGAAAACGATGATAGACGAACGGGTGCCGCTTTAAGGTTTGCCCCTAAAAAGATTTGGAATCCATGGTTGATTAGGGGTGACACGAATCACCCATTTTTACAAAATTCACATTCACGAGCATCAATATCGCGACACATCATGAGGTAATTATGCACATATATACTGTCATGAATGAGAACTGCTCAAATACACGACAAGCACGACCGCTATCGGCTACGCAATAGGTGTACGCGGTTAGCCAAGCTCAAGTCAAGGAGGTTTGGAATAGATCACTATGCCTTACAAAGAAGTTGGAAAAACGTTCGTAGCAATAACTTCTAAGGTTCCTATAACAAGTCCTGCTGTTATATCCTTATGGCTACAAGCTCTTTCCTAACCTCATTTTAGTTCAAGAGTTTAGAGTACACAAGTCATTTACACTAACGTAGCCACCACTGATGAGCGGGGTATAAAACAATGCGCGTTGGTTTTGTTTGTAGCGAATAAATGGTTGCACTTTTCAGCACGCAGATGGCGGTCTGATTGCCGCCATGATAGAGTTATCGTAGATAGCTGCTTTATAGGTAAAAAAAGCATATATAGTAACTGTACGTCATGAAAGAAAGAGTGTGAAAGGGACGTTGCTTGGTGCAATAAAAATAAAGGAAAGAAGGAGGAAAGAGCGAAAGCAAAAAATAGCGCGTTAGCCGCATAGACGCAGACCTTTGCTGCCCTCACTTTCTTGATAGGACAGATGCTTCGGTATTTACCTCGTCATCTATCAGCCTCTCATCGATCGTGCCATTCTGCTGTCTTATTTTCTATTTGCATGTCTGTCAAGTGTCGATCATCTACGTCTGTATCTGCAACTTTCTACAAAACAATCCATTCGCAGTTACAAGACGCGGTGCGCCAGAACGCCTCTCGCATGAATGCCGCAGTGGAGTACGTCCGGGGCAAAATCACCGCTGATGGAGCAAGAGCCGTAGAAGAACTGCTCGACCATCCGCAGCTGTTGGAACGAGTCCGTGACGAGGCCAGGGTGACCGACGCCAGAGCCGAGGAGATGGTCAAGGCCGCCAGGAAGAGTGTACGGAACATGGATATCCACCGTTTCCTGTGGGTAACCGGCGTGGTCAGTCACAGGCATGCCTCGCGTCACGACACCGACGCCAAAGAGTTCCACATCCTAGACTTGCCGGTGGACTGCTGGCTGCACATCCGCCAGTTTCTGAAGCTTAAGGACGTCGCCTCCGGTTGACAAGCGACGGCGTCCTTTTTCAGTTCCTTTGAGTGTACTATATGTGTACGAAGAGAAGTTTCGTGCATAAATGGGTTCAGACCCGACAATTTTTCGTTGTATTTTTTTTCCTTTTCTTCGTTAGATGTAAGAAGAGGCCCTCAAGAGCCTCGAAAATGTTCTCTAGTAAGTGCGAGTGCTTTCTAGAGTCCCACGTACTTTGGAAACCAACGTTATATACGAAGTACGCGGAGAAAAGGTGACTGTGTTGAATTTTTTTAATCGAGTGAGACGTTATGAAATCACGCTAGCTATATGTACAAATGCTGCATGCAAAGACAAATGTTCAAGAGTGGCAGATGTTTAAACAACCAGTTGTTTTTACTTGCGCAACGATGCCAACAGGAACATGAGTCTTAGCAACACCAGAAGCGATAAACTTAGCGATAAACTTAGCGCAGGGGCTCGCGAGGTTGCTGGGCCTGGACACTGCTACATAAATCAACTTCAGCGCATGGCAACTAACCACAATTGACGTTAAGCTGACGCGACGGCTGTACCAAAGGAGTACCTATGTAATGTATATAAAATTCGGAAGGCAGCAGTGCAACTACTATTGACGTTTCACGAAGATTAGAGTCCATTTGAAAAGTAGTTGCGAGACCTGGCGTGGCTCTGTGGTAGATCTCAATTTCCACGCAGGATGCTTTGGTTCGATTCCTGCTGGGACACTGACATCTATTTTAGCATTGTTCAGGATAATAGTTCCCGAATGAGGTTTTCCTCAACGTTCACGCGTTAAATTTGTCCACGTGTGTTCTCGCTGTTGCTGGGGAGATTGCGACTAATTGTCAATCACCTGTGGCACATACCCGCGTACCAGTGACACATTATTCCCCGTCACTGTCTAGCGGAAGTGTTTGAAGACATGCGCGACAATAATGTGACAATATAAACGCGGAAGGGTTAAGGATCTCGTTTCGCAGAAATTCCGGTGTCGGCGTCGTTGGTTCTGAGTGAAAAGTCATCACCTTATTCATGGCAGAAAAAGGAAGCACGGTGCAGATAAAGCAAACAAATGATGAAGATATCCTGGTTCAGAGTGGTGACTGAACCAGGGTTCTTTGTGTTGGCAAGCAGATGTTGACCACGCCTCTGCTGTTGGATGGAACTCTGGTCATTCGCATTTCTTGTATTTTTGGCAGTGGTCTGCCTGACATTGGTAGCCCTTCAAACCACAAGAAACGAAGAGCATCTCTGTCTTCTTCTCGAATGCTGATTTGTAGAAACGCCTTCTGCACGTCTGCTGTAATTCCGATGGCGAAAAGGCGAAACCGGATCAAAACCTTGAAAAGGTCGGCATTCAGATTAGGACCTTTTTCGAGTTGTTCGTTGAGAGAACAAGCTCCTGATGCATGCGATGATGCGTCGAAGACTACGCGAAGTCTCGTCGTCGTAGATGTTTCGCGGATTACCTCTCGATGCGGCATGTAGTATAGGTGCTGTGTACAATAAGGGGCATCTTCAACTTTTTCAGCATGACCGTCCACCTCATACTGCCTGATAGCCTTATCGTAGGCTCTCATGGCTTCGTCGTTTGGTGACAGCCGCTTGACGAGTCCATGGAGCCTCGAAAGGGCTACTTTGCGATTGTTGGCCATGTCGACGAGAGGTGATTTCCATGGCAACGCAACTTCATAGCGTCCTTTCCGAAGCTTGGTAGTGTTGTTGAATTCTTCCAAAATATCTGCGTTGCACTGAGATGTCGGCGTGTCGGCAATTCCGATAGCATCGAGGTCCCAAAATCTTTGTAATGGGAAGGCGATCTGGTCGTCTTCGTGGGAACCTGTTCGAAGAACACATACTTGGGTGCTTGCTTTGTTACTCGTGCTTCCACCACCAGATAAGGGGCCTTGTAGAGTCCAGCCCATCTTTGTGTTAATGGCGAGTAAGGCAGGGTTTTCTTCATCCCACCTCACTTCACTCGTGTTGGGCATCAACTTCCAAAGCTGGTCCGATCCAATGAGGACACTCACACCTGGCTCACAATCTACACTCGGGTAAACGACTGCGTCAGCCAGATGTTTCCCCTCCGCTGCGATGGCTTGAAGAAGACGACTCTGCCTTGGTGCTTCAATCATCTCCTCGCAAATAAAGGGCACCACTATGGCCTCAATGTCAATGGTTAGGTCGTCGTGCTGACTGCGGAGCGTGATCTTGACCATTTTGAATCGTCGGGTTGGGTCGCTCGCTCTACCAAACGCACTGATGGCGAGTTCGGTCTCGGCAACAGCAGGTAGACTTAGCTTGGAAGCGACGCTCTCAGTGACGAACGTTCGCTGGCTTCCATTGTCGAGAACACCGCGTATATAGCAACAATGAGATGAAGTCGTTACCCAAGCTCGAAAAGTCTAGAGAAGAACATCATTGATGAGTCGGGGAACTGAAGCTCTCTGAGTGGAAACTTGCACCGTAGCATTCGGTTTCTTCTGAGCATTAGTCACTGATGGTGTTTCAGAGCTACTAGCATTGCACATCGAGGAGGCGTGTCTGCGCTTGCATGCTTGGCAGTGCACTCTCCGCCGGCAATTGCGGACCAGATGTCCTTTTGACGTGCACCGGAAGCATCGACCGTCTGTTACAAGTTTGTTGCGCTTCTCGGCCAGAGTCATGTCACTCGTGCAGTCCTCTGTCTTGTGATCGGTAGCAGCGCAGAAAAAACAGGACGAGGGGGAAGATAGTGTCTTGTTTTGAAGAACGGATGCTGTAGGAGTCGCGGACTGCTTCTTGAATGATCTATTTAATACAGGTACGCTGTTGTTCGATGTCGTTGGCAAATTGTTCACTAAAGAACTCTTTTCTCGACATTCAACTTCGATGCGGAGAAATTTCATCAGCTGCTCAAGTTCCTGATCAGATGAAGCCTGGCTCGTTTCCGTCGTGTTCTCCATACTTTCTTTTTTGAAGTATTCTACGACAATGTCAGCTGGTATGACTTTGAGCAGAACTTCATTCAGCATAGCCGCGTAGGATGACTCCGTGATTCCAAGACTACGCAGTCCCCTCCTGTTTAGTTGAACTGTGTCGAAAAGCTTGCGCAGAGCAGTGACATCACTCGCTAATTTCACTGGTTTGAGCGTGCGCAAATTTCCTAAGTACTTCTGCTCAATGACTTTCTTGTTGCCAAACCGACGTTTCAAAATTTCCAGCGCGTCATCGTAACAAGAATCTGTCACCTGAATACCGGCGACGGCCTGAGCTGCAGGTCCATCTAGAAGTGAGGCCAAGTAGTGAAACCGGTCTGTGTTGGACAGCCTTGGGTTCTCGTGCACGGAGTGCAGGAACATATCCCAAAAGGGTTGCCACTTGATCACGTTTCCATCGAAACGAAGAAGCTCCAGCTTGGGAAGTCGTGCGCCGAACTCACGTTGTGGAAGTCGTTCATGCTCGCTCGGTGCACCCTCACAGGTCCTTGCGCCCATGGCTGGAGTTGTAGACGACGCCGGCGTAGCAGAAGTCTTCAGAACTTCAATGTGGTGCTCGAGCAACGCCAGAGTACTGTTAGCGGCGTCATCGTATTGCATGACCACCTCATAGTCGTCTGCCGCCAGGTCGTCAGTGATCAGGGTTTCAACCTCGTTGTTCAAGGCTTTAAGTTCCACGTTGCTGGCGCGTAGGCGGCCGTGCAGCATTCGAAGTCCAGAAAGCTCGAACTCATTGGACTGGAGCACCTGGTTGACCTCGTTGATGATTCTCGTGTTCATCGATCGCCGCGAGGCCCGCTTGCTCTTCGCTCGCTCCATGTCGGTCTAGCTCGCAGCGCAGCTCACCCACACCAGGAATGAAAGGCTCGGGTCGTTGTAGGCTTGATTCCCGGGTCGTCGGCACCAAAAATCGATGTGGGAAAACCACGCTTCGGCGTTTAAAGGCACCAAATGAAGGAGACGCAAACGCCAGCATCCATGGTAAAAGAGCGTGTTCTCTTTCCTTGCTGGTCTCATCTTCTTCCTCGTCGTTCTCCGTCTCTTGGTGCGCGCGCTATTCGCGCGGGAGGTTCAAACAATTTCCAACATCTGCTTGTGCAGACAGCGAAATTAACTACCTCTGCGTGGAATGCAGTGAAAGTAGCTTTCATGCTCTACCAAGAGACGTGTCCTGTATACATGCTTCACAATGCAATACTAAATTTTGGAGTAATAATGCGTGGCACAAGCGCCAATGGCCAGTGGGCATCAGTACATGTTATTATCATAATGTGTCCGTGCATTCAGACTACGGACCAAATCCGGATTTGGCGGGACGGACGGCGCGTCACGTGACCTCACATCAGCGATTCCCCTCGTCCGCGACTTGTCCACGCGGCTCGCGGACGGATGAACCCAACTTGTTTCTCACATCGGGATTCTGGCGGGCGAAAGCCAATACTTTAGCGGAATAGCTCGGGGTTTCTGGCAACCAGTACACTTTTCGTCTGCTCGCGGCATGTCCTTCATGGCTCGCGGATAGCTGCATGACTGGTCGGCATCATCTACGCTTGAGCTTGGTTTACTTAGCTTCCGGGAGCTTTGTTCTCAGGTGATTAAATACGCAGAAATCACTTTTAGCGGTTCGGGAAATGTCGCCGCCGTCGTTTGACGCACGAGATTTTTAGACGTGTTGAGGGGGAAATATTCAAACTTCTGCAACCGGCGACGTGCCGCTTCTAAAAAAAAAAGGATGGGAGACGCGTTCAGAAGTTCTACAAGTGGGTAACAATGTAGTTGAAAGAACATTCTGCCAGAAACTCCCTTTTCTCTTGAAAAATAACACTCCTCGTTCCTTTGTTACAACGCGACAGACATCGCAGTCAAGCGTCGCTTCTTGCGGGCATCCATGTTGAATACTCTCAAACCGGTCTGCTTTCAGCGCGCGCAGGTGAGCGCCGAACCTGCTGTCGAGGATAATCCGGCTATTTTCTCCTAGGACACCGTCCGTCGTGTGGATGCGCCTGCAGGTGGATCATCCGCGGATTACCCGTCCGCGTCCACGAGAAATCCGGATTCGGTCCGTCGTCTTAATGCACCATTAAAGCCGGGCACCCACTACAAAAGGCACAAGCTACTGACAGCGACTAGAGCGGCCAGGTCAGCAGCACAGGTAAGTGAGCTCTGCACATATCTACCTATAACTTTAGCAATTTTGGTTCTAGGAGGGTCAGAGTGGTGTCTATTTGTTCGTGAAGATACAAGGAGTTCAACCGCTACAAATACTGCTATTACAAACGAAAAGTTTAAAGTTTAGGAGCGGAAAACAGTGTGAATCTGTGAAAACAACAGTAGTCGGACCACGCGTTTTTTACGATCGCTTGTAGCTTCGTTAATACTCTACCGGGAAACATCTTACTTATAAAGTTGAAAGTCTTTATGGTAGACCTGACGCTACTGAAGTTTGATCAGGCTAGGTTTACTAGTTCCAGAGTTATTCTGCAATCAAAATTAAGCCTAATCACTAGAAAATTAAATTGGTAATATCACCTCGCAAACGCATTTAAATTTTGTCCGCTTAATATAATAAACAGCACCCCATAGGCTACCAGGAAGCTCAATTCCGTACACTCTAGGCCCTTAATTAAGGTGGTAATCAGCAAAAAGCTCATTTCATTAAAACAAATTTTCGAAAGGAGCTACAAACGCCACTGAAAAATAGCTAACATCTTATTTTAGACCACAACAGTCCGGTTTTTTCCGTGTAAAAATAATTTTGATAGCTTAAGGTAACCGGAAGATACAGATGAGAGAGAGAGATAAAGATACAAGGAAAGGCAGGGTGGTTAACCAGACGCACATCCGGTTTGCTACCCTGCACTCGGGAAGGAATAAAGGGGAGAAAAGAGGTTGCACAAAGATGAGAAGGTACACACAATCACGAGCACACTCGGGGAGCACACACACTTCACAGGCGGTCGTTCAGGTTTGTTGACTTAAGGTAAAGAAGCAGTGCTTTAGTTGCTTTCTGCGCAACTGAGGCAGATGCCCAAGGTCCTAGTATCTTCTGCACACAAAATGGTCCGGGGTCAAGTCGATTCAAAACCATCCGTAGCTGGCATCGCTGTGTGTCGTAGGAAGCGCAGCTGCAGAGGACGTGTTCGATGGTTTCTTCATCTCCGCAGTAGTCGCATGTAGGAGTGTCTGCCATACCTATGCGAAAGGAGTACACCTTTGTGAATGCAACACCCAACCAAAGGCGGCATAACAGTGTCGCATCGGAGCGGGAAAGTTGTGATGGTAGCTTTAGCTTGAGCGAAGGATCCAGTTCATAAAATTGACACTTTTGGAAGCTGGTAGACGACCAGAACGTGCGTGTGAGATCTCGAGCCAGCAGGTAAAGTTGTCTTGCTGCATCATTCCTTGATAGAGGAATCGGGACTACACGGGTTTCTTCATGGGCTGAGCGGGCTGCATCATCGGCTAGTTCATTTCCGGTAATACCGATATGTCCAGGCAGCCATTGATATATAATATTGTCACGTAAAAGTGAGGGTAGCCTGAAGACAGGAGACCGGGAGGTTAGTAGAAATAGAAGGAGATCCGTTTATTTGGCGGACTTGCGCCCACTAAAGGAAAACAGACACACCGGCCTAGCGGGAGGCGAACAGCGCGTTCGACGGCCGTCGGGTAACAGAAAAATGTCCCACTGGAACGCAAGGCGCGTTCGACGGTCGTCGGGTAACAGAAATGTCCCACTAGAACGCAAGGCGCGTTCGACGGCCGTCGGGTAACAGAAATGTCCCACTGGAACGCAAGGCGCGTCCACAATCCGAGATACAGTCGTCGTAGCGTCTGGCGCTATCTCGTTATCAACGAATGGTCGACGTGCGGGCCATGATCTTCGCAGATGAGTCGCGGTGCATCCTGGACCACGATAAGGCCGCGTGCCGGCAGTATCGGCATGCGCAACACTATCCGCAATACGCCTCGCGGCATTGCTCCCCTCCTCAACGTAAGCATCCACCCGATGCTTTGTTTAAAATAAAACCAAAACAAAAGGACAGCCTGTGCGAAAGTAAATGGCAAATAAGCACGAATCACGCACACATAAACAAAACAAGAGATGCAAACAGGGAGCCTCCTTTAGCGCGCATGATAGGGCTTCAAACGGGCGACGTGTACCACTTCTTGTCGTGCGCGGCGTCGTTGGGATGAGCTAGCCCCATCAGGGACCACTTCACAGTCCACTTCACCCACTTGACGGATGACTTTGTATGGGCCGAAATAACGGCGCATGAGTTTTTCGCTTAATCCTCGGCGGCGAACGGGCGTCCAAACCCAGACTTTGTCACCTGGCCTGTATGTTAAATCGCGTCTCTGCAGGTTGTAGCGTCTTGCGTCGTTTCGCTGTTGGTCTTTTATGCGCAGACGAGCAAGCTGCCGGGCTTCTTCTGCGTGCTGAAGGTAGGCCGCCACGTCTGGGTTGTTTTCATCGGTGACATTAGGCAGCATGGCGTCGAGGGTAGTAACGGCATCCCTCCCATGGGCGAGATTAAATGGTGTCATTTTAGTGGTCTCCTGCACCGCGGTGTTGTAGGCGAAGACCACGTAAGGCAGAATTAAGTCCCAGGTCTTGTGTTCTGTGTCCACGTACATAGCGAGCATATCGGCAATGGTCTTGTTCAAGCGTTCCGTGAGACCATTTGTCTGCGGATGGTACGCAGTTGTTCTTCGGTGATCTGTATGACTGTAATGTAAGATTGCCTGAGTAAGATCAGCCGTAAACGCTGTTCCCCTGTCTGTTATTAGTACCTCAGGTGAGCCATGACGGAGGAGAATTGATTCGACAAAACATTTGGCAACTTCTACGGCTGTGCCGTTCGGGAGGGCCTTAGCTTCAGCGTATCGGGTAAGGCAATCAGTGGCCACTATGATCCACTTGTTACCGGATGTTGACGTGGGGAAAGGTCCAAGCAGGTCCATACCAATCTTTTGGAATGGTCTTGACGGGGGTTCAATTGGCTTGAGAAATCCAGCTGGTTTTGTTGGAGGTCTCTTCCGGCGCTGACATTCGCGGCAACTCTTGACGTACCGCGCAACATCTGAGGAGAGGTGGGACCAGTAGTATCGTTCTTGAATTCTGTGGAGTGTGCGTGTAAAACCGAGGTGGCCTGCAGTGGGTTCGTCATGCAACGCTTGTAAAATTTCTTCTCTGAGGCTGCTTGGGACGACAAGAAGGTAAGCTGCCTTATTCGGTGCGAAGTTCTTTTTAAATATCACCCCGTTTTGCACACAGAAGGAGGTTATCCCACGCTTGAACAGTGCAGGCGGTATGGAGGCCTTTCCTTCGATGTAGTTGATCAACTGTTGTAGGATCGGGTCTGAGCGCTGCTGTAATGCAAAGGTGCTGCTGCTGATAGACCCAAGAAAGGCATCGTCGTCTTCATGGCTTGGTGGTGCGCCGACAGGGGCTCTTGAGAGGCAGTCTGCGTCGGAGTGCTTACGACCAGATGTGTAGACTACCTTCACTTCAAACTCCTGAAGCCGTAGGCTCCATCGAGCGAGGCGGCCAGAAGGGTCTTTCAAACTGGTCAACCAGCACAACGCATGATGGTCCGTTACGACCTTCAAGGGTCTGCCATATAAGTATGGGCGGAATTTCGAGGTGGCCCATACTATCGCAAGACACTCCTTCTCAGACGTGGAATAGTTCACTTCCGCTTTCGACAGTGAGCGGCTTGCATACGCGATGACGCGCTCGCAGCCCTTGTGCTTCTGAACGAGAACGGCACCTAAGCCGATGCTGCTGGCGTCTGTATGTATCTCAGTTTCGGCATTTTCATCAAAGTGACCCACCACAGGCGGCGACTGTAAACGTTGTTGAAGTTCTTTGAATGCCTCGCGTTGCTCAGCTTTCCATTTGAAAGGGGCGTCCGACTTGGTGAGCTGCGTCAAAGGGGCAGCAATGTGTGAGAAGTTCTTGACAAAGCGTCGGTAATAGGCGCACAGTCCTAAGAATCGGCTCACTGCTCTCTTATCTTGCGGTTGAGGAAACTGTGCGATAGCGGCTGTCTTCTCGGGATCTGGTCTTACGCCATCTTTGCTTATAACATGGCCAAGGAACTGTAGTTCTTCATAGGCAAAATGGCATTTTTCTTGCTTCAGTGTCAGCCCTGATGACTTAAGTGCGTCTAGTACCGTCCAGAGTCTTTTCAGGTGGTCGCTAAAGTTGGAGGCGAAGACGACCACATCGTCCAGGTATACGAGACATATTTGCCACTTGAGACCTGCCAGTACTTTGTCCATTAGACGCTGGAAGGTTGCTGGAGCGGAACAAAGTCCAAATGGCATCACTTTGAACTCATACAATCCATCCGGCGTGATGAAGGCGGTCTTTTCTCGGTCTCTTTCATCAACCTGAATTTGCCAATACCCTGTCTTCAGATCAATGGACGAAAAGTACCTTGCATCACTAAGACGATCTAAGGTATCGTCGATCCTTGGTAAAGGGTACACGTCCTTCTTGGTTACACTATTCAACCGTCGGTAATCGACGCAAAACCGAAGACTTCCGTCTTTCTTTTTGACAAGGACGACTGGTGCCGCCCATGGGCTTTTCGATGGCTGAATTACATCGTCGTGTAACATTTCCTCAACTTTCTCTCGGATGGCCTGACGTTCACGTGCCGACACACGATAAGGGCTTTGATGGAGAGGGCGGATATCTTCTTGTGTTATGATTCGATACTTTGCCAGAGAAGTGTGTCGGACCTGTGAAGAAGTGGCGAAACAGTCGTCATAACGTCGAAGGAGGTTCTGGAGCAGTTGCTTCTTGCATTGAGGCAAGGAAGGGTTAATGTCGAATGACAGCTGCGAGTTGTGGGTCTGTGGGGTGATGGTCGCTGGATTCGAGAAAGCGAGGGTGTCACTGACTTCCGCGATTTCATCGAGAAAGGCAATGGTCGTGCCTTTGGCCAGGTGACGGTGTTCTTGGCTGAAATTTGTTAGCAGCACTGGACCCTGTCCATTCCGGAAGTCCGCAATGCCTCTTGCGATTGCGATATCACGGCCAAGCAAAAGCTGTATGTTACCTTCGACGACGCCATGAGCATTTTCGGCAGTACCAGTGGTTACGGGGATTAGGGTCGTTGATCGGGGTGGGACGCTCACGTCATTCTCGTGCACATGGAGGGCTGCGCGATTGTGTGGTGCCGAGTATGAATTTATGGCTTGATCCGAGGAAAGTTTGATGGATCTGGACGCCAGGTCAATAACCGCGTGATGTTGAGTCAAGAAGTCCATGCCGAGAATGACGTCAAGGGAGCACTGTGGGAGCACCAAGAAAGTGGCAAGGTATGTGTGACCATCGAATGTCACCCTTGCAGTACATCGACCCGATGGGGTGAGGAGGTGGCCTCCCGCTGTGCGGATCTGCGGGCCGTCCCAAGCCGTCTTAACCTTCTTCAGTTGTGCTTTCAATGGCCCACTGATGACCGAGTAGTCAGCTCCTGTGTCAATCAAGGCAGTTACCAGGTGGCCGTCGATAGATACTTCAAAATCGGTGGCACGTGGGCTGGAGCTGCGCGTTGGTTTTGGGTTCGGGTCACGGTTTCGTCTTGTTGCTTCGTTTTGCTTCGTCTCGCGGCTTGGGTTGTTGTGCGTTGTCGTCGTCGTAGATGATGTGCTGTCGTCATATATGGTCGTCGGTGGAGGGTCTTCAGCTTTTCCTCTTGAAGCAACCTCACCTCCAAAGGTTGCTGGTTTTAGTTTCCCCTACGGGGGCTTGGGGACCTTCTTCGTTCGTTGTTGCTGCGGTTCGGTGACGTGAAGCGTGGGGATGGCGGTGATGGAGAACGGCTGGACAAGTACTCTGCATGGCGCAAGTAGTCTTCGATTGCCGGAGGTCGTTGTCCAGGGCGTGGCCGTGGTGCCTGAGATGAGAAACCATGCGGTCCCATCCGCCTGTAGGGGCAGTGTCGAAGAATGTGGCCGGCCTCACCGCAGTGAAAGCATAGGGGACGGTCGTCGGGCGCTCTCCAGGTGTCGCATTTTCTTTGGCTCGGGCGTCTCTCGTATGTAGGGTGGGCGGGTAAGGGCGGACGGCTACTTGGGGCTGCAGCGTACCGTCGAGGACTGGGCTCGTTTCGTCGGGGTGGCCTAGTGTTCACTGCAGCGGCGTAAGTCATTGCTTCGGCCTCTGTTCGAGTCGTCGCTGATGAAGAGCCAAGCGCCTGCTGGACTCCATCACGCACTATGTCCAAGAGAGATGCTCCTTGGGGGGGCGGGGGGGTAGGAGGCAGCAATCGGCGTAGTTCTTCCTTAACCTTTTCTCGAATAGCTTCCCACAGATCGTTGGTGGTTAGCCCACCCCGAATCGGTTCCGATTAGAGCGAGCTGAGCTGAAACGGGCGGTTGTATTGCCGAGTCCGGGCGTCCAGGGTCCTTTCTATGGTGTGCGCTTCTTCAGTAAATTCGGTGACTGTTTTAGGAGGGTTCCTTATGAGACCGGCGAAAAGCGACTCCTTCACCCCTCGCATTAGGTATCCGACCTTTTTGTCTTCGGTCATGTCTTGGTCCGCTCGCCTAAAAAAACGTTTCATTTCTTCAACGTACACATTTAGGGTCTCATTGGGCTGTTGGGTCCTCGATTCTAGCAGCAGCTGGGCCCTTTCTTTTCGCATGATGCTGGTGAAGGTCCTGAGCAACTCATTCTTCAGAAATTCCCAGGTAGTCAGTGTGGTCTCATGGTTTTCATACCACGTTTTGGCGGGGCCGTCCAGGGAAAAGTAAACGTATCGCAGCTTCATTTCTTCATCCCACCTGTTTATGGTAGCCACGCGCTCGAATTGGTCGAGCCATTCTTCTGGGTCTTCAGCGGCATAACCATAGAAAGTTGAGGGCACCCGCGGCTGCTGCAGCATGACAGGGGTAGGTGATTGCGGGGTGCTCATGGTGGCTGTGGAAGCGTCCTTTCGTGGTCGCGTGGGGTCCGGTAGCGGTCCCAGCTCAGGTGGAAGGTTTTTGAGGCGGCGACTGCTTCGAGTATCTGTGCCTTCAGCGTCCTCGTTCATATCCCGCACCTCCACCAGAATGTCACGTAAGAGTGAGGGTAGCCCGAAGACAGGAGACCGGGAGGTTAGTAGAAATAGAAGGAGATCCGTTTATTTGGCGGACTTGCGCCCACTAAAGGAAAACAGACACAACGGCCTAGCGGGAGGCGAACAGCGCGTTCGACGGCCGTCGGGTAACAGAAAAATGTCCCACTGGAACGCAAGGCGCGTTCGACGGCCATCGGGTAACAGAAATGTCCCACTAGAACGCAAGGCGCGTTCGACGGCCGTCGGGTAACAGAAATGTCCCACTGAAACGCAAGGCGCGTTCACCATCCGAGATACAGTCGTCGTAGCGTCTGGCGCTATCTCGTTATCAACGAATGGTCGACGTGCGGGCCGTGATCTTCGCAGATGAGTCGCGGTGCATCCTGGACCACGATAAGGCCGCGTGCCGGCGGTATCGGCATGCGCAACACTATCCGCAATACGCCTCGCGGCAATATCAAGCCCTCGTGCTAGAGCTTCATGATGGCAATGTCTTATTTCTTGTACCAGTTGGCCATGGCTCCTCCTACGCATGGCAGACTGCAAACTCTGAAGCGCTGCCTTCGAATCACAGAATATGACCCATTTTCCTGGACGTTCTTGAACGAGATATTGTAAAGCAGCCCTTATAGCAGCAAGCTCTGATGCCGTAGATGTAGTCATATGCGACAACTTAAATTTGATTGTCATTTCTGCAGCCGGAATTACAGTGGCACCTGATGAGCTGCTGGATGAGACGGACCCATCAGTGTATATCTGCGTTCGGTCTAAGTACAACTCATGTAATAATAGCAGTGTTGCTTGCTTCAATGCTACTCGGGAGTGACTGCTTTTCTTTTTGGTTCCCGGAATTTCTAGGCGTACTTGCGGCTGGTCGAGGCACCACAAAGGGCATGCCGTTCTCGCAGCTGGCGTATATCCTGATGGAATGCTGTTTAGGTGCTTGGCTATGACGTCTGAAAACGTAGCACGTGGTCTTCCGGAAGGTAGAAGGGCCAAGTGGTGGTCGGGGACACGGCTAGCATGTCGAATGTGCGCTCTGAGGTAATCCACAGCTATATATGTCCTGACCGGATGGTCTTTGGCAAGCATGATTGTGGCATAAGTAGAAGCGCATCGGGGCAGTCCTAGGCAGATACGCAGTGCCTGACCCTGCAAACTCTCCAATGAGTGAGTATTCGATTTGCAAGTGTTAGTCAGTACCGGCAAGCTGTAGCGCAATATACCCAGAAATAGGGCCCTGTACAGATGTAGCATGGAGGCCACAGAAGTTCCCCATGCTTTACCGCACAAAAATTTCATGATATGCACAATAGATAGCAGTCTCTTCTTCAAGTACGCACAATGTGGGCTCCACGAAAGACTTCTGTCGATTATTATGCCCAGGAAACGATGCGTCCGTGCATATTTGACACTCTGCCCATTGATGTAAACAGGGTATGGCGTCATTGGTTTGCGTGTAAACGCCATCAACGCGCACTTCACAGTTGATATATTTAGGCCTTGTTTCTGAAGGTAGGCTGTTGTGAGGGTTGCTGCCCGCTGTATTCATGCACGCACCTGAGGGCGAGTAACTGCAGCACTCCAGAGGCAAATATCATCGGCGTATATGGATAGGCACACCGACTTTGGCAGAACCTTCACCAGACCAATGAGGGCCACATTGAACAATGTGGGGCTTAAAACACCTCCCTGAGGTACTGCGCAGTAGGTGTAATGTTGGGAAGTTGTACCCTCATATGTTTGTACAAGGAAACCTCTGCCAGTATATGATCTTTTATCCATTGAAACATTCGTCCACCAATGCCCATTGCTGCGAGAGAAGTGAGGATGGCATCGTGAGCTACATTATCATATGCACCCTTCAAGTCAAGAAAGAGTGCCACTGATATGCGCTTGCGACTTTTTTCTTGTTGAACAAATGTCGATAAATCAAGGACACAGTCAATGGAGGAGCGGCCCCGACGAAAGCCTGCCATGCAAGAAGGGTATTTGGTGTATCGTTCCAAGTACCACTCGAGACGAAATAGAACCATTCTTTCCATCACTTTTCCGAGGCAGCTTGCGAGGGCAATAGGGCAATACGCTGTCAAGTCCAATGGTGATTTTCCCGATTTCAAAAGTGGTATTAATCGACTCATTTTCCATTCTCAGGGAACACTGCCGCTGAGCCAGGAGTTGTTGAAGCATGTTAAAAGTTCTTTTATAGCTTTTTGTCCAAGGTGTCGCAACCCACTATAAGTAATACCAGCAGAACCTGGCGATGACATGCGCCTAGAAGCGACTAACGCACCTTCCAGTTCTTCCATGGTGAACGGAATGTCCATTTCTGGTAATCGCGTCTCAGGAACGATCACGGCGTCGATGCTCTCGTTCACAATATTCCCGGCAACTCTCGTGCAAAATTCTTCAGCCACCTCGAGTTCGGTTTTTCCCTGATGGAGTGCCAAAGCTTTAAAAGGGTGCCGTTGTTGTGGAGAGGAGCGAAGACCACGAACTGTTCTCCAGATATATGACAGCGGTTTATTAGGGTCTAGAGATTTGCAGAATGCTTTCCAGCGTTCGCTCTCCAGTTTGTAAATGCGTCGTTGAATCTTTTTCTGGAGCCGCCTTGCTTCCCTCAGATCGTAAATTGATCTTGTGCATCTGTATCGTCGTTCTGCACGCCTTCGTATAGCTCGTAATTTTTCCAGTTCGATGTCAAACTGTGTTATGTTAGGCGAAATTGGTAATTTACATTTGGACGCTTGCATAGCTTCCACTATGGTATTTTCCAGGCTGCAGGCGAGGCCTTCTTGGCGAGCGTTCTCAACACGCGATGCAAACATCGACCAGTCAGTGCCAATTGCAACACCGGAACAGAAATTTTTTATGATACCATTGATCGTCACGTAGGTGGGTATGTGATCACTCCCATGAGTCTCAATATCGCAAAACCACTTAACTTTGTGAGAGAAGCACCGTGACACCAATGTCAGGTCAAGGTAACTGCCATACGTGAGACCCCGCAGATATGTGGGGGTACCATCGTTCATGATGGAAAGGTCGTAATCGGAAGCGAATGTAACAATGTTCCGGCCCCTGGCATTCATCCTAGTGCTCCCCCAAAGCATGTGATGGGCGTTGAAGTCACCAGTGATGATCCAAGGCCCATCGGTTCCCATTAGGATGTCTTTTAATCTGTCGCAGTCAAATCGCGATGACGGAGATATATATCCACCAATAAGCGTTAACGAAACTGCATTCTTCTTAACACGAAGACACACGTACTGATTGTCGTCATTTGAACTTATTGGGTACAAAAGATAAGTATGTGCGAATGTAAACAATTACTTTGCTTCGTTCTTCGCAAGCGGCTGAACAAAAAGCTTCATAACCGGACAATCTATAAAGCGTTGACACGTTTGGTTCACATATGACAAGTATAGGGAATTGATTGGCCCGAACAAATTGGCGCAAGTCCGAGATACGGGACTTCATGCCTCTGGAATTCCACTGAAAAATCGACGCACTTTTAACTTCAGCGTGGAAGTGATGATTTTGTTGAGCCATTGTGCTTATACGAATTTAGCAAGAACTGGATTAAGTGCATCCAGTATTTGCAGTACACTCTTAGCAGACGGAGATGGTATGCTGCTCAGTAGCGTGCGAATCGTGGCAATTAATGATTGCACAATTGCAGCCACTTGCCTCTCTTGGTTGGAAAGATGTCGAACCGGGACGATTGCAGTCACTTGCCTGTCTTGGAGGCAAAGGAGGTGGTACTGATGAGGGATCACGCAAACGTGTCGAGGAGGTAGCGGGCGTCCTCGAAGACCGACGTCGACGTGAACGACGCCTTTTGACTTTAGCTGCGGCTTCTCGATGAGATGAGTGATCGCGCACCATCTACTTCAAGATGGCAATTTCCTTCTGAATCCGAGGGCAGTCCTTCGATGTGGCTTCATGGGATCCATTGCAATTAGAGCATTTCTTGACAGTTGCGACGCACTTATCCGCTTCATGGTGCTCGGCGCAGCGCTGGCATACCACCGAATTCTCGCAGACGCTGCTCACATGTCCAAGTTTTATGCATTTACGGCACTGGAGAGGCTTTGGAATGAAAGGCCGCACAGCATGTCTGAAGTACCCCACCTTCACATGAGAGGGTAGTGATGTGCTCTTAAACGCAATCTTCACACAGCGAGACTTGCCTAGCCGGGTTGGTTGCGAAACTTTATTGAGGTCCTGCAAGGCGCGCGTCAGCGCGCAGCGGGCGACTCCCACGTCGGGACCGTTAGGCCAAGCCTATCGGCCGCTCCGCGGCCTGCTGGATGGCCCAAAGTTGGTCGGCCAGGAGGGAGCTGCGTAGGGCCGCCTCCCACCTGACCGATGTAGTGTTGGGGTTAGTGTACATTGCCTTGCACTCCCAGAGCATGTGCGCCAGCGTGGATACATCCCCACATGCGGGGCAAGCGTCATTGGGAAACACGTCAGGATATATAGCGTGAAGGGATTTCAGGTTAGGGTACGTGTCGGTTTGCAGTAGTCTGAGCGTAAGGGCCTGTGGCCTATTAAGATTTGGATGAGGGAGTGGATATAGTCTCCGCGCGAGGTAAAAATATTTTGTTACTTCGTTGTACGTGGCAGGCGCGTCCCTGTTTTCCGCAACCCCGTTGGCCCCGAATCGTTGCCCGGAACCCGCGCGGTCGGTTAGTGCGCGCGCGGCCTCGTGGGCAGACTCGTTGAGGTTGGGGGGAGCGCCTTGGACCTGTCCAACATGTGCAGGAAACCAAATCAGTACGTGGTGCTTGATGCCGTCGCGGCCACCACTTTGGAGCACGCGCAGGGCTTTTTTGGAGATTACACCGCGCTCGAAAGCGCGAATAGCTGACCTAGAGTCACTATAGATGACCTCCCTTTCACCTTCCAGGATGGCCAGGGCGATGGCCACTTGCTCGGCAATCGTCGGATCGTCAGTGTGAACCGATGCGCAGTTGGTGATTTGTTGTTTGGAGTCGACGACGACTGCGGCGAAGGCGCGGCTCCCACGGTACGCTGCCGCGTCGACAAAGCTGACGCCGTGCTCCTCACTGTGAATCTGCTTGAGAAGAGTGGCAGCTCTAGCCCGTCGCCTACCACGATTGTGCTCGGGATGGACATTCCTCGGTATCGGTGCCACGGTGATGAGGTCGCGAATCTCACGGGGCACCTGTCTCATCTTCTCGTCCACTTCAGCCGGAGAGTGACCGAGCTCTCGGAGTATATGTCTGCCAGTCTGGGAGCTCGAAAGGCGCGCGAGCTGGGCCCGCTCCTGCGCTTCGGCAATCTCCTCCAACGTATTGTGTACTCCGAGCTGGAGCAGGCGCTCGGTGCGCGTCCTGATCGGGATACCGAGGGCCCGCTTGGTAATCTTTCTGAGCAAGACGTTGATCTTGTCACGCTCGGCACGCTGCCAATTGTGCATGGCTGCGACATATGAAAAGTGGCAGAGCACAAATGCATTGACCAGGCGGATTAGGTTGTCTTCCTTGAGGCCTTGGTAACGGTTGGCCACCCGTCGAACCAGCCGAACCGCATTATCCGTCTTGGCGGCGAGCTTGAGTATAGTCTTGCCGTTGGAACCATTGGACTCGATGGTCATGCCGAGGACCCGAATGGAGTCGACTCTGGGTATTACGCTGCCATCTTCGGTGTAGAGCTTGATATCACTCTTCGAGATCGGCTGCCAGTTTTTGGGCTTGGGCCCTCGCCTAGTGGGTTGGTAAAGGAGGAGCTCAGACTTGCTTGGGGAACACCTCAGGCCTGTGGGACGGAGGTAATCTTCCGTGGTGTCTATGGCCTCCTGCAGGGAGCGCTCAACTTGCCCGTCGCTGCCACCTGTGCACCAAATGGTAATATCGTCCGCGTAAATTGTGTGGTTAATGCCTTCGATACATGAGAGCCTCTTGGACAACCCGATCATGACAAGATTGAACAGGGTGGGCGATATCACTGACCCTTGTGGCGTGCCGCGCGATCCCAGCTCTATCTCCTCGGAGACAAGGTCTCCCACACTGAGGGTGGCTCTCCTACGGGTCAAGAACGATTTGATATATTTGTAGAATCTGATTCCAAGGCCGAGCTCATCAATCGACCGCAACACGAAAGAGTGAGTAACATTGTCGAAGGCTTTCTCTAAGTCGAGGCCGAGAATGGCCCGCATGTCTCGAGTGTTGCAGTCGATGACTTGGTGCTTGAGCAGCTTCATAGCGTCTTGCGTCGAAAGCTTGGCCCGAAAACCAATCATAGTGTACGGGTAGATCCCATTGTCTTCCAGGTACCGAGTCAACCTATTGAGGACCACATGCTCGGCTACTTTTCCCACGCAGGATGTGAGCGAAATGGGGCGCATGTTGTCCAAGTTGGGTGACCTCCACGGCTTAGGAATGAGTACGGTGCGTGCGACCTTCCACGGGTTGGGGACCTCGCCGCTCTTCCATGCCTCGTTGATGACCTCGGTGAGGTAGTCGATTGACCGGTCGTCCAGGTTGCGCAGGGTCTTATTAGTTATGCCGTCGGGGCCCACGGCAGACCTTCCATTGAGCCCGTAAAGCGCCTGCCGAACCTCTTCGTGGCATATCTCGGCGTCCAGTTCAGTGTTGGCTGGTCCTGAGTACTCAGGGTACGTTGTTGTTGCGGGGTTCGAGTCGACAGGGAGGTACTTTCGCACCAGCTGCTTCAAAACCTCCTCTTCTGAAGAGGACTGCTTGGCTTCGTGCATGGCTCGCGCTAGTACGTTCCGCTGGTTAGTTTTGGTGTTAGTCTCGCTGAGCAGGTGCTTGAGCAGGTTCCATGTCTTGCCATTACGCATCTGGCCATCTACCCAGTTGCACACCTCGTCCCACTGCTGCTTGGAGAGGACGCGACAGTGCTCCTCGATTGTCTTGTTTAGGTCGGAGATTTTCTTGCGCAACCTGCGATTGAGGCGCTGGCCTTTCCAGCGGGCGAGAAGTGACTGCTTGGCCTCGAGCAGGTGGGCAAGGCGGCTATCCATTTTTTCAACCGGAAGGTCAGTACTAATATTCTTCGTGGTACTTATGACGTCCTCTCTGAGCTGGCTAATCCACTCCTGTAGGCTTGGCCTGGTTGCAGGTAGAGGTCGGTCGTTGCGGACTTTGCGAAACTGGTCCCAGTTTGTCCAAGAAAACTCCCGTGTCCTCTTTCGAACCACTAAGAACTGCGTCAACAGGACGTAATGGTCGCTACCTAAGTCAATGTTTGAGTTGGCCCACTGTACATCGGGGAGATTCTTGACGAAGGTCAAGTCGGGAGTGGAGTCTCTGCAGGATGAGGTGCCCAACCGAGTTGGAAAGGCCTTGTCGGTGATTAGAGTCAGGTCCATTACCGTCGCGTTCTGCCACAGTTCCGCGCCCTTGCTGGTATTGTACGGGTAGCCCCAAGTGTGGTGCGGAGCATTAAAATCGCCCGCCACAACCAGGGGGTTGGGACCTGCCAAGTTGACGGCCTTCTTTATGAGGGCCCTGAAGCGCTGCCGTCGGTCCTTAGGGCTACTGTACACGTTGAGAAAAAAGATGCTGCTTCGGTCCGAGCTGCGCGGCAGAATCTCGGTCATGACATATTCGGCGCTGCTGGTGGCCATTTTGAGGTCGTGAGAGATGTGTGTGAGCTTGTTACTGACCAAGGTGCAGACGCCCTGGCCATCAGAATAACGCGAGACGGGCTTGTAACCAGTCAGTGTGACGTTTGGAGTTGATGTTTCCTGAAGCAGAATGACGAGGGGTTTTTCGCTAGAGCATCGAATGTACTGCTGCAAGGACGCCTTTTTACTAGGGAAGCCCCTGCAGTTCCATTGCCAAATGAGAAACGTCTCACTTGGCTTGGCCATCTTGGTGCTTTTGTGGGCTGGTGCTGCCCTCAGATTGGCTAAGAATAGCGTGGACGATGGGGCCCGTAGCGCCGGGCTGGGGTTGTACGACGGCGGTTGAGGTCAGAGCTGGTTTCACTACGCTTTCGAGAAACGACTCTACCCTGGATACTCGGTCGTTTTGCGCGGCCAGGGTGATCTGCAGTTGGGCGAAATTCTGCCCGAGCTTATTGATGCTTTAACTGAGCGCGGATAGCGTGTCTCGAAGCTCAGACCTGACTCGAATCGCTACACCTTCCTGTTCGTAGGCGACGGCCCTCTTCTTGGGAGCACTTTGACCCTCACTGCTGCTGTCGCCGGCTTAAGTGCTGTGCACCTCCATGGGTAGGGGCATTGTATCGGCGACGCATGCAGCGGCGGGTTGCGGTGGTGGGTTTCTCGCGTTCTTAATCTCAGCAATTTCGGACATAAGCCTGTTTATAGTTTCCTTCATCGCTGCGTTCTGGCGTTTCAGCTGGGAAATCTCGCGCGCGCTCTCCGCATGCTCTGGGAGTGACCCCGACAGTACCTCAGCTGGCCCTCCTCGGACCGTGTCGGCCCAGGTTATAGACCTGGATCGAGACCTGGAGCGGCTCCCAGACTTGTAGCGCCGGGTTCCTCCTCGGGACCGGGAGCGGCTCCTGGACCGGGAACGGAACGGCCCCTGGAATGGGACCGAGAACGTCGCCTGGAACGGCCCCCGGAACCACGTGACTGCTGGAAGTCTTGCCCATCCGTGGGGGGTGATGGTGGTGCCGTGGCTTGGCCTTGATCGGTGGCGCGAGACTTCTCCCAGCGCCTTCGTCGCACGACATACGGGATCTGGAATCTTTGCCTACAGTCCTTGTCAGCGGTGAGGTGTTGCCCACCACACAGCCTGCACTTTGGGGTACACTTGTGTTGTGCGTCAGGATTTGAAGCCCCACAGCCCCGACATACGATGTCGCCTGGGCTGGGGCACACATCAGCACGGTGACCGAGCCGACCACAAGCGTAGCAAATGTCTATTTTCTTGCGTTAAAGCGAACATTGCACAAGGGTGGGGCCGTAGCGTACAAAGTTTGGGACTCTATGACCGTCGAAGGCGACGATTACCGTACCGGTGCTGCCTATGCGCTTGGCTGCCAGGGCGAGCGGATTTCTTTCATTTACGATCTTGTTGTCAATATCATTCGGGCCGTCTACGAGTGGAATACCTCGGATCACGCCCTTGCACGTGGAATGAGGGGCGGCCTCGTAAGCACTGACCTCGTATGTTCGGCCCATGACGACGATCTGCCGAGTTTTGACGTAGTGGTTGGCATTTTCTCTTCTAGGTGTGCTGACAACTATAATATTCTGCTGCACGTTGGGGCATAGCGTGTCGCCCCGCAAATCTTCGGCGCAGATGCTTGTGGCTGCCAGGATTGCATCAGCCACCACGATGCAGCCGGTCTTGACAATATTGAGGCCTCCGCGGGGCCGAATCACGATCTTCGTATCCTGCCTGGGGAGCTGGGGCATCCGGCCAGCGCGGATGATTCTAGCCTTGATGTTATTGCCACTGTTGCGGCCTCGTGGGGCCTCGGCCGTTGTCGACTTCGCCTCGTTGAGAGTAGCACCATTAAGATTAGCGCCTGCCGAGCGCGCGCCAGCTCTTCTGGCGCCTGCAGACTGCCAACCTCGGTAACCACCGCCGGGAACGCACTCTCTCAGCAGAGAAGGATTGGCCACCCTGGTGCAGTATCTGGGCACTACCTCCCACATGCATACGTCAAATAACTCACGGCCCTCAGTCCCAAGCAGCTGCGAAGCAACTGACCATGGCGGTGGTCAGATCTGCAATGCAGCAGAGGGTGCTAAGAATCTATGGACTACAGGCCGCTTTTCGAATCTGAACTTGGCAACGGTTAACTCTAGAACCTTATCTAGTGAGGGAAGTCTAGCTGTACTATTCGAGGAGCTAGAGGGTGTTAAATGGGATATAATAGGGCTCAGCGAGGTTAGGAGGACAGATGAGGCCTATACTGTGCTACAGAATGGGCACGTTCTTTGCTATCGGGGCTTGGCAGACAGAAGAGAACTGGGAGTGGGGTTCCTAATTCACAGAAACATAGCTGGCAACATAGAGGAATACTATAGCATTAATGAAAGGGTGGTAGGTATTGTAATTAAACTGAACAAAAGATACAAGATGAAGGTAGTAGAGGCTTACGCGCCTACATCCAGCCATGATGACGCTTCAGTTGAAAGCTTCTATGAAGACGTGGAATCGGCAATGAGTAAGGTAAAAACACAGTATACTATAGTAATGGGCGACTTTAATGCAAAGGTAGGGAAGAAGCAGGCTGGAGACCAGGCAGTAGGAGATTATGGCATCGGCACTAGAAACGTCAGAGGAGAGCTACTAGTAGAATTCGCAGAACGCAATTATTTGTGGATTTTGAATAGCTTCTACCGAAAACGAGAAAACCGCAAGTGGACATGAAGGAGCCCCAATGGCGAAAATAACGAAATAGACTTTATAATGACTGCACACCCAGGAATCGTGCAGGATGTGGAAGTGGTTGGCAAGGTACGATGCTGTGACCATAGAATGATACGGTCTCGAATTCGCCTAGACTTGAGGAAGGAACGACAGAAACTGATACGCAAGAAGCCAATCAATGAGCTAGCACTGAGAGGGAAAGTACAGGGATTCAGAATCATGTTTCAGAACAGGTACTCGGCTCTTAGTGAGGAAACCAACTTTAGCGTAGATACAATGAATGATAATCTGACGAGTATCATTACGGAGTGTGCAGTGGAAGTTGGAGGCAGGGTAGTTAGACAGGACACTGGCAAGCTTTCCCAGGAAACGAAGAACCTAATTAAGAAGCGTAAAATCATGAAAGTGTCAAGTACAACAGACAAAATAGAACTGGCAGAGCTTTCGAAGTTGATTAATAGACGTAAAGTATGCATTGTAAGAAGGTATAACATGGAGAGAATTGAACACGCTTTGAAAAACGGAGGAAGCGTCAAAGCAGTGAAGAAGAAACTTGGGATAGGCAAAAGTCGGATGTTTGCACTAAGGGACAAAGAAGGCAAAATAACTACCAATATGGATAGCATAGTTAAAATTGCCGAGGAGTTTTACAGAGATCTGTACAGTAGCCGAGACAACCACGACCTTAATACCATAAGAACTAGCAGTAACCCAGATGACACCCCACCAGTAATGACAGAAAAAGTCAGAAAAGCTTTGGAGAGCATGCAAAGAGGCAAAAATGCTGGTGAGGATCAAGTAACATCAGATCTGCTGAAAGATGGAGGACAGATTGTGTTAGAAAAACTAGCCACCCTGTTTACGAGGTGTCTCCTGACGGGAAGGGTACCAGAGTCTTGGAAGAACGCTAACATCATCTTAATACGTAAGAAAGGAGATAAGAAGGACTTGAAGAATTACAGGCCGACCAGCTTGCTCTCTGTAGTATACAAGCTATTTACAAGGGTAATTGCTAACAGAGTAAAGAAAACATTAGAATTCAATCAACCAAAGGAACAAGCAGGATTTCGAACAGGCTACTCAACAATTGACCACATTCATACTATCAATAAGGTAATAGAGAAATGCTCAGAGTATAACCAACCACTATACATAGCCTTCATAGATTACGAGAAGGCGTTTGATTCAGTAGAAATATCAGCCGTCATGCAGAAACTACGGAATCAGGGCGTAGATGAAGTATACATAAACATTCTGGAAGAAATCTACAGGAGATCAACTGCTACCATAGTGCTTCATAAAGAAAGCAACAGAATACCAATCAAGAAGGGTGTAAGGCAGGGGGACACAATCTACCCAATGCTATTTACCGCGTGCTTACAGGAGGTTTTCAGAAGCCTAGAATACGAACAGTTAGGAATAAGAGTTAATGGAGAGTACCTTAGTAACCTGCGCTTCGCCAATGACATTGCATTGCTACTCGAGTAACTCAGCGGACGAATTTCAAATCATGATTACGGAGTTAGATAAGGAGAGCAGAAAGGTGGGTCTTAAAATTAATCTGAAGAAAATGAAAGTAATGCACAACAACCTCGGAAGAGCGCAGCGCTTAGAGATAGGTAACAGTGCACTTCAAGTTTTAAAAGACTATGTCTACTTAGGGCAGGTAATAACCGCAGAGCCTAACCACGAGATTGAAGTAACTAGAAGAATAAGAATGGGGTGGAGCACATTCGGCCAGCACTCTCAAATTATGACAGGTAGATTGCCACTATCCCTCAAGAGGAAGGTATATAACAGCTATATCTTGCGGCTACTTAGCTACGGAGCAGAAACCTGGAGACTTACAAAGAGGGTTCAGCTTAAATTGAGGACGACGCAGTGAGCAATGGAAAGAAAAATGGTAGGTGTAACCTTAAGAGACAAGAAGAGGGCAGAGTGCATTAGGGGACAAACGGGGGTTAAGGATATCATAGTTGAAATAAAGAAGAGGAAATGGACATGGGCCGGGCATGTAGCGCGTAGACAGGATAACCGCTGGTCATTAAGGGTAACTAACTGGATTCCCAGAGAAAGGAAGCGGGTTAGGGGGAGACAGAAGGTTAGGTGGGCAGATGAGATTAAGAAGTTTGCGAGTATAAATTGGCAGCAGCAAGCACAGGACCGGGTTAACGGGCGGAACATGGGAGAGGCCTTTGTCCTGCAGTGGACGTAGTCAGGCTGATGATGATGATGATGATGATGATGATGATGATGACTGCCTATTCCCTTATGGCCACGTAGTGTGTGCATAGCAAGTTCGAATAGGTTTCATGCACTAAGTGTTTGACGTACGCACTAGGAACAGGATATCGCTATCGCACAACACTTTTGAAGGGGAAGCGTTTAAGAGTCCCCTGATTTTTTGATGTCCTAACGAGAACGTCATTTGGGGCAAACTACATATCTTACCAGATATGCCAATTTTTTTTTCACGCCAAGTTTAGAGGGTTATCACGAGAGCAACCAGGATAAGCGGCGAGATAGATAGATAGATAGATAGATAGATAGATAGATAGATAGATAGATAGATAGATAGATAGATATATAGATAGATAGACAGACAGACAGACAGACAGACAGACGCCAAAAGTGGTTGCAGTAAGCTAAGAAATGCTCCGCATTCGGAAAGAACTTAAGGTTCTTCAATATTTAGGATATTATGCTCGTGTCCATGCATGTCGTGGGATCAAATTTTGGGCGTGGCAGCCATATTTTCCGTGCTTGATACTCGTGTGCTTAGGCTTAGGTGCACGATATATAACTCGTGCCCCAAGTAGTCGAAATTTCCGGAACACTTCATTGTGGCATCTTATTCATATCGGAGTTCTCGTACGTTTAATCTCATTCATTATGTGATTAGTATTATACATATTTTATAAGCTATAGTTCTGGTTGCTGCTGAGAGTGATTTCGCCACACGCAATCAGCTTCTTCTCCCTTGATGGCACAAAATGTTTCCTCGGCTTCTCCATTCCACAGCTCCGTTGGTGGAATGCTTCGGTACGTGACGTCATCTAAACTAAAGATAACGGGACCTAAAGTAATCAGAATTGGCGTCCAAGTGGTGTCGATGTCAGTTAATTCTCAAAAAAAGAGGATGGGGGGCGTCATTTGAATTGTCAAATACATCGTCAACTGGACAGTCACATCTGAGGACTGGGTGAGCTCTTCATGGTGCACCTCCTTTGCTGCAAGATTGGTGGAATTCCGGCCACCACGTGGGGAGATGGAGATGGTCCATCCTAACATTGTACTTTGATCCCGCTCTCCGAAGAACGCGGACTCCTGTTCGTTGCTCTCTCTCCGTTTGACGGCGCGGTACGTGGTCGCTGTGGTGGTCTATTTCTTCATCTATTTTCCTTCTATTCTTTTTATCCCTCCTTCCCCTCACCCCTATAAGGCACTGCGCCGTGTCGCCTGAAGGCAGAGAGAAATTAGGTGCCTTTTTCCTCTTCCTTCTAACCACTACCACCACCACTCCTGTTCGTTGAACGACGTGAATACTTGTACATCGGGGATTCTCCGCGCACGACACTTCCTAAGGGTTCCACTGGCTACGCTACCGACATCGCAGTAGTGACTGGTGGTTTATTTATTTATTTATTTATTACATACTGCGGACACTAAGTGGTCCAAGCAGGACCACTTAGTGTCCGGCATTGGACACCGGCATCGGCTTCATCAAAGTGGTAAATATTGCATGTTTTTTGTTTTCGCCACGCTCATAGTGCAAATAACCAGTAGTATAGGAAAGTTATTTCGGTAACTTGTTTCTCATATAAACAACTCGTTGAATCACTAGCTTCTCAGATTTAACAAATTTAAGGCCCAACAACTTGTCACATTTTGTTGGGCGTGAATATTTCAGTTGGCTCGCCAAGACGAAAAAAGCAGGTTTTGGAGTTTTTAGATAATAAGCGAGCTAGTTTACGGGTTAACTCCGTCGCACGTCCGTGTTTCTTGACCCCCGAAAAATATAACTGATGTTCTCCTTTTTTTTCGTGCGAGATCCTGAAAGAAGCCTGCACTGCTAACTTCTTGAAACTACACACGTTTTACCAAACATGTCGTGCTCGTTAACGAGACCTTGTGTACAACGCCAGCGCAGCAGACGGAGTTCGGGTAGCGGCGTCCATTTTCTTTCCAGGCCACTCGGCTAGTTGTTAACATGGGTGGAGAAAGGACTGGTCTTTCAACCTCGACAACGTGTTGCGCTCTGTTTCTTCAAGAGGATGTTTGAAGTCAATTGAAGCCGTCGAAATGCATGCGAATGAACAGCTTAGTTAAGAGGTGTGATCATGAATTTAATGTGCGGCGAATGTCGCCATACATGTGCTCGCGAACTCTATCTGTGGCTCGTCAGTCTTATTCCGTGTCAGAGGCGTTTTCCCACCACACCCTGCCGTTATGTGCCCAGTGATTTAAAGCAAGACGCCATTTACCTCTACGCTGCATGAACATTGCGGTTTTAGGCTATTATTGAAGTTCGCGAATGTGCAGTCGCTGTGCAGGTTCACTTCACAGCGTGATACCAAGTCGTTCTCGGCGGAACTGTGATATGTGTGGGTGTTTCTTCAAAAGGATAATAGAAGTGATTTCCTGTTATCGATGTTTTTGAATGATGGCACGGAAAACGACGTGTTTGCATATCTAATGTTCGGCGGCAAGTGTCGCGTCATGTCCTCGCAAACTCTCTTCGTGGCTCTGCCAGTCTCGTTTAGTGCCGCGGTTGTGTTTGCTAGGTAAGGAATTGTATGAGTTCTAGTTACTTCACGCATGACGTCATTCACTTCATCACTACTGAACTTTGCGTGTTCTTGCTTAACTTTCGCATTCTGTTGAAATTGCAGTCGGTGTTCAGCTTCACTACAGAGCACTTGATTGCGTCCTTTGACTGATCCTTGAAGCATACCTTGCTTGCGTACCTTATTGCTGTTCAGCTTATTTATATATCATATGTAATAGGAGTGGTGTGTGTACGGTGACTAGAAGCTGTGAGCGAAGTAGTATAATGTCTCTGTTTGGAACACTGGCCAGCCAACGTCGTCATTTTCTATATCTGAATGATAAAAACGTGGGCCATTGAAAGGCGTGAGAATGCTTAATGGACACGAAATGCAGCGTGCACCTGTTAGCTTTTTTTTTTTTTCGGGAAAAATTTTTTTGTTGACGTGGTGGTGCAAAAACAGCTGATGTGGTGGTTCATTTTTTTGTGTGGTATGTGTATTATTATTTTATTGGCACAGTACTTAGCTTTTTCGGTCAGAAATAGCATCCCCCAGAAATATTTGGAGCTAATAATAAAAGAACACAGTATTTCACTTGTAACATGTGCGATAAAATACCCAGAAAGTGTCACGAATCAGCCAGCCTGGCAAGATAAGGGCGATAAAAAAAAGCTGAATCGCGGTGATCTCGATGCGGGTCCTCTTTTTCTGCAATGAGACAGAGACTGAACCATCTTGCGTGTCTAGATAGATATGTGGGGTTTAACGTCCCGAAACCACCATATGATTATGAGAGACGCCGTAGTGGAGGGCTCCGGAAATTTCGACCACCTGGGGTTCTTTAACCTGCACCCAAATCTGAGCACACGGGCCTATCTTGCGTGTCTGTTTATCCAATGTTATTAATCTGACAGCAAATAACATATTTCGTTTCGTGAGTGCTTGCAAAAGTGCATCGCAGTGGAGGACTTCTGCGAGATCTTTTCGTGGAGCGCCGACTGCAATACCTATCGAGAACTCGCCGGCGGTATCGTATACCTAGCCCGCAATGGGATGGCCCACACATGGTGACTCTTTCGTATGACAGCACTCATTAACAATGTTCTTGCGGCTGCATGTTTTCATCTACAAATGCGCAGTTATCACTTCATCACACAATATGGACCGTGGGGTCGTTTCCTGGCCCTTTAATTAGGCTTAACTCTCGAGATCTTTTTCCTCATTCCCGCAGTCTCAAAGTACACGTTGGGATCCCTTTCGAGAGCGTTGTCGACCAGCATGTCAAGCCTTGAACATCCATATCAACGTTGGCCCGCCGAGCTGCGCGTCTCGTGCACAAAGAACGGTGACGTCAGGTGCCGGCTGCTCGAACACCGTGTTGCCATCAATACAGTGCTCTTGCGCGCCGGTCTCGAAATAATGGAGGACCACAAAGAGGCCGGTGGCGTCCGCCTTGCGGTGAACGAGAGCCTCGTCTACAGCGACCCCGCCTGGAACACGTCAGTACACTGGCTGGAAAACCCGGCTCTAGAATATGTCCAAGACCTCATGGCAGATCACTGCTGCTTTACGGCGATGGAAGTGTATGCGAATGCCCCTTGTCCACCCCGGGTCATCCAAGCCCTGAGACGCAGTCGCACGTTGAAACGGTTGGCCATCTACTTTTCCGAGCACAGAAAGTGTCCCGCCGACATGATCGCACTGGTCAACTCAATCCCGTCACTGGTGGAACTCGTACTCAAGAACGTGTACCGCAGCTTTATATTGGACAAAGGGCCACTCATGGAAGAAATACCGCAGCACCTGAAGGTACTCGATACTAGGCGCGTACGCATGACTCTGGAAGAGGCGCGCGCATTTCTCTGGGCCCTCATGCGCAACCACACCGTGACGGACTTGACGGTCAACAAGAGCGTTTTCGGTGCTGGACGCCAAGATCGCGGTCGACTGTTTGCGCTGTTCGTCGCTAGGAGAGACGCTGTCCTCAAAAACCTCACGCTGTTCGACAACGGCAATTGCGAAGACCGAGCTCTGTGGACGAGACTGACCAAAGCCCTGAGCAAGGCAACCACGTTGACAGAACTGAATGTGCACGTGCATTTGGATCTCAGCATTTTGTAAGTCCATCGTTTCTGGTTTCTCGCCATTTGCTTACCACGTGATTTTCTTGCACTCCATGTCACACGCGGAAAGATTTCCATTTCTTACTCTCTCTGTCTCTTTCTCTTTTTATGTTTATACAGGTATAAATATTTGAAGAATTGCTTGAAAAACTTTCAATGCTGTGCATATAAAAGTATGAGAGGTGGCACTTCAAAGAAACCTCGACGTAATAAACAAAGTTTTCTTGTAGTGCCACCTCTCATATATATATATATATATATATATATATATATATATATATATATATATATATATATATATATATATATATATATATATGGAGAGAGAGAGAAAGAGAGAGGGAGCTTCACTCCCAAAATAAATGAAGTAATACACCAGTCTTCTTTTAGGTACCTACACCGCGAAGTGATTATGAATATCTCGAGTGGAAGTATGCAGAATTTTTTCCTTTTTTAAATCATGCAAACACCGCTCTACTTTGTGAAGCTCGGCTACAGGCGAAAAATGCCGCATAGGCCACTGCTCACTGAGCCAATCACACAAAACTGATTCCCGCGTAGCGAGGGAGTCGACGATATATTTAATTTACATGATTTACTTTAATGGTCTGCTTGATTTTTTCTGCTCCAGAATCCACTCCAAAAATGAAAACGTCGGTTTCATCACTGCATGATGTTTTTTTTTCAGCGCTGCAGTGACGGCGGAGTTCGCCGAAGTGGTTCGTCGGTGTAAGACCCTGCAGTCGTTGCAACTGCCTCGTACCTTCGTCTATCGCCCACCCACGATTCCGCAGCACCGCACGATGCCGTGGATTTTCGCCCTGTGGCACAACCGCAGTTTGAGGAAGCTCTACATTTCCGTGTTCGGCATGAGCGAGGCGCAGTTCCGAAGTTTGCTCAGCGCTATCGCGAAAGGAGAGAATTTGACGGAGGTAGTGATCCAAGATTATGATTGGAACGTGAATCTAGAAATGCTCTCCAGGGTGATACGAGAGCTCGGTATGTGCGATCGCCTTCACTTCTGGCGTTTTCATATCTTGCACATCGATTTCCAAGAACTCTCAAAAGTTCTGGAACTTTCGTGCGTGAAGTTGGAAAGGCTCCATGTCACGCTGTTCGCCTTTCGCCGCGTCTTGGAGCCGCTGATGGAGTACGCCAACATGTTCTATATTCCTGGAACACTGACGGAAATAACTATACATATGGGCTGCGGGCTGCAGACAAGACGGTCCGCCTTCGAAAATGTGCTTATGTTGTTGGCCGAATCGTCAGCATTGACGCATGTGCACATCGACTTGTACGACCACTCGCTGAAGTTTCTGTGCGGCGGATGCGCCAACGTATTTGACCACGTGGTCTCGGCACTGGCGACAAACCCCCGCATCACCAGGATGTGGCTGCCTTTCTTCCCGTTGGAAACAACGCACCTCGACACTCTGTGCGACAGCGCCCGCGAGCACCGAAGCCTCACCGCGGTCAAGTTTCGTTCCTGCTATAGGGAGTGGAAACAGCCGTCGGCAGACTTCCAAGCAGCCGTCATGAGGGTAAGACTCATTCGTTGATGCCTACAACTTCTCTCTCTCTCTCTCTCTGTATTTATTTTATAAGGTGAGTGACAACATGTGGGCAGATATTCTCTGCAACATTTACCAGACAGTCGGGGTTTTCGATGATGCGTTGCCGCCATCCCCCTTTTTCACTTTCCAGTGCTTCATAGTGCTTCCACTGCCATCTGCCGTTTTGGTAGGGCTTTTATAGGGGTCGGCACAACCAGCACTGAGAGAAGCAAAGCCTCTGGAATGAAGAGATGCTTCATGGTTTTTCCGCTGAGGGAAGGCCGCATTTCTGCGCATGCGCAGTGCTCTCCATTGAAGGGAGTACCATCTTTCACCCACGCCCCTCCCTTCCCCCCCCTTTTTTTTTTCGCCGAGTCCTAAAAGAAAGGAAATACGCGGCCGATATTACGATGCACTGTCTGAAAATGTGGCAAATGTACCAAGTGTATTAACAAGATGCACAATACAAATTTCAAGAAGTCAGATGAATGAATATGTTGTGTTCGTTTGAGTTTCAGTAATTATTCCTAATTAGCAAGCAATTAAGCGTGTATTTATTCTTAAGCAAGTCGTTTCTCTGAGTTGCACAAAAAGTAATAAATTGAAGGCTCAAGTTGTGAGCGCAAACGCTCTTGCGATGCATTCATTTCGAGAAGAGGAAAATGACACTCGACATTTGTCCAGGCAGGCGGCGCGTGAAACGGCTTGTTGGAAACCCTGATGCCTTCACAAAAGTGATTGGTTGCAGTGATATCAATCACCCATTTTGAAAACATTCGAATTCACGAGCATCAATATAGCGATACATCATTAGGTAATTATGCACATATATTACTGTCGTGAATGAGAACGGCTCGATGGATGGATGGATGGATGGATGGATATGGCTGTACCCTTTAGATCGGGCGGTGGCTAGCGCCACCAAGCTGTAATACCTAATGAACCAAAAACTATATTTATTTTTTTCCTTAAAAAGTGAGTTGGAGGATTGGTACTTTGCAGTGAAAAGTTTAATTTTCACTCGTGCCTTGACTTTAGCCACCAATCAGATAACCTCCTTCTAGTTAAGTCTACCCGCTTAAAGTTTATTTTGCCCTCCCGGTCCCTAAACCCCAGTGCTTTGAAAAACTCTGCGCCATCATCCTGAACTATAGGGTGAAGCCCTTTACAGAACATTATCAAGTGTTCGGCAGTTTCTTCTTCCTCTCCACACGCACTGCATACTGTGTCTACCCCTTCTTAGTTGGCCCGATATGTCTTAGTTCGCAGTACTCCCGTCCTTGCCTCAAACAGTAGAGAACTACCCCGAGTATTATCATAGATCATTTCCTTGGCAATTTCCTGCTTAAAAGTTCGATAGATCTCTAGTACGGACTTCTTAATCATGCCCATTCTCCACATGTCAGTCTCCGTTTTCTTCACTTTCTTCTTAACCGATAGTTCTTTTTGGTTTGGCCACCTGCTGTTTTCTAAGTATTTACCAGTCAACTTCCTGGTTCACTTCCTCCATTTTGTATCGACATTCTTCATGTACAAGTAGCTGAAAACCTTCCTAGCCCAACGCTCTTCCCCCCTTTCTCTCAATCGCTTCTCAAATTTTATCTTGCTGCTAGCTTCCCTGCCCTCAAATGATGTCCATCCCATATCACCTTGTACTCCCTGATTTGGTGTATTCCCGTGAGCTCCTAAAGCAAGCCTACCTATTCCACGTTGCTTAATTTCTAATCTTGCTTGAACTTCTGATCTCATGCACAAGACCGCATTGCCGAACGTCAGCCCAGGAACCATGATCCCTTTCCATATTCCTCTCACAGCATCATACCTATTGTAATTCTACAGTGCCCTATTTTTCATGACTGCTGCATTCCTGTTACCTTTAGTCGTCACGTATATTTCGTGTTCCTTCAGATACTCGGTCCCATTGCTTATCCATGCGCCCAGATATTTGTATTTATCTGTTATCTCTAGCGTGACCTCCTGTATTCTAAGCTCACTACCTTCGTTGTCATTGAAAATCATGACTGCTGATTTTTTCTTACTGAATCTAAAATCTAACCTATCTCCCTCATTACCGCAGATGTCCATCAATCTCTGCAAATCTTCCTTGTTGTTGGCCATTAGCACTATATCGTCTGCGTACATTAATGCTGGTGTTGCCTGATCAATAAGTTTTCCTTGTTTGACTAAAGAGAGGTTGAAGCCCAGTCCACTTCCCTCTAGTTTTGCCTCTAATCCTTGTAGGTACATCATGAATAATAAGGGTGACAGGGGGCACCCCTGCCTAAGCCCCCGTTTTACCTCTGCAGGCTTGGATACCCGTTTTTTCCCACTTTATAACTACCTTGTTACCTTTATGATACCCTTTAAAAGATTAGTGACTACATGTTCCACGCCTAGTGCGTCCAGTATTCCCCACGATTCCTCTTGAACCACGCTATCGTACGCTCCCTTGATATCCAAAAATGCTACCCACAGGGGCCTGTGTTCCTTTTCTGCTATTTCGATGCACTGCGTGAGTGAGAACAGATTTTCTTCCAACCTCCTGTGTTTCCGAAACCCATTCCGCAGTTCCCCCAGCACCCCCTCATCCTCTATCCACGCCTGCAGTCTTTCCTTTATAATCTGCATCGCCAGCCTGTAGACCACTGATGTCACTGTTATAGGACGGTAGTTGTTTATGTCAGCTTTGTCTTCCTTTCCTTTATAGATCATGCCCATCCTGCTAAGTTTCCATCCATCGGGATTTTCACCATGGATTATTATTGTGCTCACTGCCTCTCTCAAAGCCTGCTTAGACTTCGGACCTAATGTCTTTATCAGCCTGATTGGAATGCCATCTGGGCCTGTTGATGTACTACTAGGAATCCTTTTCTCAGCCCTTTCCCACTCTTGTTGTGAAAATGGAGCCATTGCACCACTTGCTTCGTCCTTGTCTATTGTGGTGCATAGAGTACTTCTTTGTTGAAATTTTTCTGTCACCCTTGTTCTTATATATTCAATAGCTTCGTCCCCTTCTAGCCTAGCACCTTGGTCTGTAGTTATCAAACTCTGCTCTAGGCTCGTCTCATTTCTTAGGGAGTTTAGATGGTTCCCAAATTTCGCAGCTGCCTTTCTATCTTTTTTATGTACTTCTGCCAGCCACTGAGCTCGCTTCCTTCTAATCTTTTCATTGATCAGAAGGGATGCATCCCTTCTACAGCTTAGAAAGGTTGCCCATTTTCTTTCAACATCATCTGTCGGTTCCCCCCGCTGCTTAGCATGTCTGTGTTCCCTAGAGGCTTCCTGACATTTTGCTATGACTCTCTTAACTTCCTCATCCCACCAACTTTTGGGTTTGTGTCTTCTTTTCCAGGGTGACTTGTCACGCGTCTTAGCAAGCTCTAGCTCAAAGAGTTTAATTAGATTCGTGTATGTCCACACTGTCTTATTATCCTCCGTGATTACTTTCTCAATTTGTTTAGTGGCTATTTCAATTTGCCTTTCTGGATAAAAATTTTCCTGTAGTGGCTCATCTTGCCTCCTTCCCACTTTCAATGCTCTTCCAAAACTTAGCTTGATACGTTTGTGATCGCTACCCAGACTTCTGGAGCCACCTTCATCTATGTGCATTCCCCTGAGCTTGTCATACATCCTATGTGACATCAGTGCATTATCTATCGTCGACTGAAGCCTTCCTACCTCCCATGTTATTTGCCCTTCACACTTCTCGGTACTGTTGCAAATGATCAAATCAAGCCTTTCACACACATCCATGATCATTTTGCCTGCCGGGTCGGTATACCCATCTATATCTTCTATGTGCGCATTCATGCCTCCTAGTATAATTATCTCGCACTCTCTTCCTAACTCCTGAATGTCCTTTGATATACCGAACACACAACGAGCAACAAACACACAACGAGCAACGAGCATATATCGAACACACAACGAGCAACGGCCCCTAGCGGCAACGCAACAAGTGTACGCTGTTCGCCAAGCTCAAGTCAAGGAGCGTTTGAATGTATCCCCATGCCTTAGTAATATGTTGGAAAAAATTCGTAGCATTAACTCCTAAGGCTCGTCTAACAAGTCCTACTGTTATTTGCTTATGAATACAGGCTCTTTCCTAGCCTCCTTTTTGTTCAAGGTTTTAGAGTACACAAGTCGTTTACACAAACGTAGCCACCACTGCTGAACGGGGTATAAAACAATACGCGTCGGTTTTGCTTGAGGCAAATAAAGGGTTGCGCTTTTCAGCACCCAGATGGCGGTCTGTTTGCCGCCTTAATAGAGTTATCGTAGATAGCCCCTTTATAGGTGAAACAAGCATATACAGTACCTGTACGTCATGAAAGAAAGAGTTTAAAAGGAACATTGCTTGGTGCAATAAAAATAAAGAGAAGAGCCAAAGCAAGAAAAAAAATTGCGCGTTGGCAGCTTAGATGAAGACCTTTGCTGCCCTCACTTTCTCGATAGGGCAGAGGCTTCTGAATTTACTTCGTCATCTATCGGCCTCCTCATCTATCGCACCCTTCTGCTATTTTATTTTCTGTTTGAATGTCTGTCAATCGTAATCATCTATGCCTATATCCGCAACTTTCTACCAAACATTGCATTCGCAGTTACAAGACGTGGTGCGCCAGAACGCCTCCCGCATGAGTGCAGCGGTGAAGTACGTCCAGGGCGAAATCACCGCTGATGGAGCGAGAGCCGTAGAAGAACTGCTCGACCAACCGCAGCTGTTGGAACGAGTCCGTGACGAGGCCGGGGTTACCGACGCCAAAGCCAAAGAGATGGTCAAGGATGCCGGGAAGAGTGTACGGAACATGGACATCCACCGTTTCCTGTGGGTAACCGGCGTGGTCAGTCGGAGGCAAGCCTCGCGTCACGACACCGACGCCAAAGAGTTCCACATCCTGGACTTGCCGGTGGACTGCTGGCTGCACATCCGCCAGTTTCTCAAGCTTAAGGACGTCGCCTCCGGTTGACGAGCGACGGCGTCCTTTTTTCAGTTCCTTTGAGTTATACTACTTCTGTACGTTGACAAGTTTTGTGCATAAATGGCTTCTGACCAAAAAATTTTTCATTGTCTTCTGTTTCCTTTTCTTTGTTAGATCTATGGAGAGGCCCTCAAGAGCCTCGAAAATGTTTTCTGGCAAGCGTGAGGACAGACTGAAAGCTGGTTAGTACTTTTATTTAACAAATCGGCAGTCAGTCCCACGTACCATGGAAGCCGACGTTATATACGAAGCACGCGGAGAGAAGGTGGCCGTGTTGAATTTTTTTTAATCGAGTGAGACGTTAGTAAATCACGCTAAGTGTATGTACAAATGCTGCACTCACATACAAATGTATATTTAAATATCTTACTGGATATGCTAATTATATGCTAAGAAACTATATATCTTAGCGGATATGCTAATTTTGGTTCACGCAGAGTTTAGAGGGTTATCACGAGAGCACCCAGGTGTAAGCGGCGAAATAGATAGATAGATAGATAGATAGATAGATAGATAGATAGATAGATAGATAGATAGATAGATAGATAGATAGATAGATAGACAGACTCCAAAAGTGCTTGCAGTACGCTAAAAATGCTTCGCATTTAAAAAGAAATTAAGGTTTTGCAATATTTAAGGTCCGTGCATGTCGCTAAGGTCCGCTGCCGTTCCGTGCATGTCGCGGAATCAAATTTTAGGTGCAGCGGTCATATTTTCGATGCTAGCGACTCGTGTGCTTAGGCTTAGGTGCACGATATATAACGCGGGCCGCAAGTAGTCTAAATTCCTGGAGCCCTTCATTGTGGCATTGTATTCATATCGGAGTTCTCGGACGTTGAATCCCATCCATTATGTGATTAGTAGTATACAATTTTTATAAGCTATAGTTCTGGTTGCTGCTGAAAGTGATTTCGCCACACGGAAAGAGCTTCTTCTCCCTTGATGGCGGAAAATGCTGCCTCGGCTTCTCTATTCCACAGCTCCGTTGGTGGAATGCTTCGGTACGTGACGTCATCTAAACTAAAGATAACGGGACCTAATGTAATCACAATTGGCGTCGAATCGGTGTCGATGTCACTTAGTCTGCCAACCGAAAAATGACTTTAATGTGAAGATAAAATGACATCAGCTTTTGCTAAAGTTTACAGTTGGTGAGATACTTTCTTTTTTTTTTGTACTACGATAGTGATCGTGATGTAGCTTGCTTAAAGTTATGTTCTTGACTACTCGGTGCTCTCAACTATCCTATCACTAAATGTGGGTGCTGGAGAGACAAAATTCTTATCTGATCAACCAAGTGCTACAGAGGGATACGTAACAGATGCGCAATCGTAGAAAAGTGACATGTTAAGAGATGCAAAAAAAAATCTAAACGTAATCGGGGCACTATTGCCATCTTGGATACAGATAAGAAGAAGAGTAAACGTGAAGATTGAATTTATGAAATGCGCGGGTTTACTGCATGGATACGACTCCTGTAGGATCATGCATGGTATGTCTACGGTGCCCCCTCCTTTTTGTGTCACCTCTTTCTCCCTACCCCCATTTATGGCTTTTAATTAAATTATGTAGTAGATACGCTTCGCCTCTGTAGTTTACCTTTTTTCGTATTTTGAACATTGCAGCGCTGCTCCATATACCTACAATATGTTTTAATTAGCCTCCAATCAAGCTCCAAAAGAGAGTAGGCCAGCTTCAGTTTGTTGTGATTATCATTTTACGCGCTGTGTTTCAATCTTAGAATCTGTCGTTAGCACTATGCTGCATGTATATCCCCGCGTTTCCCTATGCGACCGTCGCCCCGTTTCCTCAGACGGAGGGACGCTTGTTTCTTTGCGTGCCTGGGTAAAGACTGGTCTCCTAGTGGAGCCAGATCATGTGCGAAAAAAAAAATCTGATACAAAAGAGAAGCTCGCAAGTACTTCTTATTTTTTAGATTTGCTTACTGTCTGATCTTCACAGAATACGGAGACACAGCCACTCAATGCGTAAACGTAGCCATGGGACCAACCTGAAAACTCTTCCCAAGCGGGGTCCAAAAGTAATTGATTGATTTGTGGGGTTTAACGTCCCAAAACCACGATTTGATTATGAGAGACGCCGTAGTGGAGGGCTCCGGAAATTTTGACCACCTGGGGTTCTTTAACGTGCACCCAAATCTGAGTACACGGGCCTACAACATTTCCGCCTCCATCGGAAATGCATCCGCCGCAGCCGGGAATCGAACCCGCGACCTGCGGGTCAGCAGCCGCGTACCTTAGCCACTAGACCACCGCGGCGGGACACCAAAAGTAGCCGATGTAACGCGAAAAAGCAACCTTTTCGTAAACGTTTTTTTTTGAAGATGCATAGCTGCATTAAAATTTCTTTATCTGCTTTATCATGACAACATTAACATCAACAAACACGAGTACTTGAAACCACCATATCAGCGCTCCGCCAGAACAAACCACGACAAGAGTATCAGGCCTTTCATCTCCCGTTGCAATTCATTTAAGTATTCCTACTTTCCGTCAGTAATAGAAATATAGAATAACCTGCCACGTGATATAGTGTCCTCAGAATCTCTCGAATCATTCACTACCAATCTTGAAAAGTTTTTGGATCAGTAAGTTGCAGCGTTGTAGAATAATGGCGCAACTTTTCATTGAATGTACGTTTTGATTTGTATGCCACTAGATGTTTCAATTCTCAGATCCGTTAAGGCTTACAGTATCAATAAAATAAATAAATAAAATAAATGCCCTTCAACGCAACAAAAGCGTTTTACTGCAAAGTACTTCACTGTTGCCCGTATGGGAGGGTCGCGCACCCACTGTATTTCGTTTTTTGTTTTTTTTTTCTGATGAGGAGAGAAGGTGACTGGCTCTTTCTTTCCTTTTGATTTCGTGAGTGTACACTCTACTCAAAATCTTAAAATACTTCTTAGCACGGTTTCATCAAAAGGCAGATAGAGAACACCAGCTGATTAGAGCTTGTCTCGTGTATCAGTGCCGTTTATCTGCCACGCGTTACAACCGCGCAGTACTTTGATTTGGGCGATATCTGTATTTAAGCTTCAGTACCCATTAGCTCGAGCAAGTTGGCTCTCATTTTCATTATCTTCGTTCACTCCTTCCTACCCCGGTAACGATTAGTAATTGCCCTAAATGGGTAGCAGATATACGTCTTTGTAATGCTCACTTCCCATTTCCCCCTCTTTGTCACCAGATGCCGAGCTAAATGATAACAGCGTGCTTGAGATTTCTGGATGGTACTGCATAGTATACCAAGAATACAACAACGCTGAAGATAGAGCTGTGTATGTTTTCCCTTCTCATTCCGTTTTTGGCGTTGTTTTATTATTCGCCTGCCTAGCTAAATTAGCCGTTCTGTCTCGAAGCGAAAGAACCAGAACTCGCACTCCACGGGGAACAACGTCACGACCCTGTTTTATTTCAGTCGCGAATCCTCCTCTGAACTGCGGTAAGTGACATGCATAACACGCCAAAACATTCTCTGAAGGCTTCACGAAAGCACCCGTAGCGAAGCATGGCTTTTTGCCACCACACCCTCCCAATGAAGAGGGAAGGCACCCCTTGCACTTCGAAGAAGCTGATGCACCGGCGGTGCAGCGTATCGGTTTAGCGAGAGGCATTCCTCGGCGCCACCATTATCGCCTTAATAGTAATTTAGGAGAGCTGACGCTTGGACGATAGATGGCGCGTAGACATACATACCGGCATAATCTTTCAGCGCGTGAACATGGCGCAAAAGAACAAAATTGACAGAGATAGCACTGTATACTCTGTCCTTTTTTGCTTATGTTTTCGAACTATAACCCCTCCCCTCCACCCTCCCCCTCCCACCCCCCCACCGACAAAAAAAGAGCTGGCTATGAGTTCTGCCTTTGTGTTGCTGTGGCACATTCCTGAATGGCGATTTTTCTTCCTTCGTGGTGGTCGTTAACACGCCAGGCACAGGTGACATACTCTTGCTGATCTTAGTCCCTTACCACTACTGAGGTCACCGTCTCTCATCTATTTCCCCTTCCCTCATTGAGAACCCCCCGGAATGTAAGGAGGAACAACAGCACCCAGTGAACCTGCGGTGTTACCTTTCCGATGCCATGCAGATCTTCTCCCCAGCACCGCATCACCCCCTCTACAGGTGCGACAAAGTGGACTCAACCAGCACCGAATTCTCAAAAAAAGGGGGGGGGGGGGGAGGGGTGTCATTTGAATTGTCAAGGCACTGGGCCGTGCTCCCGACCGGGTTGCAGAACTTAGGTGCCTTTTCTCATCTTCTAACCACTACCACCAGGACCAGGTGAGTTCATTGTGCACCTCCTGTGCCTCAAGTTTGGTGGAATTCAGGCCACCACATGGGGAGATGGAGAGGGTTGAACCTAAAATTATACTTTGATCCCGCTCTCCAAAGAGGACGGACTCCTTTTCTTTGAACGACGTGGATACTTGTACATCAGGGATGCTCCGCGCGCGACACTTCCTCGGTGTTTCACCGGCTACGCTACCGAAGTCGCAGTAGTGACTGGCGGTTGATAGGATACCAGCATCGGCTTCATCGAAGTGGTGAATATTACACGTTTGTTGTTTTTTTTTCGCCAGGCGTATAGCTCGAATGGCCATGGTGTAGAAGGGTCATTTCGGTAATTTAGTTCGCCGATAAACATCTGGGTAGCTGGAGCTCTAACAACACCACTCGTTTTACCAAATATGTCGTGTTCGCTCGCACGGGCTTACATACAGCGGGAGCGCATCAGACGGAGAGACGGGGATTCGGGTGGCGGCGTCCATTTCCTTACCAGACCTGACGATAGTTATAGCGCGAGAGCAGAACGACGCCACAGAGACAAAAAGGACATGAAGTCCTTTGTGTGTTTTTTGTCTCTTTGGCGTCGTTCTGTTCTCGCGCTCTATCTAACGTCATGTCATACCAACTAGCCCAAGCTGCCACACTTCTAACTTACCAAACCGCCCGGCTAGTTCTTAACATCAGCGAAAAAAAGGACTGATATTTCCACCTCGACAACGTGTTGCGCTGTGTTTCTTCAAGAGTATGTTAGAAGTCATTTGGAGCTGTAGATGTGGATACGAATGAACAGCTTGGTAAAGCGGTGTGATCATGAATGTAACGTGCGGCGAATGTCGCCATGTGCTCGCGAACTCTATCTGTGGCTCATTAGGCTTATTTCATGTCCGGGGCGTGTTCACACCGCACGCAGGCATTATGTGCTCACTGACTTCAAGCAAGACGCCACTTACCTCTAGAATGCATGAAGATTGCGTATTTGGGCTGAAGCCCGCGAATGTGCAGTCGCTGTTTAGGTTTACTTCACAGCGCGATTCCAAGTCGTTCTCGGCGGAGCTCGGACATGTGTGTGCGTTTCTTAAAAAAGATATTAGAAGTGATTTCCAGTTATCGATGTTTTCGAATGAACGGCACGGAACGTGGCGCGATTGCGAACGTAATGTGCGGCGATTGCAGCGCCATGCCCTCGCAAACTCTCTTCATGGCTCCGCCTGTGTCGTTTTGTGTCACGGTTGTGTTCGCTAGGTACGGAATTGTATGTGTTCTAGTGACGTCATACAAGACGTCATTGACTTCTTGACTACGGGAGCTTTGAGTGTTCGTACTAAACTTTCGCATTCTGCTGAATACAAAGTTGGTGTTCAGGTTCACTTCAGAGCACTCGATTGCGTCTTTCGACCGATCCTTGAAGCATACCTTGCTTGCATAGCTTATTGCTGTTCAGCTAATTGATATTGGTAAAAGGAGTGGTGTGTGTGCGGTAATTGGAAGCTGTGCGCGAAGTACTAATGTCCCAGTTGGGAACACCAGCAACGGCAACGTCGTCATTTCCCAAATTAATCGTAAAAAGGTAGGCCATTGAAAAGTGTGAGACTGCTCAATGGACACGAGATGCAGCGTACTCTTTTTAGCTTAATCCTCATGAGATAGATTTTGAGAGCTCCTGTTGAAGAAACGGAGTGTCTAGCGTTACGTCCAGACGTAACGCTAGAAGCCCCTGTTGAAGAAACGGAGTGTCTAGCGTTACGTCCAGACGTAACGCTAGAAGCCATTGAAGTTACGTCCAGACGTAAAAATTAAACGTTTTAGAGTTACGTCCAGCATGACAATAATACAAAATCAGATAGTGAAATTACCCATATCGATCGGCAGCAGTGGTGTAGTGGGCTAACGCAGCTAGTGCAAGCCGGAGAAGTCATTGGTTCAAACCTTTCGATATGTTTTTATTTTTTTGTGCGAGTATTTTTTTTAAACAGTAAAGCATTAATGTTGCAAGAGCGACGCTTATATATGTATAAATATATCTATATATATATATTTTTTAATAAGATAGCCTTCGCGAAACCGCGTTGCTACAGCGCCGTACAGTTCTGCTGTAGCAAGCGCACCGCAGAGCGAGATTATCCCTGCGACACACGAGTAAACCTCCGAGACTGCGTAGTGATTATCAAACTCAAGGGCATATTGTGAACCACACGACGGACGTAACTTTAGCAGCTAATCATCGTTACGGCTGGACGTAACTTTCTCCTTTCGCAAAAGCTACGTCTAGACGTAACGATAGAAGCCGTTAAAGTTACGTCCAGAAGTAAAAAAATAAGACAAGTTAGAGTTACGTCCAGACGTAAATAAAGTCACGTCTACACGTGAAAATAAGACATGTTAGAGTTACGTCCAGCGTGACAACATTACAAAACTGGCCGGCTAAACTCTCCGAAACCAATCGGCAGCAGTATAGTGGCGTGGTTGGCTAACGCAGCTCAAGTAAGCGGAGAGATAGTTGGTTCAAACCCTTCAATATAGAAACACTAGTGTCACCGAAGGCCAGTACCCCCATTGATTAACAGCACTTCTCACTCGTGTAATAGAAACGTTAAGCTGGCTTCGTACATCAATGTGGCAATGAAGGGCGTACATACCCTTACTGGGCTGTACTCAAAGCGCTTCATTTAAGAACAACCGGCTCAAACCACGCAGAGCGAAGCGGCGATGCCCACTTGGTACATTTAGATACGCGCCACCGACCGCGTCGAGCTTGCTTCGCCCCGGCAACGCCTCCTCTAAACAATGCCTGGGGAATGGCTCGCCCTCCCAGCGGAGTTGGCCTGCCTTCAGTTTCCAGCAAGCGCCGCGCGGTGGCGCTCGCGACCGAGACTATTATTAAAATGCCCTATTAAAGGGCAAAAATGAAATAAGGGGGGAGGCATTTTACGATAATTCAAGGGGAAGCGCTTTACTGTTTGAAGCGAGATCGGGTTGCCTTAGAACGCGTAGTTATAAAGCAAGATTCAGTAAAGAAGAAGAACAATGCACATGCTGCGGGAAAGATAAGGAAACGGCGGAGCATGTTCTGATTGAATGTGGAGATATCCACCCAGGTGTACGTTTGGGCACGAGCCTACAGGAAGCCTTGGGTTTTAGGGACAACAATGGAAAGCTGAACACACCCGCGATTGAAATAAGTAAGAGACGGTTAGAGTATTGGTGGCAGAAAATTAGAGAGAAAGGACAAAAATAAATATTGGAAAAATAAAATATGGACAGTGTGCCGTAAATGGCAGAGAACTTAAGCTGAAAATTTACCTTTTTTTCCATTAAGATAGAATTTATCGAAGTAGAGGCATTAGGCCAACATCAAAAAAGAAAAAAGTTTTTTTTTTCGAGCCTGGTGGCATACTTGTCACCACCCCGTTATAAAGGGGACGCTCATAGCATCCATCCATTATGACGGCAGCGGGCGGTACCAGCTAAGCATTCATCTGCGGCCCATAAGGGCGCGTCAGTCGAGAATTGTTCGAGACCTGCGACTGTGCGCTACTGTTTCGGAGGCTATGCAAAGTGTTCCGTTGTTGTACCGTCCGCCACAAGTGACGCTAGCGACCCAGAACGATTTCAGAATGAAGGAGGGAAAGGATGGAGCAGCTGTTTTTTTTCCTAATGCGGCAGGCATCTTCCTAGAGGAAGCATTGGCCTCGGACGCCGCGATGGTGCTGCCACCTGTAGCCTAACATCGCGGCTACAGGCTGCTACAAGTGGCAATGCGCCACAAGTTGGCTGCGCGGGCCAACGTCTAGAGATACTTCAACAGAACACCTTTATAGATGCTGCATTGGCGCGGGCTACGGCATTAAAGCTAGGCTAATGAGGTTTTCGGACCATCAGATATTTACCCGTTGCGAACGCGGGACAGCTGTAACTACTGTTACCGTACGGGCGTAACCCTAGAACGTTTGATACATCAGCACGGACACGCAAACCGTACTTGCAGCCGCTTTTTACCACTAACCGCTTTGTGGGCAGGGTTCCATCATGATTGCTCCGCTTGTTGACCGCTTCAAGGAAGCTAACGAAAAGGCAGCACCCGATACGGTAGAGTGGCACCGACAACGTCATCCAAAAGTTCGTCAGCTGGTCTGTCTCAACAGAACTCGACACAATAAAACAACGCAGCTTTTAATACACAAGTGATTCCGGTAAATCTGAGCTTATGACCGCTTAATTCGGCGAGCGGCAGTGCCGAACCGTAGCGGATGCAAACGTCACCGTAGGACCGTGGACGTAACACAAGCAGTGGCTATAGTTATGTCTGGACGTAGCGCTACCGTTGGCTATAGTTACGGCTGGACGTAACTCCAGCCGCAGCCTTGAAGAAATTTCGCCGTCGGCAGCGTTGGCTGCGAACGAAAAATTGAGAAAGCAAGTAAAATGAAAAATAAAATTTTTGATCCCATTGAAAATTTAGCCCGGGCCGTTCGCGGGGGCAATCAAGTGTCCTACCGCAAAGCCACAATTTTACTTGCGATTGCTTCGAAAAAAAAAAATCACTACATATATGCCCTGTAGTGGAAGGAGTCTCCTTAACGCATTTTGTATTACAGATGTCATGACGAAAACGAGGCCATTCGGCGATTTGTAGGTGCACTTGGGAGGCCATCAAACGACGTAGAAAAAAAAAAGCTGTCATCGTGCAGCCATCGCTGCTAAAAACACACAGGAACTTTAAAACAGCTCTGAAGATGGACAACCATGTCCATCTTGCGGAAAACATATAACGCCTTTGCACATGCGTTGATCAAGCAAGCAGCAAATGCTAGATGATGTGCTGCCATCTGTGAGTCATTGTGAGACTCTATGGCCTCCGAGATTGCTAGAGCGTGGCGTGCATCTTGGAGGCCATGCGACTCTTGCTTTAGATCGACAACCTGTAGTACCATTCGCTCGCACCCGCGCGTGTGTGCTATCTGTAAGACATTGTGAAAAACGTGTCTCGACTACAGAAGAGCGCCGTTCTAGCAGAGGGAAATGGCCGCACTGCACAGTCTTGCTTATCATTGAGTGCCTGCGGGACATTGATGTCAAGTAGTGCCTAACAACTGACGAGCCAGAACGATGCTGACGTTCAAGCACGATCAACTGGGAGCACTACCCAGACTACCGTAAGCCAGATTCACACGAGGGAGAAATACACGGGAGATAAAAGCGGACCCTAATGACGTCAACAGGCGAGTATAAGTCCCCACAAATGTCCCTCACCAGCGCCTCCTCTATTTTATAGAGGAGGAGCTGCCCACACTCACCCGGACGAGGAGAATAGTGAGGGAGATCAGTGTGGCCAGAGCCTCCACCATATAATGGAGCGGGAGCACTGAAGAATTCTTCGACCCCCTAGGCGTACATGTCGGCAAAAATACGTCTTTTAAGGGGGGGGGGGGCTCAAAGCCGGGTTGTGCCTTGACTGGAGAAGAAGGAAGGCGCTGGTGTTTCTTGGGTGAGGAAAGTGCTGGGGAAGTGCCCGTTTAGCACTCCCTCCCCTCCCCCTGGCTTCTTTGCTGCTTTTAAGAACTTTCTTGTTTACATATATTTTTTGTGGTATGCAGACGTGGCGTTGCCTTGGTTTCACTCGCCACCGGAAGCTTTTCTTGTTGCAAAAACGAACTCGACCAAAGCGACAATCGGGCAGTGCCATTGACAACAGCTTTTTTTTCGACTACGAAATCACTCAAAGCCTCTCTGACTCGTAAAATACTACTATTGAGTCGGTAGCTAGATATTTCAGTATTTTTTGACGTTGGTTGGCTTTCTGTGAGCAAGGAAATTTTGATATCATATCATTTCCCTCATGAGAACAATCGAGAACGGAAGGGATCTAGCCAACTAATATTTGACAATTATCTGTACATGCGTTTCATGATAGCTTTGAAACACAAGGTATTAGAAGACCACTTCTGTTTTCACTACTCAAACTAACCTTAAGCTTCTGCTGCATCAGGGCAGCCGATAAGGTAAAATATGAAGTTTTTAACGTTTCCGAATGTAAAAAAAAGCAGCTTTCGAATTCTACAGCTGCCTATATCTTAAGCATCTAATCTTGAATAAATAGGCCTGTTAAAAGATTTTCGTTATAAGGTAAGACATCTACACCAGGCTGAACAAGCAGAGCAGCAGCAGTAACAACAACAAAAGCGAGAAATGTCACAGTTCTTATCGGAATAATCACTTAAAAAAAACCAAATATCCGTCCATAGAGATGGTAGCGCTCCATCACCTGCTTGAGTATCGTCTCGCACACTCCATTCTTTAGGTTAGTTTCACATACTCATCGGAAGACATTTACCGCAAGTGAGGATATTCTTCCACGAGAGAAAAGAAAAAAAAAAGTTGTTTCATCTTTCATATTCGCCATCACGGTGCACGCAAGTCCGGAGGGTAATTTGGAACAGGCACCGCCGCCGCGTTCTGCAGCCACTGCAGAGCGTTAGAAGAGAGGGCTACAATGTTGCCAGACACCCGCCCGAAATTCCGCTCAACACACTGACCCGTGACGTCGTTGTCACGTGATGCGCCATCCTCGCCTCCTCCCGGGATTTCCTCCTCGCGTGAATCCCGCTTTATATCTGCGACCCTTGATGCAGCATCTGTGTCAACTGGTGCTTGACGACGAGAGAGGCCATGGATCACCGAGGCGCAAAAGCCAGACAGCAAAGCACAGCATACTCTAGTAGAGATACGTTGTATGTCGTTGGTCTAGTGGCTAAGGTACTCGGCTGCTGACCCGCAGGTCGTGGGATCATATCCCGGCTTCGGCAGCTGCATTTCCGATGTAGGCGGAAATGTTGTAGGCCTGTGTACTCAGATATGGTGCACGTTAACGAAAATCAGGTGGCCAAAATTTGCGGAGCCCTCCACCACGGCGTCTCTCACAATCATATGGTGGTTTTGGGGTGTTAAACCCCACATATCAATCAATTAGAGATACGGCGCGCATTCGCGTTTGTGTGTGTGTGTGTGTGTGTGTGTGTGTGTGTGTGTGTAACAAAACATTAATATTATAAACAGTAATGCACTTAGCGGTTGAAAGGCGCACTAGAGGCCGGCTTTTGCTGTCGCGGTGAACTATTAAAGCTCAAGGGTTCCTCAATTTTGTTTTTCAGAGAAAAGCATTGCTTACCGACGTGGTGATGCATAAGCAGCTGAGAGTGAGGTTTAATTTAATCTTTGTATTTTTTCAGGCATGCGTATTCATACTTTCTCGGAGCAGTACTTAGTTACTTGGTCAGAAATAGCATGGCCCAGAAATGTGTAAAACTCATAATAAAGAAGCACATTATTTCAAACGCAACACACACTTTAATATGCCCTGAAGTGTCGCGAACCACCCCGCCCAGCAAGATTAGGGCGATAAAAAAAAACAATCCATCGAGGACCCTCTTTTTCTGCAATGAGACAGAGATTGAATTATCTTGCGTATCTGTTCATCGAATATTTTTATTCTCACAGTAAAGAACATATTTTGTTTCGAAAGTGCTTGCAGAAGTGTATCGGTGGGATGGACTTCTGCGAGGTCTTTTCGTGGAGCGCCGACCACAAAACCTATCGAGAACTCGCCGGCGGTATCCTACCTAGCACGCAATAGAGGCGTGGCCGACAGATGGCGACTCTTTCACGTGATAGTGCTAGGCTCTTTCTCATGATGATATAGTGCTAATGGTCAACAACAAGCAAGATTTGTAGACATTGATGGACATCTGCGGTAATGAGGGAGATAAGTTAGATTAAAGATTGAGTAAGGAGAAATCAACAGTCATGATTTTTAATGATTATGAAAGTGGGCTTAGGATGCAGAAGTTCATGCTGGAGCGAAGAGATAAATACAAATACCTGGGTGTATGGATAAGCAATGGGGCCGAGTACCTAAGGGAACATGAAATATACGTGACGACTAAAGGTAACAGGAATGCAGCGGTGATGAAAAATGGGGCACTGTGGAAATACAATATAGGTATGATGTTGTGAGAGGAATATGGAAAGGGGTCATGGTTCTTGGTCTGACTTTCGGCAATGCTGTCTTGTGCATGAGATCAGAGGTTCAAGCAAGATTAGAAATTAAGCAATGTGGAAGGTAGGCTTGATTCAGGAGCTCACGGGAATACACCAAATCAGGGGGTACAAGGTGATATGTGATGGGCATCATTTGAGGGCAGGAAAGCTAGCAGCAAGACAAATTGGGAGAAGCGATTGAGAGAAATGGGGGAGGAGCGTTGGGCTAGGAAGGTGTTCATCTACTTGTACATGAGGAATGTTGATACAAAATGGAGGAAGCGAACCAAAAATTGACGGGTAAATATTTAGAAAACAGCAGGTGCCCAAACCAAAAAGAACTATCGGTTAAGAAAAAGGTGAAGAAAATGGAGACCAATATGTGGAGAATGCGCATGATTAAAAAGTCAGCGCTAGAAATCCATCGAACTGTTAAGCAGGAAATTGCCAAGGAAAGGATCGATGATAATAGTCGGGGCAGTTCTCTACTGTTTGAGGCCAGGACGGGAGTATTGCGAACCAAGACTTTTCGGGCGTAGACACGGTATGCAGTGCGTGTGGAGAGGAGGAAGAAACTGCCGAACACCTGACAGTGCTCTGTAAAGAGCTTAACCCTGTATACTCTGTTCCAGAAGTTGCGTGCAGCAGAGAAAAGGCAACAAGAACCTTCGAACGCAGGTTTTTGCGAAGCGGGATGTAGTGCCCTATATGCGTAGCCCGTTGTTTGTCCTCGTGACTTTTGCAAGTGGTCTCGTTGGAGGATTTTGTAGCGTTAACTACACTGGCCTCGCTGAGCCATATTCGCGTGGCACTGGTCTGCGCATGCGCAATGATACTCCGCCGCCGCCACGCGCGGCTCGCCGCTGGTGTGCGCGCAATTCGACGCGCTGCGCAGACGATCAGTGGTGTCATGCACCGCTTGATTGATTTGATTGATTGATATGTGGGGTTTAACGTCCAAAACCACCCTATGATTATGAGAGACGCCGTAGTGGAGGGCTCCGGAAATTTCGACCACCTGGGGTTCTTTAACGTGCACCCAAATCTGAGCACACTGGCCTACAACATTTCCGTGTCACGCACCGCAGCCGGCACCTCCCTCGCACTCGGCCGCGGCCGCGCGCGACTCGCCACCGCTGGTGTGCGCTTTCCAGAAGAGTGCCGTCATAGCCTTAGTAGACATATGGACGCCGACGCGCGCGCCTTCCCTGTAAAGTCGCCATCTGACACTGCGCTGGAGTCGCTTGAACACACTAGCGGCGCCACGCTCTGCCGCGTGCCGCTCGCGAGACGCCGCTTTTCTCTCTTTCTCCCGCCGAGCGTCGAGGAATTTCTGCCGCCGACTCAATCGCTCCTTGCGCTATTTCTGCTGCCCAAGCAAAGCGCCAATCAGCGACGTGCGTGGTAGTCGCCATAGCAACGCACGGAGCTTGTTTTCTTTTTTTTTCGGCTGTCACTTTTCTCACGCCGTCGTTTTTTGAAGCACGCACCATGGACACCGAACGCTTTTGAGAGGAGATTAGACTCTACCCTTTCTTATACGACAAAACGATGCAGCGCACGCAAGATACCTGTTTCATGCCTTCAGTATCTCTGTACCTCCAAAGCGAATGGACCCAATATCTTCGCGGCGCATTTCGAGAGCGGCGACGCTGAAGCAACAGCAGACACGCCATCACGGTAACGTTGAGCGTTGCGCGGAGATCGTCGTCGCCTACCATTGTTCGCACGATTGCACCGTAAAGTCGGAGAGCTCAGAACCAATGCTTCCTAGTACAGGAGACGTTGTCAGAACAGACGACGAAAAAGCGCCCGAAATCTCGCGAGCTGCGAGACCGCTCGAGACTGTTGTCACGTGACTCGCGCAGATGTGGCCAGCGTGCCGCTTTTCACCGCTCGGCTGCGAAGACGCGCGTCATGCCGCGGCGGCACGCTTCCCGCTAGTGTGCTCGTACCCTGACTGGCGTTTGCCACTGTGTTATAGCCACGGGGAAAAAGAGTGCAAATGCTGCTCAACGGTGCAATAGAGCGGAGAAGCTTAACTCATCGGATCCCGAAGTAGTTGCCCGGCAAAATAAATATACATGTGCCACATAATGCGTATACCGTGTGTGTGTCATTGAAACAGCTGTAAGCATGATATCTGGAAGGCTAAGAATAATGAACTGAACCTTTGCTAACGCTACGTATATCCTGGCATAGCTGAGCTAAACCACTGCCATTTTTTTTACTTGAAGGCTTCTCTGCGTCTTGTAGCTGTGATTTGTATGACGATTTTATCGCATTTTCTGTAGAAAACAATTTTTGAGGCTCCATGGTACTGAAGAAAGAGTTCTTACATGTACGGGTTATAACATGCAAATGACGAAGGAAATAACGCTGTTCTGGCTCGTATGTGTCATGTTTTTACTTATAAAGTACTAAGGAATGGTAGGAAACTGCCTAAATTTTATGAGTAGCCCGCACAGCCCGATCGTCCACAGCGCCGCGGAGGACCCAGTCTTGGGTTGTGATTAGTCCGCGGTGGCAGGTTTGGTCACTCCGGTCAAAATGGCGGCGCCTGGTTCTCCTGTGCGATATCGTTCCCGGAGCTGCTTTCACGACAAAGGAGCGAATCAGCTGGCTCTAAATGTGTTCGGGACACTGCGTAAGGAGGACGGCAGAAATGCAAGCTTGAGCTCTCTCATTAGGAGAACGGCTGCGTTCACCAACGTCAGCGAGCATGCGCTGTGCAAGGCATGCCTGTACGAAATCCGTTGAAGCGTGGTGCTTTCATATTCAATTCGGCTAGTGCGGCGCCTTCAATCGAGACATGAGCCACTGAACCTTATCCCTCAAATATCTACGTGCAAGTATCTCGAAGACGCGCGCTTTTACGTTGCCGAGGAGAATATTTAACTGCTTTCACAATTACAGCTCACCTCACTGCACAGCTAGTTGCACAGTGTCCCGAGACGCTCTTGGCGCTTTCGCTGCAGCGCACGCCGCTAGCAGACGACAGGGCGCGGAAGGACACACTTAGATGTGCTCGCCCTCCTGATTGGTTGAAAAGGGCTGTAGCTTTAACAGTGCTGCACGGAACTTCTGGAACAGAGTATAGCTCGGATGATGGCGCAGAGTTTTTCACAGCACTCAGGTTTAGGGACGGCGATGGCAAAATAGAATTTAAACGGGTAGAAATAACTAGAAGGAGGTTATCGGATTGGTGGCTAAAATCAAGGTACGAGTGAAAATTAAATCCTTCACTGCAAAGTACTAGTCCTCAACTTCACTATTTAAAGGGAAAAAAATAGAATAGAAAAAATAGAAAGAAAAAAAATAGGTTCACTAAGTATTACGGCTAGATGGCGTTAGCTGCCGTCCTCTATAAGGGGTACAGCCATATGAATCCATCCAGCCCTCATTAGCAAAGTTCTTGCGGCTGCATGTTCCCATTGTACAAGTGCGCAGTTATCGTTTCATCACACACTTTTGACCGCTGGATCGTTTGCTGGCCCTTTAATTAAGCTGAACTATCTTGAACTCTTTCCCGCAGGTCGCATCAACCTCAAAGTCCACTTTCGGAGCCCTTTCGCGAGAGAGCAGCATCGACCAGCATGTCAAGCCTTGAACATCGAGATTGCCCCGCCGAGCTGCGCGTCTCATGCACAAAGAACGGTGACGTCAGGTGCCGGCTGCTCGAACACCGTGTGGCCATTAATACAGTGCTCTTGCGCGCCGGTCTGGAAATAATGGAGGACCACAAAGAGGCCGGTGGCGTCCGCCTTGCCGTGAACGAAAGCCTTGTCTACAGCGACCCCGCCTGGAACACGTCAGTACACTGGCTGGAAAACCCGGCTCTGGAATATGTCCACGACCTCATGGCAGATCACTGCTGTTTCACGGCGATGGAAGTGTATTCGGACGCCCCTTGTCCACCCCGGGTTATACAAGCCCTGAGACGTAGTCGCACGTTGAAACGTCTGGCCATTTTCCTTTCTGGTGATGACAAAAAGTGTCCCGCCGACATGTTCGCACTCGTCTACTCAATCAAGTCACTGGAGGAGCTCGTATTCTCGCGCGCGAGAGGCCCTAAAATTCTCCACTTTATGATAAATGGCCCACTTGTAGAAACAATACTGAAGCACATGAAGGTACTCGATATCAGGTACGTACTCGTGAGTCCGAAAAATGCACGCTCATTTCTCTGGGCTCTCATGCGCAACCACACCGTGACGGACTTGGCGGTCAACGAGACCGTGTTCGGTGCTGGACCCAGAGATCCCGGTCGACTGTTTACGCTGTACGTCGCTAGGAGAGACGCTGTCCTCAGAAAGCTCACGCTGTTCGAGAACGACGTTTGCGAAGACCGAGCTCTGTGGAGGAGACTGACCAAAGCCCTGAGCCAGGCGACCACGTTGACAGAACTCAATGTGAACCTGGAAATGAGACCCAGTATTTTGTAAGTTCTTCGTTTCTGGTTTCTCGCCATTTGCTTAGCACGTGATTTGCTTTCACTCCATTTCATACACGGAAAGTTTCCCTTTTCTTTCTCTCTCTGTCTCTTTCTCTGTTTATATAGGTATATATAGTTGAAAAATATGTAGACTCTCATTGCTGTGTATATAAAACTATGAGCGGGAGCACTTCAAAGAAACTTGATTTATTTCGTCGATGTTTCGGTCAGACCCTGACCATTATAAGTCTTGATAAAGGTCAGGCTCTAACCGAAACTTCGACGTAATAAATGAAGTTTATTACATCGAACGCGTCTAATGATGAAAGCGACGTTATGCTTGAAGGATAGAGGCGACACACAGCAGACAGGCGAGTGATTTTAGGTAACAAAAAAAAAGAAAGCGAGACAAGTCTTGTTTTGTTAGCTGGTACATGTATAATATAGACAAGCGCTTGCAGCAATGAAGGAAAAAAAGTCAGTGGATACTAAAGCACATATGACGTAAACTCACCTTACATGAGCTTCGGTTATATCAATATTTGCGACAGCGACATAACAGCCGCATGATAAAAGCTTATCGCTCGATTTGTACAAAATTTGTATTCGTGGCTTTTTACTGGCAGTGCTTATTCGGGCTGTTTGGTTCATGACTATAAAAAAACGAGAAACGACAGGAAAGGGGGCGCACTCTGTACTGGTCTCGCCGTTTCTCCTTTTCTGTGAGCTTTACCGCGGCACACTTCCGCCTCTCCACTAACAATCGCAGGCAGGCTTTCGTGACTATCGTGCTGCAAAGATACCATTCATTCGCCTTGCAAAAAACAACTTCTGTTCGCGTGTTCAGTGACGGAACTGCTCCTCCTATTGCATAAAAAAATGCTGCTCTCAAGGGCAATCTTTTATTTATTTATTTACCATACCCCCAGGTTATAAATACCATGCAGAGGGGGTGAGTAGTACACAGAAAAAAAAGTATAACAAAAGCAGAGGACATCAAAAAAGTAAAAAAGTAAAGGACATTAGCGCTCACCCAGTGAAGTAAGTTAGAAGAAATGTAGAAGAAATAAACGTTTAATGGTACAGTAGGCTTGATACGACATTTTAATTGCAGTTGTGTCACTTATATTCATTATGAAGGCAGGTATTGGATTGCGATCTACTGCTTTCCTGGGAATAAATGAGTTGGAGCTTGCAGTAGTTGAGAAATTGGTATATTATTCTTTATTATGACGCTGTTAAAGTCACTGTCGATAAGATGGAGCTGGGTTTAAGAACAAGGAGAGAAGTGCGGAGCTATGGCGGTACATTTCATGTAAATGACAAATTCGATAGCAACGGCTCCGAACCGGCTCCGAATTGGCGTTGGAGAAACTGGAAACAATGATGTTAAAACATGCGACCATCCAGCGAGCGTATATGAAAACAAGGACAACCTGTGTACTGTCATGTAGAATACACATTGAATCGTGGCTCTATACTAAAGTATTCACAATGCCATAGGTACTCGCAATTGTTGTATATACCTGATGTAGTTGTGTATTTGCACCTCACAAGCAGACAATTTAGGGTACATGCGTGCGAGACCTCTTAGTTTTGACTGGTTGCTGCTGTGAATGTTTGATAGACGACTGATTACATTTATTACTTTCATAAGCTTTGGTGGTCAATATTTTAACAGGAATAAGCATTTCAAGTGTTATATAATGTAAATGCCAGGTTAAAAGTGGTAGCAGCGTTAGTACAGAAGCAGCAAGAGCTGGCCGGGTATGCGGGCAGCGTCGCAGCAGCAACCAGGCAGTCTTAGCTCGCGCCAACGTGTCGATGTCGCTGCAGTTGTGGGCATTCGTCTTCACCACAATGAAGTCATTTAAAGCATATCATTTTGTAAAATTGCAACGCTGGCTATTTTCGCAATATATGAAAAAACACTTCCTGTTCAAACAACATCTATCTGCCTAGTTCTGATTCTAGCACGTTGCAAATATAACTACATGTGCAGGGTGTTCAATAATACACAATAATAAATATAAGAGGCTTAATTGATAAATTGCACTACACGAGTCAAAACACAATAGCTCTGGCAGGAGGCATTTTTTTCTGCTCCCGATTTCGCTCCGAAAATGAAAATGTTGGTTTCATCACTGCATGATGTTTTTTTTTTCTTTTCAGCGCTGCAGTGACGGCGGAGTTCGCCCAAGTGGTTCGTCGGTGTAAGACCCTGCAGTCGTTGCAACTGCCTTGTGCCTTCGTCTATCGCTCATGCACGATTCCGGAGCACCGCACGATGCCGTGGATTGTCGCCCTGCGGCATAACCGCAGTTTGAGGGAGCTTTACATTTCCGTATTCGGCATGAGCGAGGTGCAGTTCCGAAGTTTGCTCAGCGTTATCGCGGAAGGAGAGACGTTGAGGAAGGTAGTGATCCAAGATTCCCAGTGGGTCCTGAATCTCGGAATGCTCTCCAGGGTGATACGAGAACTCGGAATGTGCGATCGCATTAGCTTCAGGCGTCTTGAAATCATACACCTCAACTTTCCAGAACTCTCAAAAATTCCGGATCTTTCGTGCGTGAAGCTCGAAAGGCTCGAAGTTCCGCTGAACGCCTTTCACCCCTTGGAGCCGCTAATGGAGTACGCCAACATGTTCTATCGCCCCGGAACACTGACGGAAATAACTATCGGCTGTATGCTGTTCAGAAAACAGCCTGCATTGGAAAACGTTCTTATGTTGCTGGCCAAATCGTTAGCATTGACTCATGTGGTAATCAGCGTCTACGATCACTCGTGGAGGCACCTATGTGGCGGATGCGCCGACGTCTTTGACCGCGTGGTCTCGGCACTGGCTACAAACCCCCGCATCACCACGATGTGGCTGCCTTTCTTCCCGTTGGAAACAACGCACCTCGACACTCTGTGCAACAGCGCCCGCGAGCACCGAAGCCTCACCGTGGTGAAGTTTCGTTCCTGCTATAGGGAGTGGAAACAGCCATCGGCAGACTTCCCAGCAGCTGTCATGAGGGTAAGACCCATTCGTCCATGCCTACAACTTCTCTCTCTCTCTCTCTCTGTATGTATTGTATAAGGTGAGTGACAACTTGTGGACAGATATTCTCTGCAACATTTACCAGACAGTCGGGGTTTTCGATGATACGTTGCCGCCATTCGGCTCTTTCATTTTTAGCGCTTCCACTGTCATCTGCCGTTTTGGTAGGGCTTTATTAGGGGTCGGCACAACCAGTACTGCGAGAAGCAAGGCCTCTGGAATGAAGAGATGCTTCGTGGTTTTTCCGCTGAGGGAAGGCCGCATTTCTGCGTAAGTGCAGTGCTCTCTATTGAAGGGAGTAGCATATTTCACACACGCCCTCCCCCTCCTTTTTTTGGGTCAAGTACTAAAAGAAAGGAGTGACGCAGCCGATATTATGATGCACTGTCTGAAAATGTGGCAAATGTACCAAGTGTACTTACAAGATGCACAATACCAATTTCAAGAAGTCAGATGAATGAATATGTTGTGTTTGTTTGAGTTTCCGTATTTATTCGTAATTAGCAAGTAAATTAGCAAGTAAATTGGTGTGTATTTATTGTTAAACAAGTCGTTTCTCTGCGTTGCACAAAAAGTAATAAATCAAAGGCTCAAGTTGTGAGTGCAAACGCTCTTGCGATGCATTCATTTCGAGAAGAGGAAAATGACACTCGACATTTGTCCAGGCAGGTGGCGCGTGAAACGGCTTGTTGGAAACTCTCATGCCTGCACCAAAGTGATTGGTTACAGTCATATCAATCACCCATATTTAAAACATTCAAATTCACGAGCGTCAATATAGCGACACCACATTAGGTAAGTATGCACATATATACTGCCATGAATGAGAACGGCTGTTATGCCTGCGAGTCAACAGCGAACGGCCGTGCCTCTGAAAAAGGCAATCTGTGTCAAGGCCAGCCGTGAGCCCGCCTGACGCGATCAACAACTCAACGGTGTAGCACGCCACGGCGCCTTTCTGTCGGCGCCTCTCTGGCGTGCACGTGCAGTGAGTCAGCCTCGGCAAGCGACCCGTCGAGTAAACAACTGGCGTCTTCATGTCTGGGGGTCTGACGCATTGCGCGGCGACCCCATTGGAGGAGTCTGCCCTGTCGACCAGCGGCGCTTCTGATTGGACATTTTGGTTGGACCCGGTGCTTATAAAAGAAGCCCTGCGGCGCGTCGGGATCGGCGGTCCTAGGTGAAAGCTGACATGTGTGTCAGAGCGAACCCGTTTTAGAGCAGACCTATGTGTTAGAGAGGAGAGCTCGGCTCTTCGAGTCTCTGTCGGCCCCAGTGCCGTATTTGTAATGCCTCTGTATATATGCTGTACATAAACCTTGTTTAACTCACCGTCGTCTCGTCCGCTCGTCTTATCAGCTCTGCGCAGAAGCAGTCGCGAGCTGATAAACATACGCTACCAAACGGCTGGTGACCTTCCCGGCGGAGTTGGAAGCAGTGGCGCCTTCGGGACCGTGTTGGCGTCGCCGTCTTTCGCAACACGGCTCAAACACACAACGAGCAATGGCCGCTAGCGGCAACGCAACAAGTGTACGCTGTTCGCCAAGCTCAAGTGAAGGAGCGTTTGAATGTATCCCCATGCCTTAGTAATGTGTTTGAAAAATATTCGTAGCATTAACTCCAAAGGTTCGTCTAACAAGTCCTATACTGTTATTTGCTTATGGATACAGGCTCTTTCCTAGCCTCTTTTAGATGCGGAAGCATCTTATACTCGCGCCTTGTAGTGCGCCGTCCGCGCCGTTCGCACCGCTTCTCGAACATTCGACAGCTGACGCGCGCGCATGCGCCGTCGCGCAGTCGCCCACCATCTGTGCCGCGCGCGCTTCTTCTTCGAGAACATTCGACAGCTGACAGCGCATGCGCCGTCGCGCCGTCGCCATCTGTGCCGCGCGCGCGCTTCTCCTTCGAGAACATTCAACAGCTGACAGTGCATGCGCCGTCGCGCTGTATATATACTCAAGGTCGGCGCTCGCTCGCTCAGTTGCTGCTCGTCGGTTGGTTTGTACGGCGCGTCGACGTCCAAGGTCGCAGTGAAATGAATTCCAACGAATCCACAAACACAATGATCGACGTCCCTTCGACCAGCGCCGCCCTTTCGCATACGTGTGTACGTGTTCACTCATTTAACACCCCCTCCTACAACCACGTTAACCAATTTAGCCATCGACCCAAGTAAGTCGCAATTTAACACCCCATTTCACAACCACGTTAACCAATTTAGCCATCGACCCAAGTAAGTCGCACTTTAACACCCCGTTAACCAATTATATGCTCCGCATCCTCCTCAGTGTTCCCCCGAGGGAAGCTGCAGGCAATTTTTTTTGTTCAAGGTTTTAGAGTACACAAGTCGTTTACACAAACGTAGCCACCATTGCTGAACGGGGCATAAAACAATACGCGTCGGTTTTGCTTGAGGCAAATAAAGGGTTGCGCTTTTCAGCACGCAGACGGCGGTCTGATTGCCGCCTTAATAGAGTTATCGTAGATAGCCCCTTTAGGTAAAAGAAGCATATAAGGTAACTGCACGTCATGAAAGCAAGAGTTTGAAAGGGACATTGCTTAGTGCAATAAAAATAAAGAAAAGAGCCAACGCAAGAAAAAAAAGAGAACTTGCGCGTTGGCAGCTTAGATGAAGACCTTTGCTGCCCTCACTTTCTCGATAGGGCAGAGGCTTCTGAATTTACTTCGTCATCTATCGGCCTCCTCATCTATCGCACCCTTCTGCTATTTTATTTTCTGTTTGAATGTCTGTCAATCGTAATCATCTATGCCTATATCCGCAACTTTCTACCAAACATTGCATTCGCAGTTACAAGACGTGGTGCGCCAGAACGCCTCCCGCATGAGTGCTGCGGTGAAGTACGTCCAGGGCGAAATCACCGCTGATGGAGCGAGAGCCGTAGAAGAACTGCTCGACCAACCGCAGCTGTTGGAACGAGTCCGTGACGAGGCCGGGGTTACCGACGCCAAAGCCAAACAGATGGTCAAGAAGGCCGGGAAGAGTGTACAGAACATGGACATCCACCGTTTCCTGTGGCTAACCGGCGTGGTCAGTAAGAGACGAGCCTCGCGTCACGACACCGACGCCAAAGAGTTCCACATCCTGGACTTGCCGGTGGACTGCTGGCTGCACATCCGCCAGTTTCTCAAGCTTAAGGACGTCGCCTCCGGTTGACAAGCGACGGCGTCCTTTTTTGCAGTTCCTTTGAGTGTACTACATGTGTATGTTGAGAAGTTTTGTGCATAAATGGGTTCTGACCCGACAATTCTGTGTTGTCTTCTGTTTCCCATTTTTTGTTAAATGAATGGAGAGGCCCTCAAGAGCCTCGAAAATGTTCTCTCGTAAGCGCGACTGCAGACTGTCAGCTGATCAGTACTTTTATTTAAAAAATCGGCAGGTACCACGTATACCTTGGGAATCGGTGATATGCGAAGCACGAATGAGAAATGTTGATATGCCACTTTTGAATCAGCACAATGTTACGAGGTGGAAGTAAGTAAGGCCGTGCATGACTTCCGTGTCATGATTATCATGTTTGGATGTGTCCTTTATCTTCGTAATCTATTTACGTCACGTGATACCAAATTTAGTATGTGTGGAGCTAGCGAAACGGCCACGAGCACGCTATGAGAATGGTATGTTGTCATGTTCTTAGATGACACGCCTGTCGCGATTATCATGTGTCCACAAGTCATATATTTCGTCATCCATTGACGTCACGCAACAACAAATTTGGTATATGTGGAGCTAGCAAAATGGCCTCGAGCGCATCATGAAAGGCCCCGTATACTCCAATGTAGCGTTGACGCGCGCGCACGCTGGGCACAGTGACTACGTTAGCACAACGCGAGCACTCTATAGTTTGACGCCAGGTGCGACCAGCGTCCGTCGGCGCGGCCCGACGGCAACCGGTGCGAAACGCGACATGCTGCATTTCGCGCCGATGTGTTACTCAGTCAACACTACGTCTCCCTCTTTTCGTGACAGAGAGATGCCAGCCGCGCTGAAACGCGCATGCGTCAAAGCAACGCAGCGCGGCGCGCGCCTGCGAGTATACGGCAGGATCGGCGCCTGGTGTGGCAATGCCGGCGTGACAAAACGAAACGAATGCCGGCGAGCACGCGCACCGCATCACGTCGGAATGTATTAACGCCTCGACTGACATGTAGTCAGGTTCTCCCATGACACGCACCTCATGATTATCCCATTCACACCAGTCACATACCTTCGTTATCCATTGGTGTCACGTAACACCCAATTTGGCATATGTGAAGCCAGCGAAACGTCCGCGAGCGCATCTTCAGTGTGGCATGTAGTCATGTTGTTACATGACACGCGTGTCGTGATTTTCATGTTAAGAATGTGTCATTTACTTATGTCGTCCGTTCGCGTCACGTAATACCGAGTTTGGTACGTGTGAAGCTAGCGAAGCGACCGTGAGCGCATCATGAGCGTAGCATGTACTCAAGTTGTTACACAACACGAATCACGTGTTTATTATTTTTGCACCAGTATCATAGATTCGTCATCCATTGACGTTCCTTAATACAAAGTTTGATATAAATGAAGCTAGCGAAGCGGCCGCGAGCGCATCATGAGCGTGGCATGTAGCCATGTTACATGACACTCATGTCATGATTTACATGTTAAAGTCTGCCGCTTGTGTACGCCATGCAATCTTGTCATACCATACTAGTTTTGCAACCAGATGCTGGCCACGGTGGCATATTTTCGAGGCACGTGTACTTGGGTAGTCGGAATTTCCTGTTCCCTCCACTGCTGCGTCGTATTCATATCAGAGATATGAGGCATCGAATTCCATCAGTTATGTTGTTATTGTGCGATTTCTTTAAGCTAGTTTTCGTCGCTGCTGAGCGTGATGTCATTACACGGCATGAGCCTTACGTTACTTCATAGAAACTGGACATAAAGTTGCCCAACGTCATCAGGATTGGCGCTGTAGACTGGCGTCGCAGCAATGTCGATGTCAGTAGATGCGCCATGCGAAAACTGAGTTGTTGCGTTAAATAGCTGTCAACAGGCGGGTTGTTTGTGATATGGAAGTACCACGTGCACGGAGACACTGCAAGGAAAAACATGCTTGGTCAAGAATCTTCATGTGGGGGAGTAGACTCCAGTTTAAATGCGAAGCGTTTCTTAGCGAACTTCGGCGACATTAAGCGCATCCATCCATCGTTCCATCCGTCCGTCCGTCCATCCATCCATCTGTCCGTCCACTCATCCATTCATCCGTCCGTCCGTCCATCCATTCATCCGTCCGTTCATTCATAAATCCATCCATCCATTCATCCATCCGTCCGTCTATCCGTCCGTCTATCCATCCATCCATGCATCCATCCATCCATCCATCCATCCATCCATCCATCCGTCCATCCATCCATCCATCCATCCATCCATCCACCCGTCCATCCATCCCTCCATCCATCCATCCATCCATCCATCCATGCATCCATCCATTCATCATCCATCCATCCAACCATCCATCCATCCATCCATCCATCCATCCATCCATCCATCCATCCATCCATCCATCCATCCATCCATCCATCCATCCATCCATCCATCCATCCTTCCATCCAATCTATAACGGAAGTCATGTATGGCATCATTTACCTCTACCTCGTAACATTGTGCTTATTTTGAAGTCACATATCTATTTTTCTTATTCGTGCTTCGCATATCATCGATTCCCACTGTACGTGGGATCGGCCAATTTTTTTTACTCGTTATTTTCAAAGTGGGTGTGATACGAAGACTGTATGTGTACTCGGATGTAGTGGTGCATCTACCGAATGTTCTTGCGAGTCTCAAGAAACCACCAACTCAAGGTGTCACTTCCATTCATTTGGCAGTGCCGATTCCGAGACGGAAGTGGTGCGGGGGTATTGCGCCGTTCTGTGCCAGTCTGAGCTATTGCGCCACGATGCATGCCCATAAACGGCAATGTGTTTGTACAGCGCCAAATTCGGCAGTCTTATCATCGACCGACCAACCCACGTTGGATACGCAAAGGACGCAGCGGCGTTTATATGACGCGTAGTTTTAGTCACGTCGTATTTCGGTTTAAGCAGTGCTTGCACCAGGCGTGAACTTGCGTGAATCTGCATCCGTGAATGGACGTTCATTGCACATCTATGCAGACACATCCAGTGAGTGAGTGAGTGAAACAACTTTATTGACGATCCGGCATAAAGGGAAAAGGGGTAGGGGGATTAAAGCGAGACACTAGCGTGCTCGGACGTCCAAGAGCAGCAACCTACTCGCGTCAATTCCATGGGGGCGCCGCTTTCGGCCACTGGCGTTCCAGGATGCTAAGCACGTGCTGGACCACGTCTCTTTGGTTGCCTGGCTCTCGGCTGATGATTTTGCTGCTTATGGCAGTTGGCATTACTTCTTGGTTACCCGGCGGTGGTGCACAGTCCCAGAGGAGGTGTCTCTGGGTGGCTCGCGCCTTCTTGCAGTGTTGGCATACATCAGTAGTGTAAACCTCCGGGCAAACGTGCTTTGCCCAGACGGGGGTCCATATGGCTTGTATTTGCAGCTGCCGTAGTGTGACTGCTTCGCTGCATTGTAGGTCTCGTTGAGGCGGTGGGTAGAGGCGTCTGCTCGTTCTGTACCACTGCAGAACTATAGCAAGACCGGACACCAAAATTACCGCCAAGTGGTTTCCTGCGCACGCCGGGGAGCTTGACGTGGGCCCAAACCGCAACGAGGAGGCAGATACGGAGGCACACGCGCTAACTAGCCGCGGGTCTCTGTCAACGCATTCCTCGGAGCCGCAACGACCCGATGCCGAAGACGGAGAGTATTTCATCACAACCTATGCAGACACATCCACGAATGTTCTTGCAAGGATGTGCCATGCAACGGCACCTTTCTCGCTGCTAACTATATAGTAAAGCATGACCATCACTAATCAGAACGAGCGTCGCCGATTCGCTCTTTCACGCTCCGCGTGCATGCGATGCGGATAGCGCGTGGATGGGCCCCTAATGCGCAGAACAGACAGGTGGGAAAAGCACGCAGTAAGATACAGTAACCAAATTAATAAAGCTTCCCGAAAAAAATGAAATTAGCTCTCATGGAATAGTAAAGGCTAACTTTACATACTTCGTAGAAAGTTTCATTCTATATACAGCAGAATTAAACAGGCTAAAAATGACGATTCCAGCGATCTTGTCCAGTTCGAGTTAAGCGCGCTGCGGATTTATCGTGGTCAAAAATAAAAAGTAAGACCAGAATAAATCCTTATAGACGGTCCCTGACACTTGAAAAAGAGGCAAGCGGTGGAACATGGAAACATTTTTGATGGAAACTATGTGCGACCTCAACAGAGTGCGTTCCCGCCAAACTATATAGAGTCAATGGGCGAACGCGGTTCCGCCAAGCATCCAATCACAATTTACGGCAGCGACAAAAAAAAAATGTCGGCCGGATACGACATCCACGATCCTTACGTATTCGTGGATGTCGAACAAGCACATCGTTTTCTCATGCGTGCGTGATGTCTACCTCTTCGTAGAAATAATAATAACATCTGGGGTTTTACGTTTCAAGACTGCCATATGGCTATGAGAGATGCCATATTGAGTGGAACATTTCATGCCATATTGGATGGAACATTTCATTCCACATTGAATATTGAACATGTCATTTGGCTCGGCCCAGAGTTTGATGTGCAAAGAGCAGCGATGATACGCACCTTGCAAAAAGGCTGTCATACGCACCGGACAGTTGATGACGTCATTTTTTCGTGAAGGACCCGCGGCAACAAGGAGGAACGTGCAACGAATTTTGTTGGTCTTCCTGCGTGACACTGGGCTGTCTGACACGTGGTGACAATTTCCAAATTCAGGAGATGCTCAGGCGGAACAATTGCCGGCCATGCAGGCCAAGCTAACCCCGTCTGCTGCAACACCGCCATATTGAATGGCTCCGCAAAATTTGAGCACGGAGTGTTTTTTTTACGTGCACTGACGTCACAGAGTCCACGGGCCCATACCGTTTCGCCTTCATCGAAATGCGACCATGGCGACTGGAATCGAACCTACCTCCTTTGGGTCAGCACCATAGCCACTGTTCCACAGCGGTGGACACTTCATAGAAACATAGCACTCTCGGGCTAAACCAAGTGTCGAGACTCGTTCGCTGGATTCCGTGCCGACCGGTTGCGCCCTCGCGATCTCCGACGTCAGCGTAACTCTGGCCGAGTGGGCTGGCCCTACGTCATCTCCTGACGCCGGTCTTCGACGACAGCGTAGCTCTGAACTATACTGGACTTGCCCTTACGCCATCTCCTGACGCCGACAAGAGCTCTCGCAAGTGGTGCCCCGTCCTTAAACTCCTGTGACTGTGTTTCATTCTTTCCTACCTCTCCTATGTCCTCGATATGTCCTCGCTCGCTGGCCCAGCGCATCTCTCTCTATATATACCTTTACTTTTATTCTTTTAATCCCTCCTCACCCCCATTTCTTGTGAGCTAGTGTTGAGGTGTCGCACCTTGATGCAGACTGTTACGGGGCTCGCTTTTCTCTCATTTTCCCTCTTATAACCACTTATAAACCAAGAGTCCGGTGTTGGTGTTTAATTTGCGATATTATTTCCTAGCTTGAAACCGAGAGGAACCCGCTTCAGCTTTTTGAAATAAACGCCATTTAATTTTACTGTGCAGCATACTGTATTTATCCCTTTTCCCGCAGAACCGCCTCCAAAGAATTGACGACTGAATATGCCACAAAGAGACACCTTTATCAAAAGAGGGATATGTTATTGGGGCACAGCCTAGGTTTTACTTGTTATCGCGAAAAAAAAAATGTTACCGGCACTTTTTTTTCTTTTGTCACTTACATGACCTGGGCGCATAGCTTAATCGCTACTTTGAGAATATCACGCCTGCAAGAAAAAAAGTGAAGTCTCAAGAGATTCGGACGCTCTCCTCCGTTTTGTTACGGTGGAAAACAGTTTCATCACGAATTGTCTGGTATGAAAATATAACTCGTTTCAATCACACGAAAGCTAATTCATAGGGATACGTGAAATGCCTTTTGATTCGAGATCCCTTGCAAACCACGTATCAAATGGTACCGATCGAAGTTTGAAAGTGCAGCCACGGAAAAAAAAAATCTTCTCCAAGCACCAAGCGATGTTAACGATGACCCTCAAACAGGTTCCGCAGTTTCCGGTATACAGTTGGCGTGGAACGAGCTATTCATATCGGGACAAGTTTCTATGCTGTGCCGTGCCGACACTAGGCCGTGATTACTGAAATTCAAACGGAAAGTTTACTTTCTAAAATGGAACTTGTTCTGGTACAAGCATGCGCATATATTCGTCGGCAGCATTTTCTCTCGGGTGGGGTGCGAACAATTGTTGCATCACTGTTGAAGGAGGGTAAAAGCACTGGTGTATTATGAGTGTTAGTGGAGGGGAAATCACTTTGAGGCTTTAGGAGGACAAGTGCCCGTTTTTTCCGAATGCGTAGTTACCGCCTTTAAGAACAGGTTCCTGCTTCCCTCGCGACGTTCTACATGTAGCGCACTTGTGAACGCGATGTCGCACTTGCCAGGAATGGTGGTGGTGGTGGTGGTTCGAAGTGAGGAACAAAGACACCGACACGGTGCAATGCCTGCAGGAATGGTCTCTCGTCTTCGTAGTGCGGCTAATCACCGGCACACAGCAAAAGCCTGGGTTATTGAGCTATATTCCACGGCTAGCATCTGCTGCAGAAGCCAGCGCTGTCCAGCTTGCGACGATAGTACATTCCTGTGAGTGAAGAATGGGACAATTAGCTACGGACCGGGGATGATTTTCTGAGCATCCAGAACACCTTGACCCTGTTTTGGGACAGTGGGGGTAACGAAAACGCTTTCGCGAAGCCGGAAACTAGTTTCTTCGAGTTCTGGTGCACTTGCACCTCTAGAATGTAGCTTTGCATTCCGCGTCATGGTTGCTTGGAACGTGCTCAACAATGAGATGAAAGCTCAAAAGCGATGACAAAAATGTCCACACAGCTCTAGCAAAAAGCGAACGAAAAATCGAGCTTGTTCTTTCGCAGTCAGCTTACTTTGAGAAACATTTATTTATTTATTTATTTATTTATTTATTTATTTATTTATTTATTTATTTATTTATATGTGGGGTTTAACGCCCCAAAACAACCACATTATCATGAGAGACGCCGTAGTGGAGGTCTCCGGAAATTTCGACCACCTGTAGTTCTTTAAGGTGCACCCAAACCTGAGTGCATGGGCCTACAGCATTTTCGAATATACATTCCTTGAGAAACCTCGCGCGCAGGAATTGAGCCTAATGAGAGCTATATGTGGTCGAGTGTGCGAATCGGTGGTGCCTGTCAGAGCTACGTGGTGCCAGCTAAATTTCGCGCTAATGGTTTGGGAAACTGGAAAATGTAAACCAGAGGCTTTTATACATTTGCAGAAATCAGCAAGGCGTATTTCCTGCGAGGTTGTTTTCCAACCAAAAGCTCTCGTGTACGGACCAGTTTTCACGCTCACTGAGCTTTTACGGCTCCAAATTCCAGTGAAAGCACGAACCGACTTGCCCCTGCCGAGTATTTACCATGAAGTTGTTGGCCACGTTGCACCTGTCGTTCGCAAACGAGGGTGCGGCGGAAAGCTCGAACACAATGAGGAAAAAAAAAAAGCAGTCTGTGAACGAGAGGCTTTAGTTGGAAAACAACCTTGCAGAGAAGCCGCCTTGCAGATCCTTGCAAATGGTAAATTATACCGAAATAATAGGGCAATAAAACAGGAGGGAATGTCGAAGAAAAAAGTTAATAATTAGCTGATTTTCTCCATGGTACAAAAGGAATGAGCGATACTTTAAAAACTACGATTTTTAGGAATATTTTCTTCTGGTTCGTGCATAGCCAGTGCGTATATTCCATCAGCAACTTTTCCTCCATATCCTCCAGTGCCACAAATGTTTTAGAAAGTGCTCAAAGCAGATCTGTCACCCACCCTTGCAAGATTTAGTGCAGAGTATATTTTTAATAAGCAGTTGACCCTTTTATTTTAGGAACCCCTGCTTCCTCAAGGAAGAACCCCTGAGGAAGCAGGGGTTCTTCCCCTGCTTCCTCAGGGGAAGAACCACCTACTGCAAATATTGTCAGTGAATTATTGATGCTTTGAAAAATTGTAACGGAGTTTGCTTGATCATATCGACATTGAAGTTATCTGGGCTCTGTCTTCAAACTGCAGAAAAAGGTTGTTATTTCAGTTTTGTTTGTGAATGTTTTATTCGAAAGCAGATCACTTACTCAAAAAAATACTGAAAGACAGCAAGCTTTCTACAGGAAAGAGCGTTTACTTTTTTTTCAAATGCTGCAATAGTCCCTGCCACACAGACTAAATAAATTTAACTTTGTCCAGTCTATTCTTAGTTAGCTGATGCAAAAAAAAGATAGATTTCTTCGTATTTTGCTCATTCCTACTTTTCTATTTCTTAAAAGAGCGCAATCTTGCCTACATGTATGAAATATTTATTGCCACTTTCAACTATGTACTTTTGTTGTCTGTTTACTGTTTTAGTTGACCTCAAGATTGCTGTCACTTTTTTCCCCTTGTTTTGTTGGGATGTGGGGCTATAGTCAAGCTGCGTTTGTAACGCAGCCTTTTTCCCGCATTCCATACCGCCCATTATATCTTTGTCGTCACTTAAAAAAAAATCAACGTCGATGTGTAACTGCGTGGTAAAAATAATCTTCACACTTCAAATATCAATAGACCTTTTTCAAGCAATCCCAGAATGCCCCACCAGCGCGCGGAGCGAGCCGGCTGTTTCACCGCCAACTGCTCATTGGCGCCGTGCGAGCGCGAAACGAGAATAAGTTGTCCCCTCCTGTTGGTAATCATTAAATCCTGAACCCTACATACGACCTGCATGTATATCTACGCACTAAATGAAAAAGGAATAACGCAGTCAGTGTAGGTATGACTGGGAGGATGTACATCGAGCAGCGGAGTGGCATGCCTGCATTTACGCACATTTACAGCACTTACGTCTCCATTGAAAATGCGGTCATCGCTGCCGGGATTCGATCCCACAACCTGCGGGTCAGCAACCGAGTATCTTAGCCACTGAGGTGGGACAAGACCACTGTGGCGAGACAAGTTGGTACATATAGTCTTGGTGGGAATACCAGCAGCACCAAATGAAGCTGAGGAAGTCGAGAAGATAAATTCTTCTTGTCCTTGTCTTTTTCTTCTTGTCTCTGTTTTTTTTCAGCTTTGTTTGATGCTGCTTGTATTCCTACCAAGCCTACCTGTTGCATTGAAGGAAATTTTCCAGAAATATTTGCTGATGGAGCGATATGGCACATGGCACCACAGAAAGTTCTTTAGGTATAGGTTCGCTTAGCGAGCAGCTCCGGTCACTCGAGTAAACAGAAAAAAAAAAAACGGCAAGGATATGTGTGGTATGTTAAATAAGCGCAGGAAAAGAATTTGAAGATACCCTTGTTTTGGGGGCTTTCGTTGAGGGCCCTTATTGTGCAGACTCCTTCACACCTTGCTTGATTGATATGTGGAATTTAACGTCCCAAAACCACCATATGATTATGAGAGACGCTGTAGTGGAGGGCTCCGGAAATTTCGACCACCTGGGATTCTTTAACGTCCACCCAAATCTGAGCACACGGGCCTAAAACATTTCCGCCTCCATCGAAAATGCACCCGTCTCAGCCGAGATTCGATCCCGCGACCTGCGGGTCAGCAGCCGAGTACCTTAGCCACGAGACCACCGCGGTGGGGCTCCTTCACACCTTGCTTGCGGCCACAGCCGAGAAAGACTTCTGACATTTATTCTTTGCGTTAGTCGGGTCAACACTGCCGATGACAGGTTTTTCGTAACGCTCACGCGTTAAAATTGCCCATGTGTGTTCTCGTTGTTCCTGAGCTCTAATCTTTGTTTCCTCTGTTACTTCCCTCCTCCTGAAAGAGCGAGGAGGCGTTGTGCCCGTCCAGATGGCACTTGCCAGCTTGCTCTCTCCCTCTTTTCTCTGTGTCCTTGTATATCTGTGTATGCAAATGAAGTAAATAAATAAATAACAGATAGCAAGTGTCAATACACTGTGGCGCATACCCACATACCAGAGGCACGTACCCGGCCGCAGGTATGCGCCCCTGTTTGGCGGGAAGTGTTGAACGACGTACGCGACGGGATTAGGGCGTCATTCATTTCTTGACCAGTGGGCCATATTCGTCAAACCAGGTCACCTTGCCATACTAATCTTGGTTCACGCCAAGGGGGTGATCACGAGGGCACACGGACGTAAGCGAATAGATAGATAGATAGATAGACAGATAGATAGATAGATAGATAGATAGATAGATAGATAGATAGATAGATAGATAGATAGATAGATAGGCGCCGTAGTGCTCACAGTTCGGAAATAAATAAATACACGAACAAGAAGGAAGAGAGCCCGCACACGCGCAAACTAAGAGCAAATTTTATTTTCAGAAAAAAGATAAATAAAAGGCAAGGAGGACACGTGCGTATGATAACAAGTAGAGGTTTCATACTCAATCTCGAGTTTATGCCGGTTCACCGACGGTCATGCGACACATTCTTTCTTTCTTCTTGTTCGTCCTTTTTTTTTGTCAAGTCCCACCCACAATGCAATATCAACTTGCCCAACACCCGGTCCTTCTAAGTTACATTTTCACCCACCATTACACTGAAAGTATACGCAGGGTGATTTTGGCCGCCTATCCCACAAACTTCGGCTAGGTATATTGCGTAAAAGTTACGCGTACTAAGCAACTTATTAACGAAAATGCCGAGCCATCGGCCATACCTGGAATAACTCCACGTCGAACCCTTTGTGAGTGTCGATCGCAGTTGCCAGGACAAAGCGTATTGGATGTCCTCATATCCGGAGTCATTATAAATGGCCGAGGGTGCGATGCTTGCGGGCGTTCTGGCTGGGAGCATCCAAATGTCCATTTCCCAACTTGAACTTTCACCAGTTTCAGTTTCACTGTGCTACAGTTCTTCGATAGTACTAGCCACGATACCCTGTTGCGCATGTCGGTGCAGTCGGCGCCCTTGTCACAGTAAGCACATAGACCACCACGTACGTCAGTGCCGATGAGGCCGCCAGCCCTGCAGGTCAACCAGGCACCGAAGGGTGGGCCACTAGCCGCAAGGCAAGACACCTCGGTGATGGTCCGGGTGCCTCGGCGACAAAAAACGTTTTGCAGAAGGCGAGAAACACCTTGGTGCTCGGGAAATGTAAGCCGAATGAACTTCAAGGAGCGAAATTCCGGCGAATCGGGCAGTTTCTCTGCTACAATTTCCTGCTCGAATGAGACAATGCTGAGGGTCTCCTCGCAAGTCAGCCAGTTGAGAAGCTTTTAACGAGACGTTTAAATTCTTTAACGTCTCGCTGCCTTGCACAAGCCCAAATACACTGTGCAACTGCGTCTAGCCCACTCCCGCTATGAAATGTAAAGATGTAAAGGACACGCGATTCCCGGGCCACCTTCAGAGCGTAGATCAAGGATTGCGGCCAGCGCATATCGACGCATTCCTTTAATCTGAAGTCAGGTGATCGGCGTGATGTTGGCAGCCGCAAGCGTCGCAGCTTGGCACACCCAAGAACGATCTGAATGAAGCCTTCGCAGATGGTGGTGTTGGGAAACACGTGGACAAGATAGGTTGTAAATGTGCAAAAACCACTTTTCGTTTTTTTCTGTGCGACATGAGTGATCGCGCTTGCGCAGTATAGAGTCACGTGCTCTCGCACGCAGACGGGCGACGGCAGCGCCGCTTTTGCCACCTGGCGGACATCCAACTAGAAATAAATCACAACCACACTCTAAAAAAATATCGAGTAAAAAGGGTGTCTTTTTGTCCCACAACAATAATCGTCATCAGGCTTGCGCGCGCTTCTTTTCTTGAAAACTCGGCGCTGGCGACTTTCCTATCGAGAATGCAATGTAACCCTGATAATGGGCATGTCGATCGTGACCGGAATGGACCGGGCGCGGGGCGATAGCGCAAGGATGGAACGCAATATAGATGACGATTATTGTTGTGGGACAAAAAGACACCCTTTTTACTCGCTCTTTTTTTAGAGTGCAGAACCACGGTGCAAGAATACTTTGAGTGAACGCCAGGACTATCCGCTGCGTGATAATGTTCCGCTTCGTTAAGAGCCCGGGAGATGGCGCTACAAACTTCGCCTCGACTTCCCTTCGGCACTTGTCAGTGCAGGAAAGCCCCGTGATGTAGGAAAGTAGCAGTGCTCAGTTATCATCGCCACAACCCCTCGCCGCGCCGTCGACCGCCTCCCTTATCACCCTCCTCTTTCGCGGCACTGCTCTATGCTTGTCGCGTGGTTGATATCATGCGATTACCCGGTTTTATCAGATTTGGAAACGTCGGCCACTTGCGGGATGTGGTTTGCGGAATTTGCCAGCAACCCGCCACGGGCTGTGTTCCAATTCTTAGACAGCACGTATAGAGCCTACGAAGACTGCTTGAAAGACAGCACCGAGCCCATGCTATCCGAGAAATGGAACACATTTAGACGGCTTTCACGCGACGATGCGCCACCTCGCGTCGAGAAGAAAAAGCTAAAATAAACAGACGTAGCAGTTGTAATTTTTGGCTTATTTTGTGTTGAAATAGAAAACAAATAAACGTTACTCACATTGAGCGTCCGGGAAAGCGTCTGTTTGTGTGCAGACGACCATTTCTGGCGAGATTTGACCTATCTGAGTGATTCCGATTGATTCTCTGAGCCGCCATCTTGTTTAGACAGCAAAGTAGCCTGCATCGTATTTGTCTACGATGCGGTCTTCTCCGAGCTGTCTACTTTGCTGGCTACGTGAACAATTGGAATGGGACTTAAGATGGCCGCTGTCCATTTAGCTGTCTATTTAGCCGTCTACGGTGAGTATTGGAACACACGGACGGTCCTCAGTCCAGCGAGCCATCCATCGGCACGTCGCAAACGAGAACATAATCAGTCCCTCCCCGCCAAGTGCTCGCTTCGCGGCGCTCGCTCACCTAAAGTATTCTTGCACCGGGACCAGAACGTCTCTTTTGTGACGTCACGGGTGAGGTCACCAAATGGAGGGAAAGGACGCAAAACCGAGAGGAGGGTTGCCACAAAAGCTCTCCGTTCCCACTTGGCGTTCAAGCGGAATGCGTCCGTGCTTTTTTCCAGGTCAGCTGGCCGCTTGGGCGATGCGGCCATTCGTATTTTTTTAAAGATACATAAATATGTCAATAAATCAATCAAAATACTTTATTTTCACCTAAAACAAAAACATTTACGGTGAAAAAAAGGTGGCCGGGAAAAAACCTGTCCAATGACAGCTTGAAAAAAGCCCCAGCCACCCAAATGTGGCGTTTAACGTCATTAAAAAAGTACATAAAGAAGGAGAAGTTGTGACGAAACCTCCACTTGGTAAGCAGTGACGGGCGAGATCGCTTGATGATCAGTGGAAGTCACATTCAACTGCATGGGTGAACTGGCCCGTAGGTATGTAATCAGGTGCAGTTTTTGGAACATAAAAAATGTGGTTTTGAAGAAGTCGTTCAGAATCGGGTTTTTCGCACATGTGATGTTACTTGTTCGTAATGTACATTCGGACATTATAGGATCGCGTAATTATGCTTTTGAGTAAAAAAAAAGTTAGTATACTGGAGTCGGTATTCTGATACCGGCATTTCTCTGCTTGTATAAGTGAACATGTATACGCATATTCGAACATGTTGACGCACAAACGTAGTGGTTCCCATTCTGAAAGCAAAAATACTTCGTTAGCCAATTTCGTGGTTTCACTTCCGCAGCTTAAAAGGCTAGTTTACGGATACTATGGTTAGCTTAGTACAAGTGAACATAAGCGCCCGGATTTCGCCGTTTGCCTTGCACAAGTGAAAGCATGCTGTACGGTTTAGTAACCTAGCGTTTCAGGCGTGTTGTTACGTCATACTGAAGTTTTATAGCGCAATAAAAAAAAAGGCGGGGTTCTCATTCTATATGCGAACCTACTGGTGCATGCATTAAGTGGCATCCGTTGGTAAGTTACCGTGTTGAAATACGGAATTTTCGGCTCCTCTTACACAAGTTAACAACTTGGTATAGGGAATTTGCTGGTTCATATTTAGTGGGAACTGCTGAGAAAATGCGCTATATAATGCGAATTTTATACGCGCGATTGCTGCATGAATCATTAAAATTTCCACACCTGCTTTCTTGCACTTCATCACACTTCCTCTGCAAGAAGCGCTGCATTTTTCATTGTATTATTTCAATGTCAGTGTTCTTCGTAGTTGTGTTGATGGTTACGAGAACGGTGCTGAAATTCCAGACTACAATAGAAATATAACTACGCCTAGATGCGAGATATATTGCTACACTCCGTAGTCTGCGTACACTGGCAAAACTTTATGATTCAGCTCATAAACTTACTAAGCGTGCTAATACCCATCGGCATTTATATTGAGGCTGATCGCCTGGTACTGTTCTATGAGGAACAACAATGAGAGTGTCCAGGAATTTCCGTCAAATCACAAGGAACTTCACAGGCAGCCTTCAATACATGACCTTTATTAAATTTTCTGGAATACTTTCACAAATCACTTACGAAGTCCTTGCAGATGATAATGTGGTGGTGAAGCGAGTTGACGCTGAAATACATAGCAATGAATTGCTCGTTTTGATTGCCCGAATGCGTTATGCAAATTTCAACAAACGTTCGGCTAGTAACTAATGAAAATAAAATGCCCAAGAATACGACAAATAAGGGGATAGTTGATGTGCAGAAATGTACACTAAAGGATGTCGAAGTACAATACGTGATGTGTCCAGCGACAACACTTGAAGAGACGAGTTTATTAGAAATACACACGTAGAGGCGAAAAACACAAAATGAAACACTCTGCGCAGAGAAGTAGGTTAAAAAAAACGTGATCGGGAAGCACTTCTCAAGGTTCTCACTTACACCAGAAACACTGAGGACAAAGAGCCTAGTACTTTTGATGATCATTTTTTCATGTATAGACTGATTTCAGTGGGAGGGCAAATGCTTATAAATGTTTTCGCCTCCCGTTGCCTAATGTTCAATTGCTTAAAGACGAAAGAGGTGTATCCTTCTACGAAAAAAGACAACACCATTCCAACTGCCCTGGGTAACCCGGCTCCATCCGCGGAAAGAGTGCATTTGTTTTCTACCAACCGCAACTGCACAAAATATTCGTCATGTTTTGTAGTAAAAGAGAAAAATAAAGAGAGCGCGACGCACGCCCGCGCATTAGGCTGCAGCCTCCACATCGTCACATCGGTTGTAGTCCACAAAAAAATTAATGGAATACTGACATCTCTTTCCGCAAGACTCTCTAGAAGGGAGTCGAAAAGAGTTGTCGTGATATTAGATGATCGCAAGCAGCCATAGGCGTCGACAACACTGTGTGTGTATGTGTATGGGGGGGGGGAGGGGAAGTGCGAACTCGTCTTGCATCGCGGCTGTGGAGGCAGAAGAGGGGGAGATAGCCGGTGTAGAAACAAATGCTGGTGTTTGCTTAAGAGAGTCAACTGTCTCATTTGCACCCCCCCCCCCCTCAGCCCTGCCGGCACTTATGCCCACTAGAACGAACTCTTGCTACAGCGATTTCTGGTTGTCTTCCGTGTGGTCCCCACTAATTTTACTCACTCTAATTGGATACTACCGGCAGGGTAGCCGTAGGGGTGATTTGAGAAGTAGCCAAGGCAGCCATCCTACATAAGCTTATCGCCAATTTTGTAGCTAAATAGAACACAGTATGGGTGAATGTATAGATAAATAAACGGAATCTTCATTGTTGAACCACACGTATAACTTTGAACAAACAAAAAATATAGTAACGAGAGCACAAATTTTTTTTTTCCTCACTTGGTCTTCATGTCGAGGGCAAGCAAGAAATAAGTGAAAAAGGTATTGTGAGTTCCGTGCAGCTGCATATAGTTCATGAAGTCTATAGATAAGAGCTCCCTCTAAAAGACAGAGCAACTATGGGAATGTAAAGGTAACAAGTCGGTAGGAACTTTAAACAGTGAAGTGGGTTGTATTTAGAGTTTCAAGCTGAAATAATCGGTAGAGTTTCCATGATACCAGCCCGACTTCAAATGGTGAAACCTAGTGAAGATGACGAAGTCCGGCTTTTTTTTTTTACGCATATCTGGTTTTGTCAGGTTTACACGAGAACGAACGGTCTGCATTAAAAAAAAAAACAACAACATCGCCGTGTCAACATATATGGTTAGCCACACGTTTACAAAAAAAAAAACGCCTGCACCTTTGTCTCTCCGTCTTTCAATGCGTGGTTTGCGCTGTCTTGGGGTGCCTGAGCCATACAATACTGCTGGAGGGGGAACATATAAGCGCATTGGCTGACGCGACAGAGAGGCTCCGAAAACGATCTATTGCAGTGATGAAATAACAACAAAAATGACCACTAAATGGGCCAAAGTAGAAGTTCAATGTAGCCGAAGAGTACCCACATGGCACCCACACAAATCTTTCGTCGCCAAAACGACATCGTAACATCGTCAATATGGCGCAGAAAAGCCACCGTCGGTCACCCTGATTACAGGACAACCAACTAGAGCGAATTTCTCGCCATAGCGAAGTTCTTCTTCAGTACTCTTTCACTTGGGGTCCCCGCCGTAGACGAGCCGATACACGCTCGCTGCCACGGGCGCGGCCAGCGGGTTGGAGACGAGCAACTTGGGCGCAGCGTACGTCGTGGGCCTGTAGACGCGCGCCGCGTCGTCGGCGTCGCCGAAGTAGTAGTCGGTGCCGAAGTCTTCTTCGTACGGCGACACGCTGTGCGGCACCCAGGAGGCCTCGAGCGTCTGGCGCCGCAGGAACAGCGACGCGGCCAGAAGGCCCAGCGCCAGCAGCGCCAGGGCAACGCCGACGCCGAACGACGCGAGACCGCTGATCCAGACCACGGGGTCGGCGGCGTACACCAGGTGGTAGGAACAGAGCACCACGCCCAGGCAGGCAGCCATGGTGCCGGCGAAGAGCAGCACATTCAGGTAGGACGGGTAGCGAACCCGAGCCCTCAGGAGCTGCTCCTTGTCGGCGATAGTCATGGCTGCTTGGTCACTCCTGCGGTCACACAAAGTTTGATAATCGTTCAGATGCAGCTTTAAAGGGGCACTGAACAATAACAGCAGCAACAAATATTGTTCTCTTAAAGACAGATTGCACGTGACGCCGTGCCCGAAGCTCCGTAACACACTGGTGCACCACCTTCCCGAGAGAAGACATTGCAACAGAAGGTGAGGAAGGAGGAAGAAAGTTTAAGTGGAAAGACAGGGAGGTTAGCTAGTTCTTAGACTGGCTGGCTACCCTGTGCTGGTGAAAAGGTTGAGGATAATAAAAGATGTTAAAGAGAAGTGTTGCGAAGAGAGAGAGAAAGTACAAAAAAAATTGTGACAGAGGAAAGGCAACATCAAAGAGTATAAGACACTAAAGTCTGTCTCTGAGGTCAGTTGTCCGCAACAAGCGCAGCAAAGCTTTTAAAGCCTTCTGGGCTGAGGATGGGCTCGGCCAATGACCCAGAATCCTTTGTTCCGACGAAGGCCGATCGCCCAGTCTATCCAGAGCTGCAGTGAGTTCTTGCCTTTGCGCGTTGAAATGGGTGCACTCACACAGAAGGCGCGTGATGGTTTCTTCGCAGCTGCAGTAAGTGCATGTAGAACCGCTGGCCATTCCAATGAGATAAGAGTATGCGTTCGTGAAGGCCACTCCAAGCCACAGGCGGCATAGAAGAGTCTCCTCAGCTCGAGATATCCTTGGGGGAAGACGAAGCTGCAGATCGGGATCCAAGTTATGCAGGCGCGCGTTTGTGAAGTCTGTTGAGTTCCACTGAACCAGTGTGAGGTCACGTGCAAGCGAACGAAGTCTTGTAGCTGCGTCGGTTCTTGATAACGGGATGGCTGTGTATTGGGTACCGTCGTGTGCAGATCTAGCGGCCTCATCTGCGCGGTAATTGCCATATATGCCGCAATGACCTGGTATACACTGATACACTATGCTGTGCTGTTTGTCGATTGCTAGGTGATGAAGAAGCCTTATTTCAGCTACTAACTGTTCATTAGGTCCATGGCAAAATCACTGTTAAAATTCCTTCGCGACATGGACTTGAACAAGCGGTTGTAGCAGCAATGTCACACACCACGAAAGACAAGACTGGACTATGACTGAGTGTGCGCGCGTGTGCTGCTTAATGTGCTCTGTTTATCTATCTTCCCTCTCTCCTCTTTATGTTTAATCTCCCTTATCTCCCTCCCATGCGCAGGGTAGCAAACTGGCTGCCTATAGGCTGGTTAACCTCCCTGCCGTTCTTTTCCTCCTATTTTCCTTCCTTCACATGGTGGCCTTGGTGACTTATATAGGCAGCATAATCACATCGTGCTTGACCTACTTCAGTATAATAACCATGTGGCCAGAATTTTATTAGCCTCTGTCTCTCATTAACGAAATAACTTGCACATGATATCACGATAACACTAGCAGGTTACGTCACAAAATTTGCGTGTGCCATGTGGTTCCCCAGCATAGTGAGCATACGCATGCGCAGCGTTTTCCTTCAGGAAGGGGGGGGGGGGCGAACGTTCGTCATAGTTCCACCACCTACCTATTATGTTGATGTAGGTAGGTGGCTTGGCGCCTCACTCCTTTTCACAGGTGACTTAAGAGGCGCCCCCGTGCGTACGCCTATGTAGGCGAGAAAGGTAGTAAAAGAGAATGCTGATGGCGACGCCACCTTGCGATTCCCGCACGAAACATCGTGACGACGTAGATCTTCCTAGCTTGTAGAAAGTGTTGCATAGTTCCTAACGGGTAAAGATAAAATACATGGAGATAGAGGAAAAATAGATATAATGATGAATAATTTGTGGGGTTTAACGTCCCAAAACCACCATATGATTATGAGAGGCGCCGTAGTGGAGGACTCCGGAAATTTGAACACCTGGGGTTCTTTAACGTGCACCCAAATCTGAGCACACGGGCCTACGACTTTTCCGCCTCCATCGAAAATGCAGCCGCCGCAGCCGGGATTTGAACCCGCGACCTGCGGGTCAGCAGCCGAGTACCTTAGCCACTAGACCACCGCAGCGGGGCAAAAAAATGGATATAATATGCCAAGTTTCAAGCAAAATATTTGAACTCACTCGCTAAAACATAAAAAAATACGAATTGAAATTCATGATGTCACGCCTGTAAATATCGACGCGAGATTTAAAAATGAAATATTGAATTTTCCCTATTTTAATAAACCGACGGTGGAGAAATTAATGATATTCGAATTATCAGGCTAAAACTTTTGAATCTAAGCTGACGCACTGTTTACATTTAGTGTTCTTTTATAAACATAAGCTGCGAAGCAGCTCTTTCACTCACGTATTTACCACCATACGTGCGTCCGTACGAACGCTCCCCAACAGTTCCTCTCGCGTAGGTGATGGAGATGTGCCAAGTAGGTCACGCCGTAGCTGCGCGTTCACGTCACGTTCCACTCGCACGCTTCTATCGCAGGTGTGCGCTGACGTCACTCCTTCACCCTCAGCACGCTCGCTGCAGCACCCAAAGCTTCCAGCTCCTTTACCCGCTCGCCACACACTTCTCTCTCGATTTCCCCTCTCCACCGCCCGCAACGCTCGACCGCACGTCGAGTGACAACAGTCTTTCGGCTCGTGTCTGCGATGAAACTTACACGAAACCCAACCCGCCTCCCGTGTCTGCGTTCCAAACAAACGTTTACTCGAGTAAACGCTACACCACGTTTCGATTCAAACCGTTCTTCCATCACCTGCATCAACGCCCGTTTCAACCGGTTCAACGCCCATTTCAACCGGTTCAACGCCGTGCGCATCGCCAAGGCTGCGCATTTCGTCAGGGTTTCCTTCGGGGATATGGTCTATAACCTTTTTAACCACTCTCACCAATATGTTTCTCGTGAAACATAATCTTCCGTCTGCAATCACGCGTAAATATTCCAGGATTCTGAACTCGTCCCTGTCACGATCACACGTCTGAATTTCTCGAAAAGAGCGCATCAGGCGCGTAAAAGAACAGCTCGTGGGGGCTGTCTCATCAAAAGGAAATGCCGCCCACGCTCGAGCGCGTAATTTACGAGCCTGTGTGAAATACAGCCGCTGCTTCCGGCTCGCTTTTTTTTTAGCAGAAAGCAGCCGATACGCGACTCCATGAGTGTACCTAGGCGTGGGCAGGATGCGAGTGTAAATTTTCGCCTGAGTTTTTTACCCTTTGATCTCGACCGCGATAAACCGTTCATGTTAGGATGCAGCGCGTTATCAAATATCTTGTCATTACACATTAAAATGTTAGTGAGATACCCTCACCTTTCCTTGTGTCATAGTTTGCGTTAGGAGGTCATGACGTTACGCCGTAATGATACCATTATCATGTCTCTATCACTACGCATTTATCAAGCGTAATATGAGCGCATACTTGAAGAAGAGATGACACAGGGTCATAAAACACAGTCACCGTGTGACGCGTGTCATGCAGTGACATTTTCGTGTCAAGAAAGAGATAGCTGTAAAACTACCCCGAAGTTCAAAAACCGTTATCAAAAGAAATATGTGCCCTTTTGCTTTGTGAACATGCTGCCGCAAGAATTTTGCGAATACGTGCTGTATTAAGGAGGTTACAGGGGTTAGAAATCGGTTTCAGCTGGAATCGTATGAGTTTTTATCCTCTGAAAAAAAAAAGGCTCAAGCGCACGAACATACTTCTTTCGAAAACCGCATCATAGCGGATCCACTCAGGTAAGCGCGTGACATCGTACACCAGGTGTTTTTTTGTTTCACGCTTCCATTTTGAGGAATGCGGTAAACAAATGGCGGGATGCTTTACAACAAAGCTTGTGCCAGATCGGAACGTATACTCGAAAAGAGAGACATAGGCATATAGGTAATGAAGCCTTCTCATGGCCATAGCCGTGTCAGCCTTTCACGGAGAGTGCGAATGACGTTGTTGTCGTGATTCGTGGATCGGGTGCTCAGCGTTTCCAGTAGTTCACGCACGTCATGTCCCAGTGACGCGGGGTGGGCATTCTCGTTGGGATCATTTGCCGGACGTATACGCAATAAATATTTTATGGCCGTGCTACCACCAGCAAGTCAATAAATGTGGAAATTCTCCTTTGATTAGCCTGCTCGGTGGGTATGTATATATTATATGGGGCGGGGTTTTTGGTGTCAACCATTGCCGATAATTACGCGGACGCTCATAAGTCTGCTCCATTGTCAACGATTGAGTCCGTTCCCTAATCTCTAATCACTGTATTTGTATTTTCAGTAGTTTAATTAGCGTATTGTTGTACTCGTATATGTTTGTATATTCATAGAAGCAACATATTCCACCTCGCATTATTTTGTTGGCCACATTTGTACCCTGATGCGCTTCTGCGGACCTGCTTAAATCCATTTGGGGAGATCGCAGTGTCTGTAAATAACGAAATTCGTAAACGAGTGGAGCATAAGAACAGTCCAGCTGAACAATGACACGATTATATACAACAACAACAACAACAATAAAACAACAACAACAACAACAACAGACACAACAACAACTACTACTACTAATATTAATTATAATATAGGAGGTTTTACCAGCCAAAACTACGATATCATCACGAAGCGTGCCATGGTGGAGGGCTGCGGAAACTGGGCCATCTAGTGTTCTTTAACGCGCACTGGTGTCGCACTGCCCACGCACCTCTGGTTTTTCGCCCTGCATCGAGTATGCGACCGCCGCGAACTGGATCGAACCGGACACTTCCGAATCGGCAGTCATGCGCCGAAACCGCAGCGTGGAACAGCGGCGGCGAACAGTGCCACGATTTTGACACTATATATCCATTGCAAATACGAGGTCCCGCACGCTGCGCAGCTGTATAGACGGGTGCACAGCATGGAAGTGTGGTGTACACGACACTTCCATGCAATCGCAGCGAGCGATCGATTTGCATCGGTTGCCCGAAAAGCCGAATTCCCGCGAGCGTGCACGAGGCGTCACGTGACCTTCCCCACCAAACAAAACACACGTCATCCGATCATCGCTGGTCGCAGTGGTGGTTGCGGAACATGGGTTGGAGATAAGATAGAGAATATCAGTGCTATATATATGCTTAATTTATAGCTTTCCTTATATCGGCTGCGGCAGTGCCGTTTCACACACAAAAAAAAAAAAAACTCGTCGGAAATTTTCTGCCGCAGTCTTCGCTTACTGCAGTAGACAAAACAGCCGATAAAAGACACACGCTTCGCAAGTGGACAGGTTTTGAAACACGTCACAGTGCTTATCTTGTCGATATTTTGTTTTGCCTTTGCTTCGAAAATAAAACGAAAAAAAAGGGGTAGACGTGAGATTTTTCGACGCTGAATACGACATTGTAATGGCACCACGACACGGCGGCTGCGTTTCCGATGGAGGCGGAAATGTTGTAGGCCCGTGTGCTCAGATTTGTGTGCACGTTAAAGAACCCCAGGTGGTCAAAATTTCCGGAGCCCTCCACTACGGCGTCTCTCATAATCAAATAGTGGTTTTGGGACGTTAAACCCCACAAATCAATCAAATCCATTCTTTCTTTCTTTCTTTCTTTCTTTCTTTCTTTCTTTCTTTCTTTCTTTCTTTCTTTCTTTCTTTCTTTCTTTCTTTCTTTCTTTCTTAATAATCCCTCGCATCGGTTTCCCAGCACAGCCTAAGTTGCGTATGATATTGGAGCATTGCATTTCACGAACAATAGACAACAGTCCAGCTCAAACTGTAGTTGTTGATAAAAAAGTCCTTTAGCTGCATGCAGATGCACTTGCGTGAAATGCGACCCTCATGGTACCATTGGTTCCGCACGCCTGTCTAAGATTAGAGTTTTCCACAAACTGTGCATACCCTTTAGTAAGAGCATGTCAGCAGACATAGTACAAAGACATTAGAAAAAGAAAACTAGCAGTTCCGAGTACGAATACAACCGACGAGCGAAGATACTTATACCCCTGTTACTCCGTCAATGTAAAACTCCGCTAGGTAGTTTGACGGAGATGGAGTTGTATCAGTGTCGCACGGCAATGACAAGGTTGCAATAGTTGCCGCGAGGGAGCTCAGCCGGCACTGTTTGAGTTGCACAGTAGTATTCCAATTTTATCTCTAGGGGCTTTTTTGTGAATCTTCGTTATGCAGTTTTTACGAAAACACAATGTTAAGTACGTCAGAAGGCAACAAATCATTAAAAATTATTTCAAACGAAAACACATTCGCTAATTGTAGCAATGTTGGCAGTGACGCTGGCCACCTTGTGCCTAACGCTATGTTAGCTTACAAATGTGCTGTGCTTGGCGGCTAGTTGGTTTTTTAGCCCGTGAACCAGAATTCTTGTGTTGACTTCCCTCCTGAGCACATCCAAGTTACCCTTGAATTAGGTCTGGTCCCATTACTCATTCCTGCAGACGTCGAAGCAGGTGACAATGATGTAGCGCTGTCAGTCATTCCTCTCCCGGGCCCACGCAAACACGGTGACGACAAGAACCGCACGCATGGACGATGCCCTCCACACCGCGCCAAAGAAACACGCGGTATGACGCGCTTTTGTTACGCGCTTTTTTGAAACACGCGCTTTTGTTACGCGCTATGAATGAGCACTGCAACAAAAGAACGTTTAATATTGCCAAAATGTATTGTTGTCACTGCAGCAATTTAGTGCTGGCATTTTTTTTTCTGACTTGCCGATACTGGGAACGAGAGTACCTCGTTGCGCTGCAAAGGGAGATCGTCGAACGTCCTTTGCGAAATGCTCCATTTACCTTCGTTTGCGTAAAGCCCAAACCTCATAAGCGCGAAAATGCACGCGACAGCGACGTGACGTAGATCGTCTTCGCGCGATCGGTCGCTAGCGCAGGGAAACCTCATTCACGCGACGGCTTCGGCGAGCGAATTCCACTGTTGCTGGCATGAGGCCGTCTACTCGCACCAAGAAAACCACGTAGTGAGAAGTATGCAATTTAAAAATAAGATATATTGTTGTGTATTGAAACGGAAAGTGTTTATGAATGCCTTGCAACAGTTTTTTTTATATGTACATGCGTAAACATTGCGTTATTTCTTGTTGCGCATACGTGACTAGCGCAGGGTCACGTGCAGCTACGTAGTCTTTGTCTTTTCCGGTTTTTCGCTATTGGCTGCTTGAGCCCAGCACTTCCGGGTGATGAGCGACAGCTTCCAAATCTGGAGAACCGAGCGATCGCGCGAAAACTACGCCGCGACACGTCGCGCGAACGCCCTGTTTCGTCGCTCATAGTTGTTGTTGTTGTTCTCCTATTGTAAGTGGCGCATACCCACTGTGGGGGATTGGCCAAGAATCGAGTGGTTTCAAAATTTACTGTTCAGATTTTGAATGATGGAGGTTTAACAGAAAGATTACCGATAGGCTAGGAAAGTGTGTTGCTTAATGTAATGCATGCAAATATTTACATAAACGAATTTATTCTTAGAATAGAGCAATAATATGATTTTATACGTATATAATTTTGTGGACCTGTTAGGATAATGAAACTGGTTAATTAGTCAACCTATTAGTTTCATCGATATAGTCCAGGACGGCCGCGCATACTGTCGCATTAGAGAAACCAGAAATGGAAGCTAAAAGACAAAATGACAGACACACATAAGTCCATACCAATACCACGTAAAGGTATTTCTAATAGGGTTTTTCGTAATGTGTTAAACCGCCTGCAGGTCAAAAAGAAATGGTCTATTGTTTCCAGTTCATCAAGAATGCACACAGTGGCGAAGGTGCCTGAGCAGACCTGTGTTTATAGAAATTTAGATTTGGTACCCGGCAACGCAGCCTTGTGATAGCTACTTCTTGTTTTCGTCGCTCATAGCATCGCTCGTCGCTGTCGCGTGCATTTTCGCGCTTATGAGGTTTGCTCTTAAGGGCTGCCGAGTGACGCGGACCGCATCTCCCTTGTCGTAAGGACGAAGTAGGTAAACGGTGTTCGCGGGTGCCCCTGTGTGTGACAGGGGTATTAGAAATGGGACGCAGACGACTATCTGCGCTTGATTTCGCTGCTGAAATAAATGAAGGCGGCGACACCGGAGGCAGTTGGAGAGTGAGTTTGATGTTCTCGGTGGCGGGATTGACTGAGCGATTGAGCGCGCCGCATAGCGCGATCCATCTGCCTTCGCGCCTGCACCTGTTGTTTTTCTCGGCTCGCTTTCCCGGCACAGAGAGCTTCGAAGGCGACGACGACAAGGTGTGGCCCTAGGAGCTTCGCTCCAAAGAAAACGACTTCATCTAAGTGCTTATAGCAAACGTAATCTGGTGCTCCTCCCCCCGCCCCCCCCCCCCAACGATTCTTGGCTATCTAAACACGCTGGAAACGCAGAGCACGGCCTTACGTACATCAAGATGGTGGCAAATGGAAGTGAGGTTGTCGAGGAGAGATTTGAGAGTTACGTGGAAGAAAAGAAGAAAGCGAGACCGAGCAAAAAGAGCGATCGAGAGGGATAGAGATAGCAATAAAGACAGAGAAATAGATGTAAAAGTGGGAAGAAAAATAGAAGGTGAGCGACCGACTACACAGAAAGAAAAAGACATCTAAAGAAAGAAGAAAGAAGAGAGAGAGAAAAAAAACCAAAAAGACAGAGAAGGAAACAGACAAAAAAGAAGAGTTAGAAAGCGTGAGATGAGGGGAGAAAAAGAAGAGTGAAGGTGAAATGCCTAATACAGTACGAGAAAGATTGATTGATTTGATTGATATGTAGGGTTCAACGTTCCAAAAGTATCATACGATTATGAGGGACGCCGTAGTGGAGGGCTCCAGAAATTTTGACCACCTGGGGTTCTTTAACGAGCACCCAAATCTGAGCACACGGGCCAGTACGAGAAAGAAATAACAAATGAAAAAAAAACAGTCAACAGATAAAAATGCAAGGAGACACTCACTACCAAGACAGGGACAGAGACACATGAAAAGAAAAAGGAAGAAGAAATACATATGAAAGGTAAGAAAGTGCGCAAAAGAAACAGAAATAAAGATATAAAGAAACATACATAAGAAGAAGAAAAAAGAGAGAAACCATAGTTATGTATAATCCGGTATAGCCAGTATTTGTCGCGTGACGTACAGGAGAAAAAAAAAGAGAGAGAAATCAACTTTATTTGGACCGGGCTCTTTGTACACAAGCCTTGGGGTGGGTGGCCTCCTCAAATATCATCGTCACAAACGGGCCTTGTCTTCTGTATTCATTGTCTTCGTTATTTGACCTCTTATTCCTCTTCTTTTAGGCCACCATCTCTGTTGTGACCCTTCCGTGCACGACTGGACAAAACTGCGCCAATTTGTTTTTCGTCCCCTTCAAGGCACTGGAATTTATTTCCTAATTGCAACTCCACAGCTAAATAAAACATTTATCGAAGAATTTCTCATTCCTGTCACATGCAGCTGGTACCCAATAGCCAACAGAGGGCGTCACTGCGATTGATGGATGGAAAAGAAGAGAATGGCAAAAGAACAGCCGCGCATATGCCGGATGATACAGCTTGCGTGAGTCATTCCTATCAAGAACGAACGTGAGGGAATGCGGGGAATCGCTTTGCCCAACGACAGCGTTGGTTCTCTTCTAGCTCTGTTTTATCTCGACGAGTATGGCGGAAGGAGCACCGTTAAGAGGAACAACACGTTGCGCGCTCTTCGAGATAAGGGGAAAGATAACGGCACGTGCATGAAAAACAGGTCGCAAAATAATCCTTTGTTCCTTGCCCCGCCGCGGTGGTCTAGTGGCTAAGGTACTCGGCTGCTGACCCGCAGAGCGCGGGTTCGAATCCCGGCTGCGGCGGCTGCATTTTCGATGGAGGCGGAAATGTAGGCCCGTGTGCTCAGAATTCGGTGCACGTTAAAGAACCCCAGGTGGTCTAAATTTCCGGAGCCCTCCACTACGGCGTCTCTCATAATCATATAGTGGTTTTGGGACGTTAAACCCCACATATCAATCCTTTGTTCTTTGCTACCTGTTCGCCGTTGAAATGACAATCGGCTAGAAGGAACAGGCTGTAATGTTTACAGGTAATTGTAACCTGTAGCTAGAGAGCATAGTGTATAGCAATGCTTGCGAAGGACACATCCAAATTGATCCAACACACAATTAGGTCGGGAAATCACGGGGTGCATGCATTGGTATCTCTAACAGTTGGGGTATAACGTCCCAAGGTCACGATATACTTATGGGTGCGTTGTACTGTAGGGCTGCGTTAAAGAACCACCTGGGGTTCTTTTGACGTCAGCCTAAATACAAGTATACACGGGCCTCAAGTGTTATCGCCTCCACTGAAAAGCTGCCTCTGCAGCCTGGATTGAATCCTGGGACCTTCGGGTTAATAGCCGAGAAACATAGCCACTAGATCATCAAGGTGGATGAAGATGTTGTCTTTAACACCGGCGTAGTAGTAATGACGTAAACGAGAACTCACTTCTCCCTACGACGGGATACAAATCAGCACGCGTAATACGAATACTGTGGGTCCGAGTCTCAGTCATGTGAAATGTGATTTTTCGACAGTATCAATTTCAATCTTGAGTCATTGTTCCTACAATTTTGTTAAAGACAACAATTAATAGCCCGCGTGCTTTTCCTGGTCCAATTGTCTGTCGGATTCATTTGGTTATGCCCTAACAAAGAAACAAGCGTCTTTAGAGAATTGCCTTTTTTTCTTCGTTATTACTAGTAGAGATAATTAGTGTTGTTCAGATTGATAGGAAACAAGATAGATTAAATATGGAACATGCGTAAATTGCACGGTCTCACTTTCTGTATTTCAGTTCGCACTTCTACCCACACAGGCTCGGTAAGAAATCATTAATTTCTACGCAGCGCCTAAATTCTCTGCTCTTAAATAAAAAGTTATTTCTCTCTTTCTCTCTATTGTGGAGGTCTCTATCGTGGAAGTTAATGAAGAACGAACAAAGGATCATGTGTGTATACATAATCAAGATATGACGTCGAAAAAAAAATCGTTGGGACAATACCTCGACGTCCAGTCGTGGCAAACGAGAAGCCGTATCCAAATAATAATAATAATAACAACAACAACAACAACAACAACAACAACAATAATAATAATAATAATAATAATAATAATAATAATAATAATAATAATAATAATCAACAGTGTCAAAAATGTTTCGGGTACAGAACTTACGTTTCGCAATAACATATGCTGCATTCAGAATTCGTAAATTCCGGCAAAAACAAAAAAAAACTTGTTATGACTTCAGTGGTGCTGGTTCAAGCTAAAACTTGTATTTGACACATATGGCATCGGGAGATAAGTTTGCTTAGGACGACGACCAACTAACAATCGGGATAATTGATTAAAGTCAACCGAATGAGGTCATTACAAGAGCAGGCTGTCTTGGTTTTCTTTTTCGAGCAGGTGTGTTCGTCATCGCACCTGGCTTAAGCGCGTGCTTCTTTATACTCGGCCTCCGAGATCCGATTCAGCGTTAACCCAAAGTTATATGCCAGCGCGCACACATGCCTATGTGTGGGTGCGACCAGGGTTATATTCAATCACACAAGTTGCGAAATACCCCATAGGCTCCATGTATCGAAATCCGGGCATGTCATTGGCCCAGATGTCGCGACTCGGGAGTGAGCAGATTTTCGCGCCTAACCTCTATCAGCGTATCATCCCACTGAAAGTATTTCACGTCGAAAGTCGTTACATTAAATGTTTCTCCGCCGTCCAATCAATTCGTCACACCCTCGCTGTTCAGGCGAATGTATTCATTAATTAATAGTTCGACTTGCAGCTGTGACAAGCTACGCGTTCAATATTTCAAACACGAACAGATATGCACGAATGAAAAATGGTTTGTCAGCATACATTGTGCATGCCCACTCCTGTTTATGACCTGGTACACAACAGCTAACTGTATGTGATGCAGATAAATCGTGAATAAATAGACCGCTCTCATTATCTGAACGCTCGAACGTTGGAATACACTGTCCGGCGATGCTATTGAGTGGCCATTATATGAATAAAAATTTTTCAACTGCGATGAATGACTAACGAAAATGCTCGTTCGGCAGTGCTATAGAGGCAGCTGCAGTGAGTAAATATAAGTAAATAAATAGGTGAATAAATAAGCAAATGAATAAAAAATTTTCCTAATGGTTGTGAATCAACATTAATGAATTCGGACATGACAAGCTCACCGATTAGTGAACGTATCGTTCAAGGATGTAGCGAGAATAAATTTTTCATGGTAGGCATTCCACTACCATTTATCTTATGAATGTGCATTTATGCATTCATATATATATATATATATATATATATATATATATATATATATATATATATATATATATATATATATATATATATATATATATATATATATATATATATATATACAATCGAAGGTTGTAGGTTTGATTCCTGCTCACGGCTGGTTATTTTTTCACCCACTTTTCTTTTTTCTTATTTACATTCCATTGGTTCTAATAACTTCCCCTATACATTCCTTGGCATTACTGTCTGTTAGATCTCATTAATATTGTGTCAAAACACGGAAAAAACGAGCCCTTAGGTATACACTTCTTTCCTTATATATATATATATATATATATATATATATATATATATATATATATATATATATATATATATATATATATATATATATATATATATATATATATATATATATATATATATATAGTGAGCGCGACAAGCGAATGACTCTTTATTCTCTTTGTAATCATCATCACCTGTACATCTTCTTCATCTAAGAATATCATCACCGGCGTGATTGAGCTCGAGCCTGGCCGAATAAACCGGTTCCTCACAAGTGGTGGACTGTGCTTTTCGTTCCCTCAAGTCCTCTCGCCCGTTCTCGCTGGAACTCCGCTCGGGTCGTCGCGTACAACCCCCTGCCATGACGGCCCAAGAAAACCCTGGCCCATCCAACGTCGCCGTCCTACTGCTACTTCGGAATATCGTTGTGGTTGTTGTTCGGAAGAGTAACAATCGCAACAGGCTCACTGTCGACCGCGCAAGATACTGTTGAGCCACAGGGGAGCAGTACACACTCGGGCGTTTGATTTATGGCGGTTAGGTACGTACACCCATCGAAGAAGCGAATAAGCCCCGGTGTGATCACAATGCCCCTACGTAGAATATGACCGTAAGGGAGAATTAGTACGTCGCCATCCACAATGTCGGTGCAATTAACACTTATAATTTCTTCGATGTATGGCCGAAGTACATAATCTGACTTGGTGACAAGGCGGATGCGTCCATCTTGTTCAAGCGGAGAAGAGTCAGTGGCGTTTAGATGCAGGAGGCGCTGATCACATGATATGAAAGCGGACGCAGAAGACAAGAAATCCCACCCAAGAATGAGAGCGTGGGTGCACTCACGAAATACCGCGAAAACAATGTGATGACGAATGCCTTCTATGCAGACACGAACAGTACACTGTGCAAGTGGACGAATGAGAGCGTTGGTCGCCGCACGTAGAGGTGGGCCGCCATAAGGAGTGGTGACTTTTCGAAGGCGGGAACAAAAATCAGCACGAATAATCGAAACGGCAGCGCCAGTGTCTACAAGAGCCTCAACAATATATATATATATATATATATATATATATATATATATATATATATATATATATATATATATATAATTGTGCGATTGAATTGCAGATGCATCTGTGAAGAAAAATGAACGAGTGGGTCTGAGCCGAGTGCACGACCCAGCGGCGTTCCCAATAAAGTTGTTTTCCATTTCATTCCGTAACAAAGAGGCTCGTTTCAAAAATAGTTGTCTCGAAAGCGCACCTACGGTGCGTCGGCGCTATGGCAAGGCGCCGCGCTTCTTATCTCAAACCTCTTGACGACACAGATATCGGCCGGCGGCACGATCGTGCCAGGCGCCACGTTCTATCTTAGTCACAGACAATCGACCGCATCCGGGCTTTTATATGAATCTGTCAGCCTGTGGGCAGTAAATGAAGGAAAGTGTAGTTTTAAGGGTTCTTTTGTTAGACAAAATCAATAATAGCTAACATACAGCAATGCCAGGTGAAGTGTAGGTGATGTTAGTACAAGTTGTTGTAATGAAAATGTGAAGAAAGAAAAAGTGGATGAAAAGATGACTCACCGCCAGCAGAATCCTAACCTAAGCCGGCAGGATCCGATATTAACGCGAGTAATTTGTATCATCTCTGTTTCAGATCGGGAAGGCCGTAAGGTATACATACATGGAATTTCGTCGTATTGTTTCCCACGGGACGGCTTTCAGCTCTCCCATAGTAGAGTACCAAGTACTCAAAATAGTTACCCACTTTTTCTAAACACATACATGGCCAAACTGCAAGCACTACGAAAACATTAAATTCGATTCGCGCTGCAATGGCCGACAACGCTCTTCGCGACACCTGTCGTTGGGAGGAAACACTATACGCCGCATCCTGTGCGACTGCCGAGGAATATCGCGTGTTCAGAGACAGCCGCTGGGGTTCGCTTCAGTACCCCTTGACGATAGACCAATGTCCGTTGAAAACATTCTCGTCACATCGTCGACAAAAGACAAAGCAGCTGAAACCGAAGGGACACACATAGCACGCCTGAAGGCTTTCGCTTAACGACGTTTCAACTAAATTCTCACCCGGTGGGCTTCGTCTGCGAGGGGAGCAATGTTAGTAGTGGGTCTATTCTATAGTGATGGGGAAGCAGCGACAACAGCAACAGATGTTGAGGAAGAAGAACGACGTGCAGTATTGGCTGACACTCGCCGTCAAGCTAATTGTAAATAAACGTATCTTATAAACCCCGCAACGGAGTGGTGGATGTACTGGGTGAAAACAAGGTTTAGGTTTTTTTTTTAAAGAAATGGACTTAATTGGACAAGTGGCTGTGACAGTGACGTCACGTACCAGAAGAGAGTGACCAACGGTGTCAAGACCCTGAGTGTGCCGCGTTGTGTACTGCCTTTCTCTTCATTTTTAAAGACGATAGTCTTTCTTGAGGACCTTCGACGCACAAATTTTGGTCTGTCTGTCTGTCTGTACATTTGTCTGTCTACTCTTAACGGCACCGGTACTTGAAACGGCCGACCCCATCCGCAGCGCCCACCAATTATGCTCAAGGTTTAGCGTTCATACTTGTGCAATTGTCAATCTATAAGCAATCATTGCGCAAGCCTGGGGCACCATAACGACACGTATGTATTCTGCATGTGCATCTTTTACTAGAAAAGGCATACATGAGTAATTTTAAGGACCGTAGCGCTCATCACGCTGCGCTGACAGTGCAACGCTTGCACGAAAAGGTGAGTGTTTCCAACGCTTTGCTAAGACGCGATGGTGGTGGCACCTACCCGTCGCCTTGCGTTCTACACCTTATCACCTCTGAGACGGGTGCGCACGCCTGTCTCACAGCCACGTGCTTCGTTTTCCAAGAACACTGCCAGGTGGCGCTCATGTCCCACGTGTGACGTGTCTTGATGCGCTCGTTCGCCTCCACTGCATGTTCGAGGCACTGTAACGCAGCGCCTCCAAAATACCATTCTCCGATTTTCTTGCGCAGAACATCAAACAAATTGTTTGCTCTCTCCACACGCAAGACTATCGTCTTTCGACGACATTTGCAGATTACATGCAGATACGGGGTCAATTTTTTTTCTCTCCATCTTTGAATCTCCTCTATCACGTTCCCATTTGTGTAGGGTAGCAAACCGGTCGTGTTAAACTGGTGAACCCCTCTGCCTTTTTTTCTCCAGTATTCTCTTAAGTTTATGCTTTATTTAGAAGATGTGGGAAGTATGCAATGTCGAATGCCACTTTTGAAAGAAAGCTGTAAGCGTATGGTGTGACGAGACCAGGGGGTAGCAGTCAGGCAACAACAGCAATTCACGCATGTGCTATACAAATTAAGCTTTTCGTTGTAACAGTTGAAATAATACAACACGTGGCTCTTTGTACGTGAATACACGTTCCGAATAGGTGTGCGTACACTATAGGAGCACATTGTAGTATGCGTAATCAATCCAATAGTCAGGCAAATAAACTCTGTCACAGGATGAAATAGAACAGTAATAAAAACAGTGATAAAATGATAATAATTCAAGATCACGCAGGTGCAATTCACTGGAAGTGAGTGTAAGTACATGCGGTGAACACATCGTAACAAGCATAAAGTACGAGTCAAGCTTGCCCAAATTTCAAACGGGAGATCGAAATTCTTCGCGAACAAAGACAAGCGTGCAACGTCGTGCGATAAACACAACAATCTCTCGCACTGTTTCGCAATCGCACCGATCAAACTCCGCGATCAGGGCAAGCGGGCGATATTCGATAAACTTCCACGCGTGTAGAGAGATTATACTCACGGCTGCTACGTCGTTGACGGTGTCGCGGCTGCCAACAGCAATGCAGCGGTGGGTGTTTCACTCCGGGCGCTGTGGCCGGTCTGTCGTTCCAGTCAGTGAGCGATCCCGGGCGAGGGTAAGTTTCCAGTGCACTATACTGTAATGCGAGGTTCGAATGGAGCGTCGACGCAGTTTGATTGGTCGAGCTGGACGCGGAGCGGGTGAAATTCCCCGCCGAAAGTTGATCCTCCGTCGGCGCCTTCGTCTCTTGCTGCTCGCTGTGCGCGGCCACAGATTGGTAGGGAAAAAAAGAGACGGGCGCCTAAAAGAACGCAGGTGCTATTCGTTCGTCGCTGGCGGTGACGGCATCGGCGGCACAACGCAGCTGTCCTACGTGCGTCATAAAGACATAAACGTATAAAAGACCCGTAGGCGCGTGATCTTCCGCTGCGGAGAGTGAGAGGGAGGCGTAGAAACGCACCGCAAAACGCGCTCTTACCCGCGCGCCCCTCCTCCAGATCCTCACCTAGCCCTCGTGGGAGCTAGGCGTGTAACGGAAATACCTGCCCAGAGCGGCCGCGCGCCGTCTGGCTCGCTCGCCGCGTGTGAAGGTAAAAGTACAGAGGGGTGCCATGTGAGCGTCTGGAGCGGACGTACGCCGATAAAACTCGATTGCGTCCCGGAGGGCTACGCAAAATAAGCTTCCAGGTGTAGCATCGCAGAATGTAGGAACAGCGCAAACCTAGAGCAGCGCTGTTTTCTGTCGTTTTTTTTTGTTCGCTTCCGTGGTTACGAAGTAACTACTTCTAGGTTGCGCTGTTCCTACGTTCAGTTATGTCCTACCAACTTGCCCGAGTTTCCACGCTTCGTAGCATTTCAGGTCTAGTAAAACCAACGATTCTAGTATTTCAGGTCTGGTATTCCAAGTATTCCAGGTCTATCAAAACTTAAAAAGTGAATTCATTGGCGAGAACACTGCGGTGTATCCCTATTTACGAAAAAAAAAATGGAAAAAAAAGAAGTGATACTGCGAAGCAAAAAACCAAAATTTGCCCGTGTATTGTAGAACAACAAAACATGTGTGCATCACAAAAAAAGTAAAGCAACAGTAAATAAAAAAAGATAAGGTCCCATCGAAACTGACGTCGATTAATAACGCCTGAAAAGCAAAGCGAGGCATGTAGCAAGTGCACGAGGCATATAAATTAAAGTACGACACAAGTAATTTTATTTCAGATGTCAAAATAAGATGATAAAGAGAAAAGTGACGGGTCACGTGCAAACCATATCGATGGTCAGCGCTCTCTCTGGTCTGAGAACTCCACCATGTCGCATCTTATAAACAAACAAGACGCCTATAAAATTGCTCCATCTCTGTTAAATCCGTAGTTTACTTTGAACAGACGCGACCTACCGTAGAAGACATTTCTGGAGCCTGACAGGTATCGAGTCGACTCTTTGTATTTGCAAGCCCAATAACGAAAGAATCGTTGTTTGTATCGTTACTATCGAAAAACGAAGCAAAATACAGACGTACACGAAAGACACCTAATTCGTACCCGTTCCATCCTGTTGCAACCGTCTTGATGCGGAGACTTGACTTTACGTTCGTGTTACCTCGGCTGCTCCGCGTTTATAAGTTCTGCAGTGAGGAAAAAAAAAGTAACAAGAATTACCCAAAATGATGAGAAACTAAAAAAAAATAAGAAAGTCATAATAGCACAATGAAACAAGTTAAAATAACGTGGTAATGTGCAGTTTGCTCACAGAAGTTCACAGCGCAATTAAGTATTCTCACGCACTCATTTGTAGTTCAATTCAATTCAATTTTTATTTTACCAGATTATACACGCTGGACGGTTCCGCTGGGTTAAAAGCTACACAAGTGGCGTGACGAGACCCAACGACCAGACTATACTAAATTATACAAAGCAGTAACGACAAGCAGTTCAATGCATTGGCGAGCAAACCAATCAGTAAAACAATTTAAATAGAAGTATAATAATCACCCATACATTGGGTTAAATATAATTGCAGTACACGCACAATTTGCTTCCGTATCGAGCCCACACAAACATGTTCAAGAATTCGTTTTTCCCACGTACAGTATCCGAATTGAATTCACTGCCTGAAGTGGTTTTCACACCTCAGTCTATTTGCCATTTTGAGCGTGCCATATTGTCTGTACTGTAGTCTGTACTCGACTTGCTTTACTGTTTGTCGCAATTGTGAATGTATAATAGGGAGACAGACCCATCACCGTTGTTCTGAAGGTCGTATTAACACGTGTTTAAGCTCATCTATATATATATATATATATATATATATATATATATATATATATATATATATATATATATATATATATATATATATATATATATATATATATATCTGTATAATGTACTTATCTTCTGTATTTTGTGCACATCATTGGTCTTTTTCAAGACCGCGGTATGTTGTAAAATAAATAAATAAACGAAATAAAATAACCGCACAAGACTTCCAGTACGACAACTGCACAACTTCTGCCCACAGTTCTGCCCACAGTTCTGCCCAGCAACTACACCGAATGTGAAGAGGGTTTATTGGTCGTCCAAGGACGTTATAGCCGGCGGCAGCGGCAAGGCAGCTGAAGAACCGTCCAGAGGCACAGCAGCTACCCGAAACACGATCAGGCCTTGCCGGGGTTGACTAGTGGCTAAGGTACTCGGCTGCTGACCCGCAGGGCGCGGGTTCGAATCCCGGCTGCGGCGGCTGCATTTCCGATGGAGGCGGAAATGTTGTAGGCACGTGTGGTCAGATTTGGGTGCACGTTAAAGAACCCCAGGTGGTCTAAATTTCCGCAGCCCTCCACTACGGCGTCTCTCATAATCATATAGTGGTTTTGGGACGTTAAACACCGCATATCAATCAATCAATCAATCAATCAATCAATCAATCAATCAATCAATCAATCAATCAATCAATCAATCAATCGAAACACGATCAGAGCGAGCCGGGCGTTTGCGATGCCCCTGAATGGAGGGGCGTCGTCCTGTCAGAACTAACACATCATCCCGTACCTAGCTGCGTATCACAAGCGCTTACACAGTGCGGCGTCAATTAAGCGGTCTTTCAGGAAGATGTTCGCCTTTTTCTGAAGATGTATTTCAGGCCATGGTTCAAGTAATTTCTTTAAAGTGTCAAATGCTTACGTTCCCCTTCACGCGTGAAGTCCATTTAAATATTGACACATCCAATTGTTGATGATCGGTTCCCTGCGACTCATACCCGTTTTGGGTGTGCAGAAGAAAGGTACGTTTTTGTTCCTCTGATTTCTGGGGCTGACGTCAACACATGGCTGTTGTTCTTGAAGTTGCCCGCGACAACATGAGCTTCAAAAGTGCAGTGTTGCATCTGAAACTGGTGATATATATAAACAAATAAATAAATAGTAAAAAATAAAATAAACTAAAATAAAATAAAAAAATGGATATAGTCAATAAAAATGCGAAACTGAGCCAGCCACATCCTTGTTGAAGGCAAAAAGAAAAAAAAAGCCCTCTAATTCATGTTTTGTAAGGATGACTGTCTTTCTTTTGTATGTTCCTCTTTTTATCAGACGTAACGCTAAATATAGTACCCTTCCTAAAGACGATGGGCACAAAAAAATCACAGCATAGCGACGAAGTGCATGACGATTAGTGGGGCGAAGCGTCCGTCCGTCCATTCGTTCTCGCTTACGTCCGTACGTGCGTCCGTCTGTGCGACCGTCCATGCGTCCATCCGTGTGTCCATCCATCCATCCATCCACTCATGCGTCCGTCCGTACATCTGTCTGTAAGTCCATCCGTCCATCGAGTGAACACTACTAGCACCTCCATCTCGCATCTTTTCATCACATATTCAGCATATAGAAGTACCGCCATCCAGCGGACATTCAAAAGACTAAACGAGAAGTGACACTCACGCACTTTTTTATGGCCTGTGCGTCGTGTCTACTTCCCACCTTTCACCACCCCAAGTTTAATGCTGTACACTAGTTCACTATATTCATGGCACTGTGGCCCAACTTTCACTAGAGAGAGAGATAAAGATGCAAGGAACCAACTTTCACTAAACCATGCTAAAACCGAAGATGTAACGCCTAGAAAGTTTAACGTGGCAACCCTTTCTGGTCAGATAGTGCTCAAAGTGCGTCCTTCTGATACTAGTTTCTTTTTTTTTTAGTAAGCACCAAATTCAAGGCAAACTGTATTCAAGAATAAGTAGCCAATAATCGTCTCTGTTAGTGATTTCATCTAGAAACAACCATCATTTTATTTATGATACATCTATCATATTATTTGTGATAAAACTATCATTTTATATATTACTACATACATCGCGGACGCACGACCCACGGCATGGGGAGCTTCGCCCCCAAAATCCGAAACGTCAACCTAATGAGGGGCCACACGTTGGGCGTAATCTCGTAATAGGTAGCACACGCTACATGTACAGCTCCAGCGTACGCCTACACACCCGACAATAGATGTCGTAGATGTTGCCGGCAATCGGGCGCTGGCTTCCGGACGCATTCGCGATCTCCCGGGCCCGAAACAAAGGGAGCGAGTGATATGCAAATAGGTGCTAAACGGCCCCGGCCTTGCTTCATACGCCGCCACACCTGTCGACTGAGGGAGCACGTGTGAGTATGGAGCGGCTTCTTTCTGCAAGAGTACCGGGGAAAGTGGCGGCGCCCATCTGTCCCATCTTTGTCACCGTGTGCCTGCGCAAATTCGCAACTCAAATGAGTTGCAGCATGGCAGCCGAAACGTCAACGTAATGCTAGGAAGGAAGGCTAGGAAGGTTTTCAGCTACTTGTACATGAAGAATGTCGATACAAAATGGAGGAAGCGAACCAGGAAGTTGACTGGTAAATACTTAGAAAACAGCAGGTGGCCGAACCAAAAAGAACTATCGGTTAAGAAGAAAGTGAAGGAAACGGAGACTGACATGTGGAGAATGGGCACGATTAAGAAGTCCGCACTTGAGATCTATCGAACTTTTAAGCAGGAAATTGCCAAGGAAAGGATCTATGATAGTACTCGGGGTAGTTCTCTACTGTTTGAGGCCAGGACGGGAGTATACTGCGAACCAAGACATATCGGGCCAAATACGAAGGGGTAGACACGGTATGCAGTGCGTGTGGAGAGGAAGAAGAAACTGCCGAACACTTGATAATGTTCTGTAAAGGGCTTCACCCTATAGTTCGGGATGATGGCACAGAGTTTTTCAAAGCACTAGTGTTTAGGGACAGTGAGGGCAAAATAGACATTAAGCGGGTTGAATGAACTAGAAGGAGGTTATCGGATTGGTGGCTAAAGTCAAGGCACGAGTGTAAATTAAACTCTTCACTGCAAAGTACGAATCCTCAAACTCACTTTTTAAGAAAAAAAAATAAATATAGTTTTTGGTTCATTAAGTATTACGGCTTGGTGGCGCTAGCCACCGCCCGATCTAAAGGGTACAGCCATATCCATCCATCCATCCATCCATCCACCCATCCATCCATGGCGGATTCACGGAGGTCGCCGCGTCCGCTGTCGCTAACACAAATAATGAGTTTTCTGCAGTGTGATTGCAGTTAACGCTAATTTGTAGAAGGAGAGGTGGTTGTTGACGCGGAGCATCTTATTTTAGTCGGCACCAGTGGTCACGCAAGTGCGAGCGGCGTTCTTGAAGTGGTCGCGTTGTGCGTTTAATGCGCATGGCGCACCGCGTCTCTGCGAAATTCGTTTACATACTTCGGCCTCCGCAGTGACATGTAGTCACTGGAAACAATGGTGAATCAATAGGTTCGAGTTAACAAGTCAACACTGGTGCCTCACCTGGAAAGAATAAATATGCTTGGCCGTTCGTTTTTTTTTTTTTAATGGGCGGCACCATCCTACCGTGCTCCGACCGTATAAGACTGGCGCTTGGACTGTTTAGGACCTCAGTACGCAGCTTCCCTATATTGCCGCTAGGTGCCGCATGAATAGCTGGAGTCGCGAATACTTCAAGATATGTTCCCACTAAGCCAAATCGCAGTTTTGCTTTAAGCGGCGTCTCGTTTAAGCCGCACGAGCCTTTCTAAAATTATCGAGGGCAAACATCACTGGGCGACCGCCCGTGAAACCCTATACACTGTGTGTGTGGTGTGTGTGCTATGTGCGACGTGCATGCTCCTCCTCCTCTCTCTCTCTTTTGCTCCCTCTTTACCCTCTCCCCACGTGTAGGGTAGCAAACTGGACGTAGTCTAGTTAACCTGCCTACATTTCTTATATTATTTCTCTCTCGCTCAGGCAAAGCCTGCAATGAGTTAGTTAACCTGCATACGTTTCTTATACTCTTTCTCTCTCGCTCAAGCAAAGCCTGCAATGAGTTAGAAATTCCTGCGGCCGCGTAGCCGTACGTGAAAAACACGGCGCGAAATGCGACCCTCAAAGGTGTGCCGGTCACGTCCATCTTTTTTTAAGACATTATTGATTCTCTCTCGGTCGTGGCCTTGTCGCCGAACAGCGGTCTGTGATACGGCAGTCTGATATTTTGTTTGCCGGAGGAGGGGAGGGGGGTCTTTGTTGGTCACTTCATGTTGCCGCACATTTTGATGCTTGGATATAAAAGCAACTGTTAATAATAATAATAATAATAATAATAATAATAATAATAATAATAATAATAATAATAATAATAATAATAATAATAATATAATAATAATAATAATAATAATAATAATAATGGGGTTGTACGTCCTAAAGGCACGATATTATCATGAGAGACGTCGTATATAGTGGAGCGCTCCGGAAATTTCGACCACCTGGGGTTCTTCAACATGCACCGACGTCGCACTGTAAACGGTCCTCAACGCGAAAGCTACGGCCGGCATCGAACTAGTGACTTTCCCCTCTAAAACAAGTCCGTTCTCTTCGATGGATGCGAAATTGGTGCTCGGACCACCAACGATGAATTCAACGAACGTCGAGCATGACGGCTCGCATTAGTTGCAGCGAGAGCATTTACCCTGCGAGCATCTAGAAGATTAATCTATAGCATGCAACAGAACCACAGCGTAGAATATTTCTAGATACACGCAGTCGTGTTCGTTTGGCGACGTGCGCTCCGCCATACATTGCAGGTGCGGCTCGAGCAACAATCGCATAAATCAGTCTGTCAAGCTGTCTCCGCTGCAGACCCATCTCGTCGTAACACTTGTAATAAGGAACGATAACATGTGCCAGATTGCGTCAGCGTTCCTCAGTTCTCGCTTTTTTTTGTTCTCCGCGAAGATACGGCCTAGCTAGCGAAAAATGAAACGCGTCTCTGATAACGAGCGTGACTAGTTACAAACCTCTTAACAAAAGTATGTGGTGATGTAAGAGTGTATCTAGAAGTCTGTGAATATACATGGTGTTTCAAGAAATGTGTCCAATATTTTTGTTTAAATCACAGAAAGGAGATATTTGCGTACAACTTGCGACGTTGCCTTTTTCTGTGGCAGACGGCATCTTCAGATGTGCGCAGACGTTAATTACGGCAGTAATTATGGAAATTAACACAAATAACTTTTTACCTGTGGTGATGGCCGGTCGAGTCGAATGGGCGAATTCAAGCCCATCCTACCAATAATCCATAGCCGCTTTGAAATGTTGGAAAAGTGGCCACTGGTAATCATCGCGAAGTAGTGTCTTGTGGAATGTGTCATGTATCATACGGTCGTAACTGGTTAGCGAAGGTCCACTTGCAGGAGGTGACGGGAGCGTTCCGACTGAAAACCCTTCATAGACAAAACCGGCTTAACGGCGAACACTTCATCATCATCATCATCATCATCATCATCATCATCATCATCATCATCATCATCATCATCATCATCATCATCATTATTATTATCTTCTTCTTCTTCTTCTTCTTCTTCTTCTTCTTCTTCTTCTTCTTCTTCTTCTTCTTCTTCTTCTTCTTCTTCTTCTTCTTCAACCTGACTACGTCCACTGCAGAACAAAGGCCTCTCCCTTGTTCCGCCAGTTAACTCGGTTAACGCGCACACTTAGCACACATATACGCACAAAATATTATGCCTTGAGGGCAAGTCCATGTCACCATAAAGAAAAAAGATTAAAGTATGCCACTCATTTCGCGTCCCCTCTAACCTTTTTTGCGCACGCCTCTGTGTTCATCGCTCTAAATCCTTTTCACCCGAGAAATTCACGTACCGCCTGTCTATCTCATAGCTCTCTCCTCGAGTGTCGTCTATCGCTGTGGACGACATCGGGAGGGCGGAGTGAGAGAGCGCGGATATCATGGCATGACGTCATCTCGGGGAGAGAAAGGCCGAGCCTAAAGTACGAACGCTGTCCACAATGTCGTTTGTTTGCCCTCCTCCCCTTACACCAGCATTCATTCTTTCTCTTTCTCTCTGAAACACACCTGCAAGCGATACGGTATCCAAGACGCACGCCAAGCTGCGAAAGGACAGAAGCGCAGTCACAGGTGGCTGGATTCATCACTTATGGCGTTCAGCAGCATAGAGATATTTTTTTCGTTTGGAAAAGGAGGGGTGTGGCACCCTTTGATTTCTATCCGTGCGCGTATTTATATAAACGTGATTCTGACAGTAGCACGAACAATCACGCGGACGTCAAATAATCAAGAGGAGACGCAGCTGTATCCGCCAGTATGATCCTTCGCGCTGCTATCTGAATTCCGCAATTCCAACTGGCCCATCATTCTGTCCTGTCGATATATACGATGACATCAGCATATTGCGACGCTTCGTGCAGTGACAATGATAAGCTGCACCCCCTCCCTTTTTAAAGACGATAGTCTTTCAGGGGGACCTTCGACGCCAAATTTTTGGCCCATCTGTCTTTCTGTATTTGCCTGTTTGTCCGCGCTAGCAATACCCCAAACGACACCGAACGATACCTCAAACGGCCAACCACATCCGCATCGCCCACCAATATTGCTCAATTTTCAGCGTTCGTACTTGTGCGATTGTCAATTAAAAACAATTATTGCGCATATCAGAGGCACCATAACAACACGTCGATATTTTGTATGTGTGTCTTTGTACTAGAGAAGGCACACATAAGTAATTCCAAGGACCACAGCGTTTATCACGCTGCGCTGACAGCGCAACGCTATGCTCAAAAAAGGCAAGTGTTTCCAACGCTTCGCTAAGACGACACGGTGGTGGCACCTGCCTGTCGCTTTGCGTTCTACACCTTATCGCCTCCGAGACAGGCGCGCATGCCTTCCGTCGTTTTCGAAGATAGCTACCAGATGGCGCTCGTGCACAAAGTGCCTCGAATCACTCGCTCGCCTTCGCTGCACGGATCGACACACTCTAACGCAGTGCTTCCAGAATACAATTCACCGATTTTATCGCGCATAACCTCAAATAAACGTTTTGTTCACTCTCTCCACACGCAAGACTATCGTCTCTCGTCGACATTTGCAGTGAAACATGCAAATGAGGGGCCAATGTTTTTCAGGCTTACCATTTCAAATTGTGTCACGAAGTCCAAAAGGGTCCGTTATTTCTTTCGAAACAAAACCGAAACACTGCAATAAAGAAAGCCACAACTGCGTTCGAAATCCGCAAGCACGAAGACTAGGCAAATTTTTCGTACTACCCATCATTCCCATGGTTGCTGAACGATCGCAATGCCAGCGTCCCCTCCAGTTAATTTTAGGAAACTCAATGGTCGTAACCTGTCAGCCTTATGCTCGGATCACAACGCCTGCACAGCAGGAGCGTAGGCAGAAATTTTTTCGGGGGTGTGGGAGACGCCTCCTTGATTTTAGACAGGGAGGGGTGCGTGCTTGAAATGATCATTTTTCACTGTGTGTGCCATGGCTAAAAAAAGGAATGGGGGAGAGGGTGGGCACAGGCTCGGCGTGTCATCCTATGGTTACGCCACTGTTTCACAGCATAGAATGGAGTGTGCTGGCAGTTTCTGCCGCTATATGAAATGAATGAGATCCAACAGACCATCATGCCAAAACGAGTCCTTAAGAGTGCAATTATTTCCTTCATTCATAGCGAGGGTCTCGTTCTGGCAGACTTGGTACCTCAAGGTATATGCGTGGGATTATTAGTCACCTGCCAGCTCGCGATAAATCAAGTCCTACGTGACGCCAAAACAGGCAGAAAAAGTCTGTTCCACACTTGCCGTTATGGCTGCAGGTGGCGCTCCACATCTGGAGCACCCTTCAACGCCCAGCTTCAAAAGCACCCTTACACCAGGACTCTTCGCGGCCGCTACAAGACAGTATCAATTTTAAAAAGTCACTGACAATGACAATCACCTCTTTCTGAACACACCATCCTGTTGGGGCAGCTGGGTTTAAAACTCTGCCTATCCTCAGTTGTAATAATGTGACTTTCATTGCATATGAAAGAAAGAAGTGTATTCTTAAGGGTTCGTTTTCTCTGTTAGACGCAATAATCTTGAGATCTAATAGACAATCATGCGAAGGAAAGTAAGAGGATGTTATTTGAAGTAATTGTAATGTAAATGTTAAGAAAAAAAAGTGGATGAAAAGACAACTTGCCGTGGACAGGGACCGGAACTTGCGACCTTCGAATAACGTGTCCGCTAATTGCTCTGCGAACAGAGCTACGCGACGGCTATTCCACTATCCACTTTATTGGCTATACAAGGGAATTAAACTTGGGAGTGTCGGTGAGGTTTTTTTGATGAACGTCGGCGCCAATGGCACCGCTTTCTCACAGTAGCAGCCACCTCACAATGAGATGTATGGTCAATCGCTATCTGTTTCAATACAGCTATTTCCTTTTGTAAACTCTTTTGAAGAAGCTTCGCGAGATTCTCGTTGTCATACCGAAGGACTAAGGAACTTAAAATGAACCATCTCCTCGAAGGGAACCCTAATGGGATGCGAAGTAGCAGCGGTGGGCTCGGCGTTGAACCGGTTGAAACGGGCGTCGACGCGGGTGTTCGACGAACGATTTGACGCAAACATCAAGGCTCAGTGTAGCGTTTACTCCAGTAAACGTTTGTTTAAAACGCAAAGACATGGCAGGCTGTTTGGGTATCGCGTGAGTATCACCGCGGATAAACAAGCCGAAAGATGGTTTTCACTCACGTGCAGTCGAGCGTTGTGGCTGGTGGAGAGGGTGAGAAAGAGAAGTGTGTTGCGAGATGGCGGACGAGCCGGCAGCTGCGGGCGCTGCAGCGAGCATACTGCGGGTGAGGGAGATAGTAATGTCAGCGCACACGTGTGAGGGAAGCGTGCGAAGAGAGCGTGACGTCAACGCGCAGCTTCGGCATGACCTATTTGGCACCGCTCCAACATCTGCGGCGAGCCTTGCGGCATGTTCGTAGGAACGCACGTACGTACGGCGTTACACACATGAGTCAAAGAGCTGCTACGCATCTAAAAAAACCCATCCGCATCTCTCCACGGGGAACTCGAGTAAATGCGTCGCAGAATAAGGGGGGTATCGCGTGAATGTTGCGTAAGTGGGTATTTGAGAATGCCTGATTGTTATTTCGTCTTTATTATTCTTATTTATCGAATGAAGGGGAAGCGTTTGCCTTCAACGAGTAGTGGGGCGCTGATTTTGGGTTATGCTCCACTACTGGCTGAATGTACTGTTGCTTTAATCGTATCTAGCCGAATAAAGCGAAGCGTCAAGTCAAGTGAAAGCCGAGTAAAGACGCCCTTAGCTGGATTCCGAACGCGCGATCCGCCGCTTGTATAAACACCGCCCACGTTCGAGAAAAAGGAGTGCGGGGAGAGGTCAACTTCCACTGCGCATACTGGGCTTGCTGAACAGCATGAACGCCCGGTGGTATCTTATCCTTAAATGGCTCCTGGAGCGACATTTTTGCGGGTGTCTTCCCGGGCTGGCACGAGACGCGAGCATGGCGGCGCCGCCGACATTCAAGCGTGACATCGTGCGACCAAGAAACGCTCCGCATGGAAAAATAGAAGACCCCAAGACCATAACAGCAGCAAAGCGATAACGCCAACAGCATGTAAACGAACCTAAATATTCAGAAATAGAGGTTATAGATGTGCGCCTTGTTTCTGGTCCGGCTTTAGAGGGACATCTTAATGCTCTCCAAGATGTCAATATCTGGTTATCCTTCTGGCCTTCCTTTTTCTCTCTATCTCCTTCTTTCTTAATGATCTCTCGTAGTTGAGTATATTGTACTCTAAATAGTCGACCATGTCTTCTAAACACGTCGATGTATACTGCCTATGGTAAAAGAAAAATTTATAAATACGGGCTATCAGAAGTATGTTAACCAAAGCAAAAAAAAAACAAAAAAACACAACATATTTACGGCAAACAAAACAAAAAATCAAAGAATATCCATGATGATGAGTGGGGCGAAGCGTCCATCCGTCCGTCTAGACGTGCAGACAAACGGATGGACGCACGGATGGATGGAAGCATGGTGGACAGACAGACGGATGGAAGCACCGGCGTAGGGACACACGAACGGACGGGCAGACGCTTCGCCCTACTCATCTGCATTCACTCCGTGTATAGGCTGTGAAAACCACTGACGCCGTCTAGTTATTCCCAAGGACACATGCACACAACGCCATCTATGGAGTAACTCATAAACTAGAAGTAGCTACACACTGCTACTACGACTACAACGGAGAGCGGAGAGACTAATACGCACCCCAATCTCAGTCTTCCGAGTAAAATCTATCCGGGAATATACGCAAACAAATGCCCGCTATGCAGAGAACACCTCACACTTTACCACGTGACATGGGCCTGCCAACACACACAGGTAGTGCCAAGAAACTGTACACCAACACCGGAGCAGTGGGAGGCTGCGCTGTCCTGCTCTAAGCCTGAAGAACAGCTCAAGCTGATCGACAGAGCTTGCAAGAGGGCAAAGGCCACAGGGGCCCTGGACTGAGGGCTCCACCTTCACCGGAAAAAAATATTTGTAATAAAGTTTTGCATTCATTCATTGCATTCGCCCCTAAAAAAATGTGGCAGTGGACAAAGGCTTACCGGGAAATATGAAGCTGCCTTGTGCCAGCTGCTATCAAGGAAACATATTAGTTCCAGGTGGTACATACATAGAAATCAAGTGACTGATAGTTTTGGGGTAACTGTGGTAAAAGGCCTTTGTTCTTGACAAAAATAACCTATCGAAATGAATGTTCAAGGCTTGGTCTTCAACGTGATTTTGCAAGACATTTACGTTTCCGCAGAAAACCAGTGAGACAACGACGCCCACTGAGCGGTATCGGTCCTGAAGGATTCACTGCTCCCATTCGCTGAAAGCTAATAGTTGATATGTCATCGATATTTTTCGCTCACTGCTCTCCCATGGTCGAATCGATGCGGCTTCATCAAGTGTGACGCCCAAGGGACGGCTTTCAGCTCTCCCATAGTAGAGTACCGAGTACTCTAAATCGTTAACCACTTTTTTTAAACACATCAAGCACCCAAAATTATTAAACACTTTTTCTGCACACGTAATCTAATCAATCCATTCTTGTTATTTTGACATGTAGTCGTTCGTTGGACTTATTCTTAGGAGAGCCTGGCGCTCTCCCATAGTGGAGTACATAGTGCTCTAAATCGTAAGCCACATTTTCTTAACACTGAACCATTCGTACTTATAGTTCATATGAATCGGAGATGGTCGGTATGTCTCGTTTCACTCTACATTCGCTGCGTCTGACTACTTTCGTAGTATCTACGGGTGGTGTCAGTTTTTATGAGACATTGATACTTCAGGGAATGTTCCTTATGGAAACTTTGTATAAATCGCCCTTTTTAGTGACGGCGTTTGTGCACAGAAAGCCTACCGTCGGAGTGTGTACAGAAATGTGGAGTTCCAAGGAGCGACGCTTACACTCGCACTTGTGTGCCACGTGTTCCAATAACTGACGCTCTATCAATCGTGGGATAAAACTGACTTATCCAGCTTTTATATGACTGAAAATAAAGTTGTGACTTAGCTCAGTTTCTATGTGTAGGGGGTGAAAGGCAAGTTTAATTTTCTTGTTTAGCGTGGTTCTTTGTGCATTTAGGCTTTTCGAGACGTGCGGCTCGTTCTTCCTCCGTCTCAGCTCGCTGCATCCTTTTTTGCTTTTATTCCAACGACAAAGTCCGGGACATCTTCCAGTCTCTCCAGCTCACTTTTTATGTCTGCCAATGAAACCCTAACGAGCGACTCTTTCTATATATACGATGCAACGCCGGCTCCTCCTGTGTTGTTGCAACGCGGTTTCACCGGATCCTTCTCTGACGTCAAGCCAGATGGCGCTGCCAGCTGCAGTGGTTGCTAGGCAACGGCTCAGCTCGCCGTGCAGCCACCGGCCACAGAAAAATGGTGACAATACGGCCATTGTGGCTCTCACTACAAAAAAAAAATAGAAGGTAACCTAAATGTCGTAATTGTAAGCATAAAGATGTACGGTTTCTCTGACTTGACAGAATTACATAAATAATTTGACTACAATGACAAGAGCACTTGTTTAATAAGCGAATGTCATGTCGTTTCTGCACTTTAGAAACAACGGTGTTCCTTGTGTACTACAGTATTTCATTTTGCGACCACCATTGATAAGGTAATAGTGCTATATGCAAGGTAATTACCGAGATCTTTGAGCGTACTTCTCTTTATTCTCTCAATACAGTAAATTAGGATAACACATAAATACACAATAGCATTATTCGCTTCAACAGACCAACGATAGTCACAAATTGTCACAGCTTCCTTGGCTTGCACCTTCACAGTCGGGGGAGGCTTGCCACTTGTAAATAAATGTTGGAAGAGTTCAAACAAAGAAAATTTTGTGTTGAAGATCCAATGTGAAAAGTGTAACTATCACAGTAAAAATTGAATCACGCGGTGAAATCAGTTAACCAACAAATCAACTTGTATAAACTGCCGAACTTTCGTTTCTAGTTCATTTTACAATTTTCTAAAACTCTTTCGTTTTCTAACGTCACTTCAGCAGCTACATCTGCGCTTGAGCGCGCACCGAAAATCTCCCCAGAAATAAAGACAATAAAAACAAGCAAGATACCTTGCGTGCACTAATTAGGCAATGGACTTCAAGTACAACCTTTGTTGATCTCGATATGGGAAATTCATACATTCGCAAACAAACTTCACAAGCACGCGAAAGTGCAATGAGGCTTTCATTGAAGCCACACAATTTCTCTTGTTCTTGTTTTGTTGCAATTGGAATGAGTATTACATATATAGCACGACCTGTTGTCAAACGAACCTCAGCTAGCTCGCCGTAGTCCCAAATGCAGTCCCGCAATGGCCATGGGCGAGGAGGGGGGGCTCGTCAGCTAACATTGCAACACGAAACGCACGCTTTACCATTTCTCATATATGGGCCGTTTCTAAAGGATATTTGGCGTCAATAGTAAAAAAGAAAACATATAAACACCGATCCACAAAATTACTAAAATGTCGACGCTTGTTTTAGAATATACAGTTTCGGTTTCACGCTTTTGTTTTCTACATGGTGACTGCATGGGTGCCACACAAACAAAAAAAAATTCTTGAAACTGTAGTCCCGCCTGCGTAGCAGATAAGCACGCATTGCAAAAAAAAAAAAAGACGAGAACTGCTTTGTGCAGGCCTAGGCCCTAGCAAATTCTCATGAAGAAACATTGCTGCTGCAACATCTGGGCACAACGTAAAGCTACTATGCCGACGTGACCTGATCATGCGACCTCTCTTGGTTGAGCTTCTTTGGCACACATCCGCACTTTCTGCCCAGCTATAAATCACAAGCCTAACACTGCAAGGCACAAATACGCGATGCCACGGCGTGATATCTGGCAGCGCTGCCAGTGTAGCCCATACAACATTGAGGAGCGACAAGAATACTGAAACGACAGTGATCACAGGGTTTTATCTACGCATATTTTTGACGAAAGGGAAGGCTGATGGTCCCTATATATAGTATTACGTTGTAAGAGCTGCTTGCCTCCCACATTAACCCACGACAAGCCGATGACCGAAGGAAGGCACGTCATTGTTTGATTTTAATTTTTGCCTTCATTGAAAAGCTTGTTTTCTTTCACACTCGACTGATTGGTTTACTTAGTAAATCAACGCCAAAGACACCAGCTAGAGTCATCATGCGAGAGGTCCTAGTGACGGTTTCCAGAGTGGCATCGAGTGCTTGAAGTTCCTGAAATTGGCAGGCATTGCACGATGTAGAAACGTTTATACAGCTGCACATTTAACACAGAGCCACGGGCACTGAGTCGCGAGATCACGAAGGTGTGCTGGCGCACCAGGTTGTACAACGATCGAATTTAGAGGAACGCTGACACTGCAAAATTCGCAACACTGCAAGAAATCGACCCACTGGCTTTACAACGTCACCGGCAGTGGCGGCACCCGGAAGTGGTTGGGAAGGTCACAGTAATGGCGGTAAATTTTCACCTGGAATTTCTTGCGCTTCTCCCCTCAACAGTAACCATACTCAAAGTACAGCGCAAACGTCCCCCACCTGTATGTCTCCTCCCCCAACTTTACCGGAGGGACTCGCCTGTCATGCCTCCCCTTGTAAAAATATCTTGGTGCTGCTGCACTTGGTCCCCGGCTTAGAGCCGTTACACAGTATCCAGAACCAGTGCGTCGACTAGCTTCGTAAACTGAGAAACTGCTATCAACAAGCGTGCTCAATAACCGCAAACTGGGAATAACTCTTCACTGGTAGTTATGGATGTCTTCCCGTGAAGTGCCCACTTGCCAGCGTTGATATTGCAAATATTATACACATGTAGGGCAAAATGCGAGAAAGCGATTGCCCAGAAAACACTGAAAGCGTCACACGTGACTGTCCCGAAGGCGATTAACACTTCCGTCTACCACATCCGGAGCGTGGAGTGACGCCGCCGGCTCCGTCGTCGCGACGACCGTCTTGAAGCCATTCGCCGTGCGCACCGCCACCATTGGCACGTCTCTGGGATCGATCTGGTTGCTGCCGACTCTGTCGTACTTCCAGGACGACGACGATGATGCACCGTGCTCCGTCAGGCACTTGATCCGGCGACTCGTCTGGTACAGGAACAGGAACGCGACGAAGACGACCACTCCAACGGGCGCCATGACGTAACCCACGAGGGTGACCACCAGGAACCGGTACGAGAGACCCAGGCAGACGCAGAAGAAGCCCAGCGATGACATGAGGATGCCCGTACAGGCCATCCATAACTCCGTGCGGGTCATTGACATCATGTCCGGTTCATCAGACGGAACGAAGGTGACCGTTGTCTCTGCGGCGGGAGGCGGGACTTGTTGAGTACCATCGGTTGTTTCCATGACGGAGGTGGCTTGTCAGCACGTTTCACGCATGCACTGACCGCTTCCGACTTGTTCTGACGCCTTCCAAGAGCCTGAGAATAGTTAGGTCTGAGGCTTTGTCACTACTCGGCAGGAGCAGCCGCATCTTCGCTTTGGTACATGATCCTGGAAAGGCCTTCACCGTCGATAGCTCCTTTTAGAGTGTGGCTGTTGAAGCAAAGACGGATATGAATGTAAGTCGCGCAGCAATATCTCAATACTGACAGTCGAATACGAATACCGGTGGTCTTGAGGAAAACGAGCGTTCTTCAACAATTGAAGTTTACAGAGCTATAAATTTACTGAAGCTCGGTCTGGTAGATTGCACCTGTCTCGGGACATAGCACTGAGGTTCAAGCGTAATTTGTCTACATGTCACAAGCAATACAGTCGCGGGGGAAACGGAGTTTGCATTTCAGAATGCTAAGACACTTCACAACGCGAAGCGAGAACTATCTAAAAGTACACATGCTGTAGCTTGTTACATCCTCTCTAGGCATAGAGTTCTTGTTTCCTGAAACGCGCTTTCGCTGAAGATAAAGGTGCGATTCACTCTCACGCACACAGGTGACTTGTGGACCCGCGGTGGGCGTGGAAACTGCTGATATGTCAGGTGAAATGGAAGGCTATCGAGTCAGATGAGTATCGCAATCCGAAGGCAGTCAGTACGGGCGGGCTTCCGTGTTCACAGCCTAGCACTTTGCAGCTAAAACACGGAAACCAAACCGCACAATTGTAACCACTACATGAAGACAAGCCCGAAGTTGGCCTGCGTCATCGACCATTACCACATGGAGCGTCTGTGAAGGCACAACGCTCTATCTGCTGTGCGACGACGGTTCGCTTTTGTTCACTGCGGATGCTGGGCGATATCGTTTTCGCTGGATTTGCGCTAACGACAGCTGCAACGCGCCAGCTTTCGAGCGCGAGCTGTTTTCACCCTTTCTGACAATGGCGAGCCTTTATCGACGAGAGACGTTGCATTTGCTGAGTCGCGCCATTCGTGGCGCCCTGCGAACGTTGGCAACCGTGACGCCCGTGTTGCCACGTTCCTCATAGACGGGGCTCAGCGCGAAGATCTGCATGCTGCGTAAAAATCAAAAAAGAAAAGAAAGAAAAACAGATAACGGCAAAGCACTGTCAGGACAACCGACAACCCCAGCTTTCTCCGTTCAGCACAGTCTACTAACCCCTTTGGTATGACTTAATATCAGGTAACACCCTTGTTGGTTTCGTGCGAAGAAGTATTGGCCCCGAGCGCCTCCACTGGAAAGGCCAGCGCTGCGATCGTTTTGACGTCACAGATAGGGTGGTAGTTGTGGAAAACGGCAGCTTTGCTTTCGCGACACCACTTGCATCGCCCCCCCTTGGCTGCACCGGTTTTTAGTCGCGATTTCACGATAAAAATTAGACACGAGAGTGCCACCGGGGGCATCGATTCGTAGTTTGATTGCCCGTACATTATCAGGTCTTACCGCTTCCTTAAGCACTGAGCTTCAAAACAAAGGGACCGCAGGTCGCGGGTTCGAATCCCGGCTGCGGCGGCTGCATTTCCGATGGAGGCGGAAATGTTGTAGGCCCGTGTGCTCAGATTTGGGTGCACGTTAAAGAACCCCAGGTGGTCTAAATTTCCGGAGCCCTCCACTACGGCGTCTCTCATAATCATACGGTGGTTTTGGGACGTTAAACACCACATGTTAATCAATAAATAAATAAATAATAAATAAATAAATAAATAAATAAATAAATAAATAAATAAATAAATAAATCAAAACAAACGAAAGCACGCACGGTGTCCACAGTGAAAGCGCAGAGAATGCGGTGTTCTAGCAGATAACACAATTCGAAATCCTATGAGTGACGTCATAACGTAGGTGGCGCCACGATATGTCCTCGAGGCCAATAGCTCTGCCACACGAGCTCACACACTCATGGTTGAACGGCCGTCGGCTGTCGAGTAAGCATTGCTGTTCGAGCGGCCAATAAGTCTAAAGTATAAAGCTTATTATTACTTACCATGTCGAAAAAAATACAAAGCAATTTAGCCACCTACCGAGACCCACACGTGAAAAGCAGTAAGAAAAAGTATTTAAAAAGAGGACGGGTGTACCATAACGCGGAATTTGAGTTATAAGTCCCTACGAAAACTGTGAGTTGATACAAGATAAATTCATTACATACATCGCTTACGGGTGAAGCGTCGGGAAAAGCGAACTGAAAAAATGTTGTGTAACGAATATTTTACGTCTATTTGAAGCTGAACAGACACGTCTACTTTTGCCTCTATAGTGAGACTGTAGCAACAGTTGATTTTTTAAATTATAAAGCTTAACAACCATAATTAGTATATTTTAGCATCAGAAGTGAGCGGGGAGAAGTGCGCTTATTGGTTCGATATCATAATAATAATAATAATAATAATAATAATAATAATAATAATAATAATAATAATAATAATAATAATAATAATAATAATAATAATAATAATATTAATAATGGTAATAATAATAGGGTCTAATGCCCCAAAACGACGATATGATTATGAGAGACGCCGTAGGCGAAGGACTTCGGAAATTTCGACCACCTGCGGATCTCTAACGTGCACCTAACTTTAAGCCCACGGGCTTAAAGAACTTTCGCCTTTATTGAAAATGTAGTCGCCGTGGCAGGGATTTGATCCCGTGACCTGCGGGTTAGCAGTCGAGTGCCATAACCAGTAGCCCACCGTGGCGGGGCTTAGATAGAGCGATAACTAAGGGACACGGTTGGAAAGTTGACGCTGTTATAATTATTCGACACGTTGAAGAAGGAGTGTCATAAACGACTAGATTATATGCACTTATAGCGAGGGTCTCATTGCGGCAGACTTGATGCCTTCGTTTATAATAGCATGCGAGGCCTCATTCGTCAGCTCTGCGCTCGTTGAGAGATCACGTGAGCCGAGTGGGATGCGCTTCTGCACAGCCCAGAACTTCAGGACCAAATCCTGGCCGTCCAGTGTGCCCGCGACAGGGCCGTCGGGCTAGACCTGCCGGACCCCACGTGGGAGTAGCCGGGTGACGCGTGGCAACCTCGGCGTCTGCACTGGACCATAATAAAGTTGTTCTCACTCACTCACTAGTCACGTGCTACGTGATGCCAGCTGGTGAAAGGAGTCTTCCGCTATCACCGGCGTCGTCACGACCAGCGCTGACTAACACTTTCAAGTTCGCGTGCACGTGAACACCCGAGAAGCTGCACGAACTGACGACGACCGCTGTAGCTAAACTGACAGGGCATCGAATACGAAATGCCGAGGTCACGGGTTCCGTCCCCACAGGTGACAAGTTGTCTTTTTCGTTCGCTCGACCTCCTTTAAACGAATATGCCACAATTGCTGCGATTCTGGAATAGTTTGCCTGAATAATACATTGCAGCCGAGACAAACCATGAAGCATTCCGTCATATGTTATCGAGCCACTTCACAAACTTCACCGAGTATATGCCTTTACGTAGTGCAAGGATGAGTTTTGGGAACTTTTTCGCCCTGCACCATCATCAAAGCAAATTTCTCCTATGCTACGTCAGATGAGCTAGTTCTGACTGGCAGTTACCCCGCCTATCGCCTTTTTTTTCTTCACGCAGTAGGGGATGGCCACCAGGGGGCCAGGGAGTTCGGATGTGCCTCGCATCAGCTCCGCGGAAAGTTGTTTGGTCTGGTGGAAATTGTGCAGTTACAGCAAACAACTCCTATAATCTCCTGTCTGAAGTTCTCTGGACCATCTAGACCACAACTTCAGGACTGTGAGTACGTTTTGGGGCATTTTATGGCTATTTTGGTGTCGACTGCGTCTCCGCTCAGCAAAGCCTAACGCTAGCGGTGAACAAACGCGGCGGCTCGGCGGTGGCCGACGCCCCCGGCGTTCGCTTCAGAGCCCCGTTGTGGAGACGCGACGGCAATGGAGGTGACCGTGGAGGGTACTGAAATTACCCCTGAAGAATTTAGAACCGCTGACTGGATCACGAAAGTTGGAAAACATGTTAAAGAGCTGCGTGACGCCGCTAGAGGTGACAGACAGGGACGCCAAGATGGCAACGCCCGGGCAGAAAGTGGAACCGAGCCCGGCGAAGACAGGAAGAAGACGGCGGCTGCGAGCGCAGCATACAAAAAGCTGGGGCACAAGATCGCGGAGCGCTCGATTGCGTCGTACCTACCGCGGTTGCCGGCGAACGACTACAAGATAATCATTCGTCCGAAGTGCGGGCTGGCGCTCACAAAAATTCCGAACACCAGGCTCAGTGAGACGGTGCGCATGGCAGCGCAAATTCCGTGGATTAAGGGACAAGACAAGGAAGTGTTCATTGTTAACGACAAGCAAGGCACCCTGATTTTCAGCACTCCAGACATAGACACTGTCTAGAAGGTGACCAGGATTAAGTCTATCAAGATTGAAGGCAAGAGCTATGACGTCACGGCGTACCTCGCGCCGCACGAGGATAGCGGGCGGGGTGTGGTGCGCGGCATCGACCCGAGATTGTCAGTAGAGGAACTGACAGAGGCCTTCGACAACTCAAGGAACCCGCCGATACTTGGTGTTAGGAAGCTGGGGAACTCAAGTTCAGCGGTCATCATCTTCAAAAATGAGACAGTGCCCAGGTGGATGTACTGTTACGGCGTACCGCTGAAGTGCGTGCTTTATAAGAAACGATACGAGGTGTGCTACCGATGTGGCCAGCTAGGACACAGATCGGACGTGTGTATCAGCGACCATGTTCGCTGCCGGGGATGCGGAATGACAGCTCCACCCGAGGACCATGCATGTGAGCCCAAGTGTAAGCTGTGTGGCAAAGGTCATCTGACAGCAGATCGGAAATGCAAGGAAGCTTTCAGGACCCCTTATACAATAAAGAAGAGGCTAGTGGGAGGCCTGGCGGCGAATGGAAGGAGAAGAGCCGAAGGCGAAAGACGCCGATCCACAAACATGCAGAATGGAAGAGATCAAAGAACGGTCCAGGAGCCGGTCGAAGCATCGAAGAGGGTCAAGAGGAAGAGCAGGTTCCTTCCCAAGACTACCGGAAAGACAAGAAGGAGATCTGCCACCAATGACTGGTCCAGTAAACGAGGGGACTTCCGGCAGTGCTGTCCTCAACAGTGGGAGACCCACGTCGCCGAACCGCCAGGTGGGTTGGGGAGATAGGGCCTCCCAGGATAAACGCGATGAAGAAATGTTAACCATTAAGGAAGAGAATCGCATGCTTAAAGAGCAGCTAGCAATGATGAGTCGGCAAATAGAGGAGCTTCAAATAGCTATTAAGTCGTCTAACACAACACCGGTTTCCCTACCACGAATGCCACAGAATCAAAATATAAAAATGCCGGAGGAGCAGAGCGCTACTCCACCTCCAGCGAAAAAGAGGGCAAAAGAAGCGGAAAAGCCCGTAATAGATGAGAACGTGGAGACAGTGATAGACATGAAAATAGCGCAACTGGAGGCAAACATTGAAGCCAAATCTACCCAGGACGATGAATAGCGTAAGGCCTTCGAGAAACGAATGTTCGAAATGTTTCAATATCTGAATCAGCAGTTGCATCAGCGGGATAATAAACTTACCGAGGAACTTAAAACAGAATTCGCGAAGAGGGATCGGGCGTATGAACAGCTCGCCCAAGAAGTATTAGGCAGGCCGATTAATCACCTTAGTGGCAATCATGGCTCACAGATTCAGTAAGAACACCGTTTGGCAATGGAACTGCAGAGGCTTCACGCGCAAGCGTGCGGTTCTGCAGGAATTCCTGAGGAAAGGGGATCGACCGGATGTTATAGCTTTACAGGAATGTGGGAGAAAGGCGACGTTGCCGGGTTATAAATCCTATGTAAGCGAAGGCACGAGTACGCAGGTGGCCACCCTGGTCAGGCGAAACGTTACGGCGGTGCAGCATGACATTGGTAATGCACACATCGACCATGTTCTCATAGAACTAATACCCCAAAAAAAGAAAAACGCTAGCTTGTTCGTATTAAATATATACAGCTCTCCCAGACAAAGGCGATGCGACTTTGGGGATCTCTTCGCTTCTACGCGACGTAAGAGTAAGAACAACCCATTGCTGATCGTCGGTGACTTTAACGCTCACCACACGGCATGGGGATATAAGCAGGCTTCAATTAAGGGCAGGAAATTGTGGGATGACATGCAAACTCATAATCTGGACTTGATAACCGACCCGTTGCAGCCAACGAGGAAGGGAAATAGTGTCGCGGTTGATACCACACCCGACCTTACCCTGACGGGGAGCGGCACTAGTGCCACGTGGTGCAACACAAACGAGGACCTAGGCAGTGATCACATGATCATAGAAATAGTGGTAGAGGGAGGCCCGGCAACACCTCGGAAACGAAGGGTAGAGGCCGTAAATTGGGACTCTTTCAGGGACCTCAGGGGCGACCCGACTCCCATTTCCGGCATTGCCGAGTGGTGCGATGGGGTGTTACGTACTGTTAAGGAAGCCACTGAAGCGGTGGAAACCGAGGAGGACAACGAAGTGGTAGACACGAGATTAGTAAATCTTTGGAAGAAAAAGAAAGCTTTGGAAAACCGACTCCAACAGAGGAGATGGGATCGGAGTATCAGGAAACAAATAGCAGCTTTAAACAGGCAAATTGAAGAGCACGCCATCACGCTCACGAAGCAAAGGTGGGGGAACGTCTGTCAGGAGATGGATAGAAATATAAGTACGTCCGGGACGTGGCGACTTCTTCGTCACCTTTTAGATCCGGAGAGCACGAAGACAGCGTCTAAACAACAATTGGAACGAATGGCGCACCAATTTGAAGGTACTAGGAAGGAACTCTTAGAAGAAGTTCGGAGCAGATACATTAATCCCGCCGGATCCGAACCTCTCCCAGATTATGGAGGGCGGGAAAACGCAGCCTTAGACGCCCCTATCTCCCTGGCTGAGGTGCGAGCGGAGATTAATCGGCTAAGGACTAGATCAGCGGCAGGGCCGGACAGAGTGACTAACAAAATGCTCCGTAATTTAGACGATAGGTCCATCGCTAACCTAGCAACGTACATGCAGGAGTGTTGGGAAAAAGGGACGATACCGCAGGAGTGGAAACTCGCAAATGTAATTTTCATTCCTAAACCGGGTAAAAAACTCTGTTTCGAGAATCTTAGGCCGATATCGTTAACGTCTTGCGTAGGTAAGCTCATGGAGCATGTCGTTCAGACGCGGCTCAATAGGTACATGGAAGACAATGGTATGTATCCGGACACCATGATCGGTTTTCGACCCCGACTATCAGCGTGCGACGTGATGCTACAGCTCAAGGATCAAATTATAGACAAGCCAACGCGAGACACAAAAGTTATCGTGGGTTTAGATGTGGCAAAAGCATTTGACAACGTGAGGTACGTATCAATATTGGAGAATCTGAGCTCCCTGAACGTCGGAAAGCGACTTTATGATTATGTCAAGGACTTCCTTTCGAACAGGACAGCCACTTTAAAAATCGGGGAAGAATTCATCGAGGACATTAAATTAGGCAACAGGGGGACACCTCAGGGCTCGGTGTTATCACCCACCCTTTTCAACATTGTGATGTTGAAACTGCCTGAACAGTTAAAGGATATTGAGAATTTAAATCACACCATTTACGCGGATGACATAACAATATGGATGAACAAGGGCAGTGACGGCCAAATTGAAGGCTCTCTGCAAATCGCCATTGATAAAATCGTGGAGTACCTGGAGCCCAAAGGACTTAAATGCTCGGCCGAAAAGTCGGAAGCACTCTTCCTCATGCCCGCCGGAAAACAGCGGCTCCACAACAGGCCTGAAGTGGACATCCACTTGTATGTTAACGGCGCAGAGATCCCCGCGGTCGACAGTATCCGTGTCCTTGGACTAAGGATTCAGGCGAACCGTAGGAATTCTGAAACTCTTGCTAGGTTGGAAGCCAGTTCTAATCAGACATGTCGTCTCATCAGACGAATAGCAAACAGGCATGCTGGGATGAAGGAGGCGAACCTTCTTAGATTAGTGCAGACCTTCATAATAAGTAGGATAGTGTACGTGGCACCTTATTTAAAATTAAACCAAGCGGAGCGGGGCAAACTCGGCACCATTATCAGGAAAAGTGTGAAAGTCGCGCTCGGACTTCCCCCAAACACGTCAACTGACAGACTTATGAAGTTGGGGGTATCTAACACACTCGATGAGCTAATTGAGGCTACTGTGACTGCACAACATCAAAGACTACTCGGATCTAAAACGGGGAGAGCAATATTAAAGAGATTGGGCTATGAGCCCACGCGTGAGCAAGCGCGTTCAAAAGACATACCGATACAGATCAGGGACAGGATAAAGATACCTCCGCTACCCAGAAATATGAACCGTAACTTTCACGAAGGCAGTCGTAAAGCCAGGACAGAGGCATTACAATCTAGGTACACTGGTCGACAGGACGTCGCGTATACAGACGCTGCGGAATATGAAAGCAAAGCGGCACACACGGCAGTGGCGGTCAGGGGAGATGGTGGCCTAATTGCGTGCTGCACAGTACTTGGTGTCGAGACTGTAGAGGCCGAGGAAGTGGCCATAGCTTTGGCCATCAGCCAAAAGGGGATCAGGGTGGTCATCAGCGACTCCAAAAACGCTGTGAGAAATTACGAATCGGGAAGGGTGACGGAGACTGCCGTCCGTATATTAGACATGGTAGGAGTACCCAAAGAGCAGATTCTGCTTGTCTGGGCTCCAGCTCACCAAGGACTTAGAGGGAACGAGGAGGCTCATTCCGTCGCCCGAGGTCTCACCTCCGGTCGACCCCTGGAACCTCCCAAGTTACCGAAAAAAGAAGCGAGTATATGCGCACATACCATGAAATCGTCGCACACTACAGGCTGAATCGGCAAGTGTACCCGAGAGCAGACAACTCACTAAGTAAGAAAAACGAGATTTTGTGGCGAAAGTTACAGACTGGGGTTTTTCCAAACCCCACACTTTACAGCAAGTGGCACCCCGCAGTTTTCCAGTCCCAGTGTAAATTTTGTGATGAGGTAGCGAATTTGGTCCACATGGTGTGGACATGTCCAAGTCAAAACGATGGTTCTCGCACTGTAGAATCCTGGGAGGCCCTGCTCTGCAGCCCAGATCCCAACGTCCAGCGCGACATCATCAGTCAAGCCCTTGCTGCTGCCGCGTCCCAAGGGATTCCGGCCGACAGCTAGGGGCAACGGGCCATGCCTGAGCAATTGACTGACCTTTTAATAAAGTTTTCTCTCTCTCTCTCTCTCTCTCTCTCTCTTCACGCAGTAAATTCACCTCGCTGTATTGCCGCTATATATGAAATGTATCGTTTTTTTTATCACCATCGTGCTTGGTATCAGTTTTTATTTTGTAAAACATAAACTCGTTTTAAGATTGTTGCAGCTGTGTTAAGTAATCGCTCCCTTCTTGTGCTCAATTAACGCACACTTTTGCTTACTGTTTGCATGCGTGTGTCACCTTTGCATGTATATACTTATCTATAATGCTTTCTGTTTGTTATACTGCAATTTTGTCTTTCCTCATGTATTTTTGCCAACTCCATATGTATATGAACATGTATCTAGTGTATCACCCCCTTTACTCAATGCCCTTGGGGCCTATAAGGTACCTTGAAATAAATAGATAAATAAATAAATAAATAAATAAAGAAAAAAAGAAAGAAAGAAAGAAAGAAAGAAAGAAATAGCACAAATGTTCCCTGTATGTATTAGACGAGCATGAACTGTCGTGTGAGGAGAACTGACTTTGTGTGTGGAACATAAGAACCTATTAGCAGTATGTGAACTGACCTAGTGACGTTTGGCTAATGTGTAATTTCACATCAAATGTTGTACATTCTCGCATTTTGTGCCCTAATTGTTGATCTTACGGCATATCTTGCCAACTGCATACTAAAAGAAAATGAGTAGCTGGTGCCACCATAATGGCGTCAACCTCACCTATTTCATCATTTTAACAATAAAAAAACGTTCTCTACCTTTCCTTGGCTGCTTTTCTTTGGTAGTCACTAAGGTTGTTTCAAACAAAGAAATGGGCCTTCATAAGTTCCCTTACTTCATGATATTGCCACCCACACGTAGTGGGTCGACTGCAAGAGCGGCTCTACCATCTGGAGGAAAAAAGAAGATTTGCGTGTCTCTTCTCGGCTCGAGAGCCAGTCACGACTGACGCATCGTCTTAGAGCTAGCTACCCGGTCGTTCAATATATTCCCCAGTACTTGTGACTCATCGTGACAAACTGGTGGAAGGTGCTGGGTAGTCTCACGGATGCTGCAGACCCCCCCAGGAAGCCGTAATACGAGTCCAGTGCCAGTCAATACTCCCGTGCATCGGACCAGCCGCCGAATCAGGGGATTGCCTCCGGAAGTCAACGATACTGCTCCCACCACGTCAACAAACATGACCAGCACTTCGGTACAAACCTTGCCAACCGGCACGGGAAGCACGTCGTCGAACCGATATACGTTGGAAAGCCCACGGGCACCGACGACGTTCCATGGTACGGAGAGCGAAGACGTTGAGGACTGGTTGGCGGACTTCGAGCGCGTAGCCAACTTGAATCAGTGGGACAACGCGGCGAAACTGGGTCGTGTTTACTTCTATCTTGAAGACGGAGCTCGCACGTGGTATCAAAATCGAGAGGAGCAGCTGACGACGTGGCCAGAATTCTCTCGTAGACTTCTGCAGACATATGCCAGCGCTGACCGCCAAGAAAGAGCTGAACGAGCTATTCTTGCCCGCGTCCAGTCACCAAACGAAACTGTGACCGCGTACGTCGAAGACATGACGCGTCTCTTCCGACGGGCAGATTCAAGAATGACGGAGGACAAGAAGTTGCGTCACTTGATGCGTGGTGTCAAGGACCAGCTTTTCGCCGGCCTCGTGCGAAGCCCTCCGAAGACGGTTGCGGAGTTCTTGTCTGAAGCCGTGACAATGGAAAAAATGCTACAGCAGCGATCAAACCAATATGACAGGCAAGTCAATGGCATGTCCACTGCTGACATTTTCGCCGCCGCTGGGACCAGCAATGACTCCTTACGTGAACTGATCCGTAATATCGTACGTGAAGAGTTGCAAAAGGCTGGTGTAGCACCTCATCCTACGGTTAGCTCCATTGCAACTGTCATCAAAGATGAGCTGCACCAGGCCCTCCGGGACACCTTGCCTCCTGATACAGCTGCGTCAGCTCCTGCTGAATACCACCGTAAGACAACCTACGCCGAAGCCTTGAAACGCCCTGCTGCATCGCCGCCTCTGTTCGTTCATCCTGCCCCTGCAGTTTCACTCGAGTCAGCGCAGCACATACCATACTACGAAGGCACGTACACGCCACCGCCCCTGCCCTTTGTCCGTGGTGCTTCTGTTGCCCACCGTTCGGTGCAACCGGTCCAGTACATCGACGATCGGCACTCGTATCCTCGGAAGTCTGATGTCTGGCGCACACCCGATCACCGGCCTCTATGCTTTCACTGCGGAGAAGCTGATCACTTGTACCGCCAGTGTCCTTATCGCCGTCTTGGGCTTCGCGGCTTCTCTGCGTACTCGCCGCCCCCCCGTTACGGTCAGAGACCACGCGACATTCAAAACTACCTCTCCCAGCAGCATGCACCACCGTCTGCCGGGCACCAGTCGCGCTCGCCATCACCGAGGCGATTTTCATCAATGCCCCAGCGGTATTCTACCGCACGATCTCCCAGCCCCCGCCGGGAAAACTAGCCGAAGCGACCTCTGGGGGCGGGGTCGCTGAACGTCGAAGCGCTGAAGACCTCCTATTGACGCAGAACCGTACAGAAACTGGTCCGACATTACCTGCTGCTGCAAAGGATAGCCGGCTTTCACTCGACATAGCAGTAACAATTGATGGTTGTGTAGTTAATGCGTTAGTGGACACCGGCGCAGACTATTCCATACTGAGCGGGAAACTGACAACGCAGCTGAAGAAAGTAATCACGCCGTGGCATAACTCGCAGATTCGGACAGCTGGTGGCCATGTCGTAACTCCACTGGGCGCCTGCACAACTAGAGTACAGATTCAAGGGTACACATTCGTAGCAAGCTGCCTTGTTCTACGTGAATGCTCCCGTGACGTCATTCTGGGAGTTGATTTTCTACAGGAAAATGGAGCTATCATTGATCTGAAAGAGCGCCGTGTCACGTTCTCAGCCCAGCGAGCAATCAACGTGCAGGATGACGGAATGCGTGTCGACGTACTCCGTATTTCTGAACAGAGCGTGACGCTTCCTCCCCGAGCCAGTGTTCTAGTCGACGTAACATGCTGTGGTTTGAGCGATGGCGATGTGGTGGCCGAGACAAATTTAGAACACCTCCTGCAGCAAGGCATATGTGTAGCGAGAAGTGTAATACACGTTCGCGACGGCCGATCTGAATTGCTCGTTACCAACTTTAGCAACGAGCATCGACACCTTTTCCGTGGCACTTCGATAGCGTTTGCCCACGAAGTAGCAAACGTAACCAATTGTCTCACGTCAGAAATAGTGGATAACGCAGACACATCAATGAGCAACATTGACATCAATCCTGATCTGTCCACCGATAACCAGACTGCGCTGCGAGCGCTCTTGTTCGAGTACAGGTCTTGCTTCGCAAGTTGCTCAAAGATCCGCCAGACGTCCATCACTCAGCACAGGATCATCACGTACGAGGACGCACGCCCAATACACCAGCACCCCTACCGCGTGTCGGCTAAAGAACGTGAAGCGATACGTACGCAAATTCGCGAAATGCTTGACGATGGCGTTATCGAACCATCCAACAGCCCGTGGTCATCTCCAGTCGTGCTTGTCAAAAAGAAGGACGGATCGCTACGCTTCTGCGTCGATTACCGAAAGCTTAACAACGTTACCAAAAAGGATGTGTACCCGCTACCGCGTATCGACGATTCGCTGGATAGACTTCGTCGTGCCCATTATTTCACTTCTCTCGATCTCAAAAGCGGGTACTGGCAAATCGAGGTAGATCAGCGAGACCGCGAAAAGACAGCCTTCGTGACTCCAGATGGCCTATACCAATTTCGAGTACTCCCTTTCGGCTTGTGTTCAGCGCCGGCAACTTTCCAGCGAATGATGGACACTGTCCTCACAGGGCTCAAGTGGCAGACTTGTCTTGTCTACCTTGATGATGTGGTGGTCTTCTCTGCCACGTTCGAGCAGCACCTACAGCGCCTGCGCAGCGTGCTGGAGGCTATCCGATCGGCGGACCTCACTTTAAAGCCACAGAAGTGCCACTTCGGCTATGAAGAACTGAAATTTCTTGGACATGTAGTTAGCGCTGAAGGAGTCCGGCCCGATCCAGACAAGCTTGCCGCTGTTGCCGAATTACCAGCTCCTGTCAATAAGAAAGCCGTCCAGCGCTTCCTTGGTTTGTGCGCCTACTATCGCCGGTTCATTCATGGCTTTTCACAAATAGCAGAACCTCTGACTCGTCTCACGAGGGACGACACGCCATTTGTCTGGGAAAACGAGCAACAAGCAGCTTTTGATGAACTGCGACAGCGCATGCAATCAGCACCCGTTCTCGCTCATTTCGACGATGATGCTGACACGGAGGTCCATACTGACGCTAGTAACGTTGGGCTTGGTGCAGTGCTCGTTCAGCGTCAAGACGACATCGAAAGGGTGATAGCCTACGCCAGCCGCTCTCTATCCCGTGCCGAGGCGAATTATTCCACTACGGAGAAAGAGTGCCTCGCAGTCGTGTGGGCAATCACCAAGTTTCGCCCGTACCTTTATGGTCGTCCCTTCAAGGTAGTGACGGACCACCATGCCCTCTGCTGGTTGGCAAGCCTGCGCGACCCTTCAGGACGGCTAGCACGGTGGAGCTTGCGGCTGCAGGAATTTGACGTCACCATCGTCCATAAGTCCGGCCGTAAGCATGAAGACGCTGACACACTGTCACGCGCACCCCTTCATGTCGTCAGTCAGGAAGCAGAGGAAGACGAAGGCTTCCTGGGCGCCATTAGCTCATCAGACTTGAGTAAACTGCAGCGGGATGACGCAGAGATTCGTCCGATCATCGATCATTTAGAGGGCCAGGGCACAATCATACCACGTCATTTATCCCGCTCGTTGCCGTCATTCTGCCTTCGAGAGGGTGTGCTGTACAAGAAGAACGCTCGTTCGAACAACCGTACCTACCTCCTGGTGGTTCCTCGAGACATGTGAGACGACGTCCTCTTCGCTTGCCATGACGAACCCACATCCGGTCATCTGGGCTACTCACGGACACTTGCCAGAGTGAGCGAGAGGTACTATTGGCCAGGGCTTTCGGCAAGCGTCAAGAAGTACGTCAAGAGCTGTCGGGAATGTCAGCGCCGAAAGCAACCATCTGTTAAGCCAGCTGGTTTGCTTCAGCCCATTGAAGCACCCTGCACGCCGTTCGACCAAGTCGGCATGGACATTCTCGGGCCATTCCCCCTGTCTGCGGACAGCAACAAATGGGTGATCGTCGCGACCGACTATTTGACACGCTACGCTGAGACGCAGGCGATCCCACGAGCCACGGCTTCTGAGGTAGCACAATTTTTCATGCGTCACATCGTGTTACGACACGGTGCTCCTTCCAGTATAATAACGGACAGAGGGACGGCATTTACGGCGCAGCTTATGGACGAGGTTTTCAAACTGAGCAACACCAGACACCGAAAGACAACTGCGTACCACCCGCAAACCAACGGACTTACCGAGCGACTGAATAAGACCATCGCAGACATGATCTCAATGTACATCGACGTACAGCACAAAACATGGGACCGGATCTTACCTTACGTTACCTTCGCGTATAATACCGCCGTGCAAGAGACCACGCGATTCACGCCATTTCGGCTTCTCTACGGCCGCGAAGTGCAGACCATGCTGGACTCTATGCTACCGTGTCAAGACGAAGACGAGTTGGCAACTGACGCCGATGAATTCGCAGAGCGTGCTGAGGAAGCCCGGCAGCTCGCGCGACTGCACATGGGCCAGCAACAGCAGGCAGACGCACGGCGCTATAACATCCGCCACAGTCAAGTATTTTACAACCCCGGAGACCAAGTTTGGGTATGGACGCCCGTCCGCCGCCGTGGCCTTAGTGAAAAGTTACTGAGCCGGTACTTTGGCCCTTATAAAGTGTTACGTCGCGTCAGTGACGTGAACTACGAAGTGGTTCCGGACTCAACATCGCAGGCACGGAGTAGGACACGACCGAGGTCGGATGTCGTTCATGTGTTGCGCATGAAACCATTTATTGCGCGTTGTTCATAACTTTTTTCTTGCCGTACAGCGTTCTTTGTGTTACTTATTTATTTTTGTGAACTTGCTTCTTCGTTCAGTGATTTTTCCTATATTGGCACGCTCGTTAGTTTCTATTTTTACTTTATCCGAATTTCCAATTTCTTTTTTTCCACGTGCCTATGTTGTAACATCGTGGTGGTGCTATGTACTTTTCTTTCCCCCTTTTGGGACTCTTTTTTTCTTTTCGAAAGGGGGGATAATGCCACCCACACGTAGTGGGTCGACTGCAAGAGCGGCTCTACCATCTGGAGGAAAAAAGAAGATTTGCGTGTCTCTTCTCGGCTCGAGAGCCAGTCACGACTGACGCATCGTCTTAGAGCTAGCTACCCGGTCGTTCAATATATTCCCCAGTACTTGTGACTCATCGTGACAATATATATATCATGAAGAAAGGCAGGGAGCTTAACCAGAAAGCAAGTGTCTGATCTGTACCCTGCACTAGGGAGGGGGAAATGGGAGACAGAAAAGTAAGAAAAAGGGGACGAGAGAAAGACAGTGGGACGGAAGCGAAAACACACAAACAGATTGCATAAGAGCTTTACTAGATTGATAAAAATATTACCTACTACAAGGTCAGCCTATATATAAAGACACCCAAGTGATGCACCAATACCACTTACAGCAGTAGATTTTCAGAATCTCATAGATCCAAATGCACGCCGGATTCTCGCCTATATGCACGCCGGAATGCACGCCTATAAAAAAGTCTCTTTTCCATCAGTGCTACTTACACTCACACGAAACAATTATGCCTCGTACAGTTCGCGATATCCGTTAAGTGCGTATATGCATGCACAAAATGTTTCGCGCCACAGGTCAAAACTCGCGAGGAGGTGCAGTAAAGAAGAAAGAAAGCGGGAAGATGATATGAAGACTGGAAGAATAGTTCCTATTATTCGATATGCGTACACAATTACAAAAATACGCCGATGAAATATGGAGACCAGGTTGACAATTGCCAGCTAGAGCGGCACAGCAAATTTAGGAAAAGGAAGACAGAGTAAAGCAGAATACGAGGAGAGAAAG